>JAPPVO010000013.1:41861355-42001355 GCA_030407325.1 Camellia japonica | reverse complement strand
TCCCAAAGGGCCGAGGTAGTCCTAGAGGACTCCCCGCTACTAGATAATGCCGAGTCTCATGGACCCCCCCGGGGTCGTGCGACCTCGACCCGAGTATAGGCTAGTTTAACCGAAGAGTGAATTTATCTCCACTCACCATCCTCAGGATCGGGTCTTTTGTTCGAACTCCATTATGCCCATGGTTCTAGTACGTAGATCTCGGAAAACTCCGAACCCGCAAGTGTTCTGGGACTCATTAATGGAGTGGCTTCTAAATTGCATCTGAATCCGTTTCAAGCCAAGTGCTTCGGATCTCTAGGTTCGTAGATCCAAACCCTTTCAAATCCGAGCCCGAATAAGTCTCTAAGTTCGTGGATCCGAACCCTTTCGAGGCTTAGAGCGATTTGGCCCGTTTGATGGTGATAAATCCGAGCCCACCAATCTTGGACTTGCGATAAATTCGGGCCCACCAATCTTGAGCTATTGGGTCTAATTAATTTAACGGACTCAAATTAGCTCCTCTTACATGTGGTATCTTGTGTTTCAATTGTAAGAGTCATTCACTTACATTTTTCATTAAAGTTGTGACTCTTACATAATGCATTTTTTGAAGAGAAAAAATACAATTGTCTTTCATATTAACTTTTTTTTCACAGTATTTTCTCTTTGTAATGCATTTTGGTGCATGTAATGTCACTATAGGGTAATGCAATGTTATTATATATAGTAGTTTTTACAAATTTTGTTTAGAAATTTTAGTGAAAAATTTTAGAATTGCTCTGTAGAATTTGATTGAGAATAACAGTTGTGAAAATGATTTGTAACAATTATAAACCCATATAGTAAAGTCATTCGAGTGGGGAAATTTCACCTTAAAAGACCGTGTTGATCGCTCCTCGAAGGCGTAATATTTTTTGAGGTCTTAATAAAAAATAAATCTCTACAAAAATCCATCAAAATGGAAAAGAACGTTATTACCAAAATGCCAACTGGAAAAACATTTTTTTTTAATAATCGTGGATCGTGATCCCTTATTAGGTTAGTTTTTAAAAATTATTTTTGACTTTTTTTATTTTATATATATATATTTTTTGTTTTGTAATTTTTTTTTTAGGTATTTACACACAAATCCTAATTTATGAACTTATACTCCATTAAGTCCTAATTATGATTTTTTGAACCTTGAAGTCCTATTAAATTTTTAATAGTCGGAATTGCCCTTCAAATAAGGATTGTTTATCATTTATGATTATCTATAAAGGAACATGATGATTTCACATTTATTTTGATTTTCAAAACTTTAAAAATCAACTTTCAAATTGAAAAAACTAAAAAAAAATTATGTGCAAAAAAAAAAAAGCTAATCAATGTGTTTTGTTTTAGTTTTCTGAAAATTGATTTTTTTTATTTTTTGTTTTTAGTGAATATTTTTTAAATGTTAAACAATTTTTTCACTTTTTTAGATACACCTTACTTAGATGTATCTAAATAGTAAAATATTTTTAAAAATTAATAAATACACAAAAATATGAAAAATGTACTCAATTTTCTTTTTTTTTTTATAGTATTTTTTGCTATTCAGTGTATTTTTAAAAAAAATCACAAATATTATACTTTTTAAGTGTATTTATGTTAGGTGTGTTTAAAAAAAATTTAAAAAAAATTGCTTAAAATATTTTAAAAAAATCATTGAAAACATTAAAATACGGAAAATAAAAAAGTAGAATTTTTCTGAAAACTGTTTTCTAAAAATCAAAACCAAACAAGCTTTTTTTAAAAAAAAAATTGAAAAAAGATGAATTATGTTTTTGTGCAAAACTAAAAATTTTGTGTTTATAAAGGAGCATGATAATAGAACATTGATGTGCAAAACTGAAAAAAAAAATTAAAATTGAAAAAACTAATAATGTTCTCAGTTTTAAAACTAAAAAAAAAAAATTGATAATATTTTTGGTGTTATTGGATAGTTGAATCAAAACCAATAAGTAAAAGGGGAAAAAATGTTTAATCTCATGCTTTATTTTTTTTATCAGTTGGTGAAACAATTATCTAGAATATTACTATGCAAAATTGATAATATTCTTAGTTTTAAAAATTGGAAAAAATTTATAATATTCACAGTTTTACTAAATAGGACTTATTATTGGTTCAAAAAATCTTAGCTACCATAACTGTTACGACCCAAACCTGTCACTATAAGTTTGGCCGCCGTAACTGGCCAATAATCTAAGATTACCAAAGACCTTCCTGTACAATAAAAAATAATCGAGACTAGTGGAAGCAATATACAAAAATATCAATGGTCCAATGAGTTGTGCATCTATATGAACAAACATGTACATATATAATTGTTAATTTACCCACATAATGATACATAACTTATAACATAATATTGTATACAAAACATATGCACGAGCCGAAAGTGTACATCATGATCAAAAACTTGGCAACGGCGTTCCAAGCCTAGCCCAACTCGAAGGCACACAAAACATCTCGATAGGCTTCAAAATGGTGGCTCGGCTAAAAACCCTTTCTAGACCTGTCCTCCAGAATGCTCACCTATACATATATATAAAAACAGTGAGTTAAAACTCAGTGAATAACATTAAAGTAAAGAGGTTAGTGAATGAATTCCAAATCATATCATATATGGAAAACCGATCATACATATCTATCACATCAGTCTTATATCTGAACATAATAATGGTACATCTAATAGAACATATTACATATCGTCTTCTAACTGGAGTAATCGGTTCTAGATACCGATTAAACACATATGACCACAATGAAGAGGCTAATGAGATCTCGTAATCACATATATGTCATACATTTGCATTAATATGCTGTCCCCCATGACTTGGGACCATTCTTTGGATGCCACAATAGATTCAAAAAATAGGACATTTGTTCACATTCAACTAACATTTCAGAAAACATAATATAGCAAATAGCATTACAAATATCTTCCATATGAACATATCTTTACAGTAATGTTACTCACAGTGGGATTCCAAAACCAGTTGTTCAGTCTTCGAGTCTTGACCTACAAACACAAACATTCATAGCACAATTTCTCAATACACATTCGAGTCATTCAATTGATTCTTAACCTTATTCGGTTATCCGTTACTTGTTCATTCAGTTACTTCTATTATTCTTTTAATTTCTCTCGTGCTTATGAGATGCTTATGGATGTAAATTACAAGTGAAAACTATGTAAATGAAGGCCTGAAAGTCAGAAAAACAAAAAGGAAACAAAATCGGAAAAACTGTCCTATTGGCTGCACGTGCGGTGGCCTGGCCACATGAGCAGTGATTTCAAAATGCTATTTTGGGCAAAAGAGGTCCGGCCGCTCGAGCGGTCTAGGTGTAAAACCAATTCGAAAATCTGCTTTTTAATAAAACCTCATTCTTTTGTAAAATCAACCTCAATTTCAAGCAAACCAAGGCCTAAAACTCTTAAAAACATGTTGAATTAACCATGTCGAACTTTAAACTCAAACCATAACTTCAAATCAAAACCAAGGTTCCAAGTAAAAGATTAAAACTTTGAATTTTAAGGGCAAAATCAAGAATCCATGCAAGAAAGCAAGTGTATGAACAAGAAGTTCATGAGCTCATGCCATGAATGCCAAAATATTGAGCTATTACTTCTCTTTTTGTCTTTGATGTTCATAGATGTGCATAAATCTTCCTAGGAACCCTTAAATAACCATGAATTCATCATATCTCAACTTAATGTTCATGAGTTCATGTATGTCCTAGCTCCATGTCAAGAAATTAGAAGGAAATTCTTACCTTTGAGTGTTGATCTTAAAGATTGTTTGATTTCCCCCTTTTGTTCTTCTTCTTCTCTTCTTCCCTTTCTTCCTTCTCTCTCTCTCTCTCTCTCTCTCTCTCTCAGGTTTTCCTTCTTTTGTTGAGTCTAAGACTAAGGCCGATATAGATATTTATATATAATTGTACAAATGATGAGCCAAACACAACTTAGCGAATTAGACGAAATTAATTTTCAATTAAACTTTTCAAAGGGCGCTAAAAATTCCCATCAGCATATTTATGTACTCAATTTCAGTTTCTGAACCCATCAAGGTCATCAATTCCAGTTCCGAAGTCGTAGCCCTAATAGATATTTTTCCCAATTCAGACATATATTTTCAAATTAAATCATATTAATTTATAATTATATAACAATCATCGTGACATGCATTTTTGGCACCGTTATAATAACATTTGTAAATAGAACTTTTAGGTAATTAACTTTTTTTTTTCATATTTTAATTAATTTTATTTAAGTTTTTAGATAAGACACATGTACAAAATAAAATATATGTGAAGCAATTTGAAGAAAAAATAGTGCACCTAAGAATAAAAAATATTTATTAAAAATTTGAAAAAAAAATTGCATATCTAAATTAAAAAAAAATCAACTAATATATATTTTTTAAAAATTTTCATTCAAGGTAAAAAGAACACACAAAAAAAAAAAAAAAATGAAAAATTACAACAAAACAACAACAACAAAAACAAAATCTCAGTATTTAACCGTTGTAATAAAATAAACGATAAGTTTTTAATTTTATTAATTTAAATTTTAAATTTTTGATTTATTTTTTTATGTAAATCATTTATCTATTTTCATCAAAATCGATAGAAAAATAGATATCTTAACAACCAAAGTCAATAGAATATAGTATTATAGATATTTTTTTGTATATCTACATTGAATTTAATAACTAAAATATTTTTTTTTTTTGTTGTTAATTTTACTCAATAAAAAGGGGGATTTTTTTTTTAAGGTCCCTGATATTACTATTTTATAGCATAAATGACATACAATATTTTTATAATGTCTAAGGTCTCTCAACATGGATCCAGAGACAATTCGATCCAGAGAATTTATCTGGATCTCCAGAGAAATTCTATGCCTTTCCCTGAGAAATTCTTTGCCCAGAGAAATTCTCTAGAGAAATTCTATGCGTTTCTTAGAGAAATTCTTTGCCCAAAGAAATTCTAAATCAGATAAATTGATGCTATTATGACCAATTAAGGAAACCAAATCCAGTAACATTATTACTCAATCAATAAGAAACTCTAATAACTAGAAACTCATCATCCAATAAACACTAACCTACACGAATCTAACAAGAAAAACCAACACTTGGGAGGGTTCAGACACAAGAAAAAATCAACACTTGACAGCCAATCAAGAAATCAATCCAATCAACGAAACAAATAATCATAGAGAAATTCACAAGAATTTCTCTATGATTATTTGTTTACTTCTGTAGAATCCTTTCTCTGTGAAACCAGAGAAAATTCAAATCCTTTACTAGAGAAAATTCAAAACCATGTACCAAAGAAAATTGAAACCAGAGAAAATTCCAAATCCTTTACCAATCAAATCCTTTATCAGTTGAATAGAAGAGGAAGAATGAGAAGTGTAATATATATACTAATAGTACACAACCAAAGTAAAGTGCTCACCACTGATCCAACAAGGTTCTGGTTGATCAGTGAAAATGAATCACAGTCAATGTATGATGAAAATATGTGAATCACAATCAATGAATCACTCCTCCACCGTTGACACCTCACGTCCTTTCACCTTCGTCAAAGAAGCTGTTACCATCTTCGGCGAAAAGCTCCTTACTGGCGAACTCTACTCGTCTCTGAAGCCATTCTCAGCTCCCAAACAATGGAACTTTTCCCCCACAAAAACCCAAGAGAGTGACGACGAAGAGCAAAAAACCTTAGCAGAAACCCTAAACAAACTTGAATCGGAGCTCAAAAAGACGAAGACGGAGCTGAAGCTTTTGAAGGAAAGAGAGTCGGAGACCGAGGTGGCTCTCGTTTCGCTCAACGCGGAGCTTCACAAGAACATGTCGAAGATGGCGAAAGCCGAGGCGGCTACTACAGGAAATGCGGCGGCAGAGGCGATGGCGAGGACGAAGAGTATGAGGAAGGAGGAGGAAGTGAGGAAGAGCGACATGATTGTGAGAATGAGAGAGGATAAGCCAACTTTGGCTCAAATTTTGAGTAATGGTGATGAGGAAGGCTTGTTTGGAGGAAGAGAAAATGGGAGGAACGTGATAGATGGGTGTGGGTTGAGGGACCTTAGAGTATCTCTAACCATTGTTGCTATAATGCCATTGCTATTGCTATAATTTGGCAATGAATACTGCTATTTTGCCAAATTATAGCAATGGTGTTCCAATGGTTATTTGTTATTTGGCAAATCTCAACCAATTTTCCCTCCAAATTTGTAAGTGTTGTTTGGATATAGGTTTTTTTTGTGATTTTATTTTTGTTTATTTTTTATCTTTTGTGACATTTTTTTACTTGTTTGTAAAAAAAATTATATATTTATATTATTCTCAACTAGACAAATATAAAAAATAAGAAAAAATGAAAAATTGGAAAAATAAATAAATATAATTCACCCAACCAAAAAACATATCACAACATATTTAATAAATTTTTTTTAACTACACATAAAAAATAAACAATTACCAATTACAAACCAACAATCATCCATCATTCACCCATCATTCATTCACCAACAACCATCCATTATTAACCCAACATTCATTCACCAACAACTACCCACCCAACAACCATCCATTATTCATCCACCCACCTAACAACCATCCATCATTCACCCATCCATAATTTTCTCTATAAATATAACACAAGGTTTTCTACAATTGTCATATTCACATACCCATCATTTTCATATCTTCTAAACTCTCAGTACCCATCTAGAAGATTTTCTACAATTTTCATATTCACCCACTCACTTATCCACGTACAATGAACAATTTGACTAAAGCCATATTCAATGGAGATTTTGATGAATCTTCATCATCTGATGATGATATCATCATGATGCAACTGTTTATAGCGCAACAACAAAAAATACAAGTGTTAAGCCTAAACCAACCAACCAGACGTGTTGATTCCACAAGTGGTCGTCGATACATTAATCGTGAGAAGGTCAAAGGTGATGAACAAATTTATAGAGATTATTTTGCAGATAATCCTGTCTATCCAGAAGAATACTTCCGAAGACATTTTCAAATGAGGCGGTCATTGTTTGTTAGTATCTTACATGATATTCAACAAGTGAATGAGTACTTCATCCAAACCCGCAATGCCACTGGTGCTCCTGGATTATCCGGTGTACAGAAAATGACTGTAGCACTTCGGATCCTGCAGTATGGCGTACCTGTTGATGCTGTAGACAAGTACATTAGAATTGGCGAAAGTACTACAATTGCCGCCTTGAATTTTACGAGATCAATTGTTGCTACCTATTACTTAAGATCCCCAAATAAAGTAGATGTCGCCAGATTATTGCAAGAAGGAGAGCAACGTAGGTTTCCTGGAATGTTAGGGAGTTTGGATTGTATGCACTGGCGTTGGGGCAAATGTCCAATTGCCCAAGCGGTGCTTACACTGGACACTACCACAAATCAACAGTTGTACTCGAGGTAGTTGCCTCCTATGACTTGTAGATTTGGCATGCTTTCTTTGGCATGTCTGGCTCTCTAAATGATATTACTGTTCTTGACAGGTCGCCCTTATTTGCTGAATTAACTAGAGGATGTGCCTTTGCTGCCAACTACACCATCAATAATCATGCGTACACCATGGGGTATTATCTTGTTGATGGTATCTATCATTGTTGGGTAACGATTGTGAAAACAATATCTCAATCTCAAGGCGCAAAGAGACAACTATTTGCGAAGATGCAAGAGGCATGTCGGAACGGTGTCGAAAGGGCATTTGGATGCTCCAAGCACGATTTAATATTGTCAGAGTTCCAACTAAAGGTTGAAGTGATGAGGATATGTACTACATCATGAACACTTGTATTATTTTGCACAATATGATCATTAAAGACGAGCGTAATATTCCAGAAAATAAACGCAGTGTAGCACAACTTGAGACTGATACCAGTAATACCCGTTGTCAAGCGTCACGAGATCCGAATGAGGAGTATGCTCAATTTATGTTGAATCGGCAGAGGATTAGATCTACTGAAGCCCATAATGCAATTCATAATGATTTAATTGAACACTAGTGATTCCGAGCTGGAGAGTTAGATTAAGTTTGTATTTTATCTTTTTAATGACAGTTAATGTCATTTAATGTCAGTTAATGTCTTTTTATTATAATAAAATTACCTTCATTTAATGTCAGTAATGTATTTCATCTTTTTATTGCCTTCATTTGAAAAAATATATTTATTTTTTTCATTATACTTTATTGAAAAATTTAAATTATACTAAAAATTAGTCAACATTATACATTGCAAAAATAAATTTACATTGTTTTGTAGAAAATACTCAAAAAAAAAAAAAAAAAACATGAAATTTCATTACAAAATAAAAATGACATTACAAATAAAGACTAACATTACATCAAAAATAAATGACATTGCAAAATTTAAAAATACATTATCCCGTAATTATTCATCAGGAGGAAATAAAATTTGGGCTTGCTCACATTTGAGGACCACTTGGCAAAATCTCATTTTTTCGCATGTGTAATACGCTTTCATTTGAGGTCCAAATGAGAAATGTCCGTAGTCATTATTATATGTTCTTCATTTTTCATCTCAAAGTCATGTTTTTTTCATCTCAAGTCTTTCATCTCCTGCAGTGCTTGAATCCCTTTTTCTTCTCTTTCCTCTTTTTCTTTATTTCTCAGCAGGTGTTGGTTAAATGTCTCCAATTGTATGCTCATTTTTGGACTTCAGTTTCAACGACTTGATTTCTTCAAAATAATTTTTTTGCAGCTTTCCTACCCATAGGCCTTTTACCCATTACAGAGACACTGCCCTCACCAACAGGGATTGTTACCAACACTTGGATTGTTGTCGTCTTTAAGAGAAACCCAGTCATCCATAAGGGAATCGGGGGCTGAATTAGGGGTAAACGCTATATGAATCCTTGCCTTACCGTATTCGTATGAGCTACATCTTGCCACCTGATATTGTCTTGCAAGATGGCCAACAATGTTCAAAAGTAAAATGTTTGCTTCATCTGATGGTATAACAGTTTGCTTGAAAGCATCTGTATCAAAAAAATTGAAACATTATTTAATTATAATTTTTATATGATACCAGATAATAAACTAAACATAATAACTAAAGATGAAAAACTTACTATATCAACTTGAGAAATCCCACTTGGGTGAAGATTTCGACTTGACCTAAACACCCTCAAAATTTGTTAAACATTTCATGATTATACCCCCATCGAGATTGAATAGACACTTATGTTCTGGACTGATCATTTTGAAGCAAGCAATAATTTTTGTAAATTCTCCCCCAAAAGTGAGCATACAATTGCGAATTGCCAATAATTGGGTCTTCCGAAATGTGACACCAAGATTTACAAATTGCCATATCTTCTTCAATAATGAATGATTTTCCTCTCTTTGTTTTTGATGAACCTTTCACAGTGATTAGATAAAAAAAACTAAAAAGAAAATAATTTTAGAGGTTTGTTGTGAAATCAAATTTAGAGAAGAGAGGAGAAAAGAAAAATTAAATCCAAATGTTTGTGTGAAATAAAATTGACATGGAGGGTTTCAATTTGTAGAAATTCAAAATATTACCGTTTGGGGGAAATAGCCGTTTAAAGATAGCTGTTGTAAAAAAAAATTAATGTTTTTGTTTTTGTTTTTTTGTTTGTTTGTTTTTTTCTTAAAACCAAACAGAGCAGAACGACTCTTTTTATATAGAATGAGAGCATCTCCATCGTCTACGTATAAAACTTCAACGGTTGATATGCACTGTCTAGAATCATCCACCCTCCCTTCGACTGATGTGCATCGTCTTCCTCTCCCTCTCACTTTGTCTTCCCTCTCCTCAAGCCACTCTCCCTTCTTCTCCTCCATGATCGAAACCTCTCTCTCTCTCTCTCTCTGTGTTTTCACTCTGTCTTCCCTCTCACTCTGTCTCCTTCTCTCTCACTCTGTCTTCCCTATCTCTCTGTTTTCACTCTTCCTCTCCCTCTCTCTGTCTTCCCTCTCGTCAAACCAGTCCATTTTCCTCCTCCGTGATCAAAACGTCTCTTTCTTTTTCTCTCTTTCTTTCTCTCTCTCTCTCTCTCTCTCTCTCTCTCTCTCTCTTTCTACCTATGAAGCTGTTTTCACTCTCCCTCTCACTCTCTTACACTTCTCCATCATCCAAACGTCTCTCTCTGTCTGTGTCTCTTTCCTTGAGCTCAAGTCTTCACCGATTTCTATACTCTCCGATCTGTCTACTCTCCGATCTCTCTCTCTCTCTCTCTCTGCCCTTGGTTCCAAGTCTTCACCTTTACACAATTGCCCCCAATTTCCCCTCTCTCTCTCTCTCTCTCTATATATATATATATATATATCTCTGGTACGATCTCCATCTATATACACTCTCATATATATATATATGCTTTGATTTTTTCTTTATTTTTTTGGTTATTGATATGGATCTGAGGTGATCGCAATTTTTGAAACTCAAATCTGGCGATGGATTCAAACCGGATCTTCAAAGAACTCAAGCATCTCTAGAAGGATCTTCAAAGAACACAATCTGGTATGTTTGCTAAAATTTTCTTAATTATTTATTTTGATTTTTGGTTTAATTTATGTTCATCCATCTATTTTTGTTCATCTATTTGATTTGGTTTGGTTTATTGTGAATGCATACCATCTGATTTGGATCGACTGATTTGGTGATAAATGACCGAATTTGGGTTTGTCAAATTCATTCTGAAATTTGTTAATTTGGCAACAAAATAGAAAATTGGGTTTGATTCTGAAAATTGGGCTTGATTCTGAATTTTTTGGGTTCCTTACTATTTCAATTCTGTTTTTTTGAATTGAATTTGGTTCCCTAAAATTCTGATCAGTCCAAAAATCTGTTGATATTTGCTGATCTGGCAAGTTTGGGAGTTGCTATTCAACTTGCCAAATTTGAAAACATATATGACATCTGCTATCTTTGGCAAGTAGAATAGCAAGCCATTGGAGACCCTCTTTTTGCCATTCTTGTCAAATTTTAGCTCTGGCAAGTTGAATAGCAGCTCCGTTGGAGATGCTCTTAGACATCAAAAAACAATATTGTAGATCTCTTCCATTACTACAAATAGGAAAGAGACTTTAGGCTACTTTTTCCAAATAAAAATAGGCATAATGGATTTTTTTTAAGAGGCTCAACTTATGAGGGTTTTTTTTTTTTTTTGCCCAAAAAAAAAAAATTGCCTTTGGTCTGTGTTAGAGTATCTCCAATCGTTCATTAAATTTAATGAAAAATTTGATCTGATATAATACACTGCAATGGTAAATTAAGATTTTTATCAAATCTAACCAGTCGTCCGACAAGTCATTCGACCTAAAGTCAATTTTCGATTTATAAGGTCAAAATCTATTGTTCGATCAGTTGTCCACCACCAATGGCTAACTATAAAATTTGATGAAAAACTTTCTTAATTTGACTAAAAATATAGCTCTTTTTATTTGATATTAGCTTAATGAAACAATTAGAACATGACTTTCGATATAAAAAAAATTTAAATTTAATGAAATATATGAATCTTTACTTGCACAAAGAAGCTTGGGAAGTGTGAACTCATTAACATATGCAGGTGTGTGAGAAATACAAAATAATTTTACAAAATGTGATACAAATATAAGAGAAATAAATCTCATACGTATGGGTGTTTTGGAAAGATGGTTAAAAGTTACTTTTTAATTTTTATGATTATTTTGTGAGAGAAGGAAGTGAGTTAAAAATTGAGAAGTGACTTTTAACCCACTTTCCAAAATAAGCCACAGATTGAAACATGTGAGTCGCATTTCTTTTAGGGTGAATTACACTAATGGTCCATATAGTTTGGGACTTGTGTCATTTTGGTCTCTGACTTTTCAATTGTGACACATTTGACCCTGAATTTTGAATCTTGCTCCAAATAAAGACAATTGTAAATACTATTGGATTTTTCAAGGGCAAAATTGTCAATTTGATAAAATATAATTAATTTGACAAAAATAAATGTCAAAAAATTATTTTTGAATTTTTAAAAATTATTTCTAACTACTAAAGATAAAATTATATAAAATTGATAAATCTTTTAGACATTTATCTTTTTTTATCAAATTAATTTCTATTATGTATTTGGAAGATGATCATGTAAAATTAATTTTTAAAAATTAATCATATAATTTTTATTTATTTTTATCAATTTTACATAATTTTATTTTTGGTGGGTAAAAATAATTTTTAAAAAATTTTAAATATTTTTTTGACATTTATTTTTGTCAAATTAGTTTATATTTTATCAAATTGACGATTTTGCCATTGAAATTAAGTAACGGTATGTTCAATTGTCCTTATTTGGAACAAGATTCAAAATTCAGAGTCAAATGTGTTATAATTAAAAAGTGAGGGACTAAACTGACACAAGCCCCAAACTATAGGGACTATTAGTGTAATTTGTCCTTTCTTTTATATCTGACATTTGTATATCATTTTATGAAATTACTCTCTGCACACTTAGCATTCTCTAACACACACATGAGTTGGGGCAGGCAGTGGCATTTACAGTAAATACAACGGCAGGTGCTCTAATAAAGGTGAATCATAGTGAAGCAAAAGATGAGATTCAAGAACTAGGTTTTGAATATTTGAGGCTTGGACAGTTTTTTTGTAGAGGACCAGTAGGCATACTTTCTGGTGTTGGTCTTCACCCTTTGAACATGGCTTTCTATGCCTTTGCCGTGGCTCTCTACATCACCTGTCGTTCCTTGCTTCCAATTCCTTCTCCCAAAGCCCTCTGGGCTGCAGCTAGATTGATCTTGGTATGTGTTTCATCCTTCTCAAAGTACAAGTGATTCATCTGTACCTCCATGATTTTTTATTATTATTATTTTTTTTAAATAAAAAAGATCCTACTCACTTTTTTGATAATATCAAAAGGAATTAGCTTATCTCCCATCAATTATTTACTTTGGACGGTATTGTTAACTTCATTGTGGGTTCATCATGAGCCTAACTCGATAATTTGAACTGTTCATCTTATATAAATTGTCAAGCTCAAGCCTAAATAACAACCAATAATTATATATAACTCCTATAATGGTAGAAAAATAAATAACCACAAATGTTTTAAATTCCTCTCCTTAAGAGTTCAATGCCTAAGAGTTCGACCCGCAGCCTCACACTACAAAGTAGTGTTATATAATCATTAGGCCAAATTTCTTAATTACTATCCAAAAGATTATCCATGTAAAAAAATACATTTAATTGAACATTAGTAATATGATCTAATTAGTGGTGTAAAAATGGCTTGCTAGTTTGAAGCCCGCTAGAGGCCTGAGGCCTAGCCCAGCCCGATTCCTCAGGCTAGGGCCTGGGCCACGATTTTTCTGGCTGGGCCCGAGGCCCAACGTCATTTTCAAGCTATTTTGGTGAAAAAAATTTGAAAAAAGGTTAGGCCCAACCCAAGCCTAGCCCCCCCCCGGTCCTGATTACACCCTAGGCCTAGGCTTGGGCTTGGGCTTGGGCTTGGGTCTGGGCATAGATTTTTGGAAACCAGGCCAGCCCGTGCCAGTAAAAAATGAAGATGGTTTATTTTTAAAATCATACTTGTCCATTCTTTGTATTATTTTATGGTCTTATCATGTAATTATCGATATTCAATCAACTTAGATCTTTGCACAAATGATCTTCTCAACGAACTCTAAAAATTAAACAATATGGATTATTGAGTTTGACTCGTCATGTGGGGGTTCCCAAATAGCCTGCAAACAAAAAAACCCGATATTACCCAACCCGTCCCTGTCCGCTTGGGTGCCCAGTACGTCCCAACCCATAAAAGATGATTTAGAACTTTGAACAAAGGTTTATAATCCAAGCCCCTCCATAAACCTGACCTGTAAGAACCCGTATGGGTAAGTATAACGTTTAGTTTAATATATATATATATTTTTGTGTCTATTGTTTAGTTTGATTTTTTATTCTCATTTTTAAAGTTTTTATTGTTTTTCTTTCCCTTTTTTCCCCTCAAACTTGTAAGTATTATATGTTACTTGATTTTTTATTTTTTGATTATATGAGATGTAAAAAATCAAAATAGTTGAATTATGTTGGAAAGTAAACAAGAAAAATAACTAATGAAAATATTAAAAATATGTGAATGAAGAATGTATAAAGCTCAATAATGTAAGTGTAATGAAAAATGTGTAACTTGATTCGGTTTGATTTTGACCATTAAGATTTGAATTTATGGGTGGGACTTTTTTTTTAAATAGGCCCCGCCCATACCAGCCCATTGGTTGGTCAAAACCAAAAAATTCTATTAAAATATAAAATTTGGATACAATAATTACGAGCGAAGGAAGCTCGACCCGTCCTATTGATGGCCCTACCAGCATGGTCCAACAATGAAGCCAACAACTCTAGCAGTGGCGGAGCCAGGAATTTAACATAGGGGGGGCACCCATTAATTACAATCTCAAATTTTTTCTTCCCCAATCAATAACAATAACATAATAATAATTTTTCGAGCTAATGTTAAACATTAAAAATTAATATCCATTACAAAAAATTTAAAATTTTAAACTTTTACAATTGACCACGACGAGTTTTCATCTTTTGAAATCTTTCCATAATAGTATCATTGTCAATGCCATCAAAAATATCTCTCTCAATGTAGAAAATCAAGCTATCATTCATCCATTCATCACCTATTCGATTCCGCAACCGATTCTTCACAATATTCATAGCTGAAAATACCCTCTCAACAGTAGCAGTTGCAACAGGTAAGATTAATGCTAAAGTCAAGAGCAAATACACCAATGGATATACTTTGTCTCTTCCAGTCTCTACCATTTTCTTAGCAAGATCGGCAATTCCATTCAACATTGAGAACTCACTACTGGATAGCATGTCGATAATATATGTATCAAGTTGATCATTAAGTACCATGAGCTCCACTGAAGAAAATTCTTTGGGATAAAATTCAGCAAGATGAATTAACTTTTTCCTGTCAAAACTAGAAAAAGAGTTAGATGGATTCAAACATGCCACACAAAGTAACAACTCAGTGTTCGACTCAGTGAAACGAGCATTTAGTTCTTGAATTTGCATATCCAAAACAGTGTAGAATAACTCAGCGCGATAGTAATGTAAGTTTGTAATTTCTTGAGCATTGCGCCTTTTTCTCCCTCGAGCTACAAACATATCTTCCATTTGGGGAACATCAATTTCATGCTTTTCACAAAAAGACAAAATATCATCAAGTAAAGATGTCCACCCACTCTCCCTCATCTTTTGGAGTCGTACTTTAGAAATTTGAACTAAATTCATGGCATTAACAATATCTTGATCTTTCCTTTGTAGTGCTTGCGATAACTCACTTGTAATAGCCAATATCGTTTTCATCAAATGAAGGTTGAATACAAACTCAAATGATTGAATTGAGTCCAACAATACATTTGCTTCTGCTCGTTGTTCTGAATTTGAACCATCCTCCGAAATCATTTCAAGCACATCAATCACTGTTGAAAACATACTAGCCAAGCTGACTAAAGTACCATAGTGTGAACCCCAACGTGTATCACCAGCACGTTTAAGATTAGTTTCTTGATTTAAGCCTTGCCCACTAGATAGCTCTCCAGTATTAAGTGCCTCAGCAACTTTTGCAGCTTGCTTCTCCCTAACAATATCTCGGCGTTTACATGATGCTCCAACAACATTCACCACATTAGAAACCAAAGTGAAAAGTAAAGCAATTTGATTATGATTCTTTGCCACGGCTACAAGTGCCAATTGCAATTGATGAGCAAAACAATGAACATAATATGCACAAGGATTCTCTTTCAGTATAAGTGTTTTAAGACCATTGAACTCACCTTGCATATTACTAGCCCCATCATATCCTTGACCCCGCAATCTGAAAATACTCAATCCAAGTTTGGAGAATAAATTTTCTATAGCTTGTTTAAGCGAGAGAGCATTCGTATTAGCAACATGCTCAATACCCAAAAAACGCTCAATCACTTGGCCTTTTTTGTCAACATATCGTATTACAACTGCCATTTGCTCCTTGATTGATATGTCACGGGCTTCATCAATCAAAATAGAAAAAAGTGCATCACCAAGATTTCTAATAATCACATTGATAGTTTCAAATGCGGCCACATTTACAATGTCTTTTTGAATATCAGGAGATGTCAACTTGAGATTTTGTGGAGCATTGCTCAATGCAACCATTTTGACATCTTCATTATGATCAGCAAGAAACTTGAGAAGTTCAAGAAAATTTCCTTGGTTACTTGAATTTTCAGATTCATCATGCCCACGAAACGCAAGTCCTTGTCTTAGAAGAAATTTAACACAATCAACCGATGAATTCAAACGGGTTCGATACTCAATTCGAGCTTGATCAGATTGTTTGAAAAAAATCGTTTCAATATGTTGGTTTTGGTTTAACAAGTCTTGACATTTACTCGAAACTTGATTATGAGCACTATTGGGACCTCCAACATGAGTCTGAATTTTTTCTTTTTTCTTCCAATTTGAGAAACCCTCACCAACAAAAGAATCACCACCAGCTTGATCTCCAATATCGGGTTTGAAAAGATAACAACATAAACAAAATGCTGCATCTTTTGCTACACTATACTCCAACCAATTAGGAAATTCACTAAACCAAGCCTGATTAAATCGCCGAAGTTTTTGTCCAAATGATTTTTGTGGAAAATTATGATCACGAGGTTGACAAGGACCTTTTTGTAGATATGCCCTACGAATTCGGTCTCGATCATTAGCACTATAGTCCGTAATCCGAGGCCGTAGTCCTGGATCTGCAGGAAGATCTTCTAAGTTGATTTCTATGCGACTTTGTTTTGCGGAAGAATAATTTTCATCTTTTTCTTGAGAAAAAGATGATTCCCACTTTGATTTTCTTTTGAAATATTTCTCCATGACTGTTTGAAAAAACTAAAAATCAAAATAAAAATTCATAATCAAAATCTCAAACCCCCCACAAATCAAAATCTATAATTTTAATACAAATCAAAAAATTTAAATTAGCACAAATCACAACAAATCAAAAATTTTAATTTTAGCACAAATTATAACAAATCAAAATCCCTAATTTAAATATTAATCACTGCAAATTAATATTTTTAATTTTAGCACAAATCAAATCCCTAATTTTAGCACAAACAACAACAAACCAAAATCTCTAATTTTAATATAAATCACCACCAATTAAGATTCATAATTTTAGCATATCAAAATCTTTTATTTTAACATAAATAATAACAAATAAAAAAAATTTACAAATCAAAATTTAACAAATAATTATAAATTAATACTCATAATTTTTATTTAAAAGTTAAAAAAAATAATAAAGTTACCTGTAAACAATGAAGAGAAGATACCAAGGTTGTAGTGTGGTCCCAAATCTGTGTTGTGTGATCCTAATTTGGTGAATCGCGAGTTGGTAAATTGCAAAATAACAAAGGGAGACAAAGAAGACAAAGAAAATATGAAGATACTTCACAAGTACTGTGAATAAATAAAAAAAATAAAGAATTTCATACACTTATAAGGTTTTAGAGTTTTAACTTTGTTGTAATTGGAATTGTATGTACTCACCTAAAAAAAAGTTATGTATCAATATTTGATTAGGATTGGGATTCCCAAAAAAAAAATAAAAAAATAAAAAAATAAAAAAAAATACAAGCGTGGGTGCTGTGCTAGCGTGTGTGTGTGTGGGGGGGGGGGGGGGAGTTAATATGTTTGAATGTGTGTTGGAAAGTAAAAGGTAGAATCCATTTTAAATTTACAAAAAAAAAAAAAAAAAAAATTCCAAAAGTCAGGGGGGGCACGTGACCCCTGAGCCCAAACTGCCTCCGCTCCTGAACTCTAGTCCAAATAATGAAATGTAAAGACACTAAATTCATATATAAAAAAAAAAAAAAGTAAAAATAGAGAAATAATTCCTAGCTCATAAAAATTCATGAATTAGATTTGTTCAAGTAATATATATATATATATATATATATATAATATAAGAAAATGATATACAAGTCTATTTTTTAGACCTACTTTTTAAATCCAATAAATTATACAGTGGTGATACAGACCCCCTCAGATTCTCACCCCCACCACCCCCCACACACACGTGGGGGTTGGTGAGTGGGGGAGAAGAAAAAAAAAAAAAATTTTTTTTTTTACCAATGAAAGGCAGAGGGGATCGTGGGGTTGCTTCCAAAAAGGGGTCTAAGTCTTTTTTGTAAATTATATATTCCTCCGTGATTTTTATTTTATTTTTTTAACGAAAATATCAAAAAATTCAAAAATGAAATAAATAATTTGAAACTTATGAAATTACAAATGCTTGCACTAGATTTATCCAATTCAGTCTTATACCTCAATTATTTATATATATGTTTTTTTTTTTTTTTTTTTTAAATTCTGCACTTTCCTCTTTTTTATATTCCCCCAAAACTTTAATGATTAATAACACTGAATAATTACAAAATATGTATTTTATTGTACCTTAGTTTTAAATTTTTTTAATTTTATAAATTTGATCTCAAACTATAAAATTTGAGTTTAAATAGTTCTTAACGCAAACGCTGTCTAAATTGATTAACGAGAGGTAAGATATTTTTAAAATTTACATTAAATCTCAACAAAATCAAAGGATCAAATTACACAGTCCACAAAATATGCACTTTGTTACATTTTAGTCATCAGATATGTCCTTTGTTATATTTTAGTTCCTAATTTTTTAATTTTATTATAATTGTCTTTGTAAAATTTCAAAAATACCTAGCTCCCATTAATCAAGTTAGATGGTATGAGCATTGGGACCACTTAAAACAAATTTAGCAACTAAAGGGAAACAAAGTATATACTTTGCAGACCATTAGTGTAATTAATTAGTCTAAATTTAATGATATGGTTGAATATTGAATTTATTAAAAACAAAATGAAAGAAATATTTGGGTAATTTCACTTCATTTTCTTCTTAACTTTTCCATTTATGTTTCTTACAGGATCGAAGCATAATTTAACTGAAATTTCCTGATCCTTTCCTCACCCGCCTTTTCTGCAGGGTACATCAATCATCCTCTTCCCCATTTTATTGGATGGAGTTAAAGAATGGCTCTTTTCCACTACTCATTTCCAGTCACATGAGCTCAAAACTCCTTTTAATGGAGAAAAATGAAGGAAAAACAAAGAGCTCAAGCTATTCAGTTCTATAGGTGCATCTGACAAACCAAAAAAAAAAAAAATATATATATATATTTTTTCAGTGTTCATAGGTCTTCCGTTATCTTATGTTTGCTTGAAAATGCTACTACTTAATTAGTATTTAAACATATTTACATGTATGTATTATTATACATAATGGCCATGTTTGTAGGCGATAAGGTAGGAATGGCAACGGGGCGGGGCGGGGCGGGGCCGGGGATCGCACTCCCCGTCCCCGATCCCCGATGGTGGAAATACCCCCGTCCCCGGCCCCGATCCCCGACGGGGAACCTGTCACTGCCCCCGCCCCCACCCCCTAACAGGGATCGGGTTTCCCGACCCCGATAATTCCCCGGCTAAAATTAAATAACAACAACAACAACATAAACATCATCCAACAACAGATCTAACACATCAAATGTATATATAATTCATCAAATGTATATCAGATGTAAAAAATTCATCAAATGTAAAAAATATATAATTCATCAAATGTAAAAAATAAAAATAAAAAATAAACAATCTAACACATCTTTCATCAGATCTGAGCATGTTGAATCTAACACAACTTGTGTCAGGCAGATCCGAGGGAGGAGGCGACAGAAGCGACGGAATGATGGAGATCGGTGTGAGACAGAAGCGATGGAAGGGAGGAGGCAGTGATGGAGATCGGTGTGAGACAGTGAGATCGGAGGGAGGGAGATCGGCAACGATGGAGATCGGGGTGAGGCAGCGCAGCGATGGAGATCAGAGGGAGAGGAGGGAGGCTATGGCTGAAGAAGGACGATCGGCGTCGCGATGGTTGCTGTGACTAGGTCGCGACAGTGGTGAGAGTGAGAGAGAGAGTAGAGTGAAGAGAGAGAGAGAGAGAGAGAGAGAGAAGTGAGAGAGAGAGAGACGGGAAGACAGAATTGGAGATGAGGGTTTGGTTTGGTTACTATGTGTGTGTGTGTGTATATATATATATATAGAGGGGTAAATTAGTAAATTCATTTCGGGGAAAAACCAGACCGGGGAACGGGGACGGGGCCGGGCCGGGTACGGGGCTGGGACACTTATCCCCGTCCCCGGCCCGAATCTGTTCGGGGATTGATTTTTAAATACCATCCCCGTCCCGTCGGGGGTATTTTTCGGGGAAAACCTGCACAATTCGGGGTCGGGGGGTCGGGTCCCCATCGGGCCGATTTCAAATAGTCATCCCTACGATAAGGTCATAGAATTGGCTCTTTCAAAAAAAAAAAAAAAAAAAAAAAGGCCATAGAATTGTTGGACAATTTCACTGTATTTAAATAGATTAAATTTTGCTGTGTACTAAACAACAGCTAGAATATAAAGAAATAAAGGAAATGAGAGAATTTGTTTGATTACAAAAATCAAACTAGATATAAAATTAAATAAATAAAAACAGATTTTATTTTGTTATAAAAACAAAATTAAAATCTGATTTAAATAAATAAATAAAACAGAATAATAAATTAAACAATTTACTTGATTAATTTCTTTAAATAATTATCTGATCAAGTCCAGTGTTTGACACTGTGTCCTTAAGACAGATTCGTCCTCTCCATGGTGCTTTCAGAATGTGGACGTCTATCTCCCAAGATGAAATGATCAACTACAAACAATAGCAGTACTACAAATTATTTGCCTTACGAACACACTAAGTGTTTACACTCTTTCTTACAAGAAAATAATGCAACAAAATGAAGAATAAATTTTACAGAGCTCTTATGGATGAAAATTATGAATATAAAACATCAAATGAGGGCTGTCCTATTTATAGATGTATTGGTGGCCACAGGTTTTGAATTGAACAGGTGCAAACCTGTTTGAACAGGTATGAAACCTGTTTGGTTTTGAATTAAACAGATTTAAATCTGTTGGTTCAAAATTCAAACAGATAAAAACGGGAAGGGCCTTGTTTGGGTGTACAGAAAATCCGGACCAGATTATTTCTGATTTAATTTGAATTCTGGATTTTATTTTACCAAAAATAAAATTAAATTCAAATGTTTTTGGCCCAAAAAGATAGGTATTGGGCCGGACAAGCCCAACCCAACCTCACACCACGCACCCGCGTCCAAGCCCAGGCCTAGCCCGACCGACCGGACGGACGGACGGCGGCGCGCGTGTGGTGATTTTTGGGTCCAATAAGTCTAGCTCATTTTGCCCATAACCTCCCTCTCTAAAACACTTGGGTACCTCTTGGGGCACACCCCAAGTACTAAACCCATGCCTTATAAACCCATTCAAAACTTTCCATCAAATCAATGTGGGACAAGCCTTATTCAAACCTTTAAGGATTTTCCACCAAAACTCTATTTCCATGGAGCACACTTTGGCTTCAATTTCCCATTCACTCGGTAATGGTTTTGAGCAACCAAATATACCACGTGAATCACAACGCGGCATAGAACGCATTACCACTTTGACCCGTCAAATTTGACACTCGGGTCCCACCTAAATAATAGACTAAGGTTAGGAAAAAATTTTGGTTTTACCTAGAATTTTCCAACAATTTCCAACAATCCCCCACATGAATGGAATTTGATGTCAACGGAAATGCAACAATATGCAGACTTTATTCGAAAGAGTATAAGTCGAAAATATCTTGCATCAAGATAGATAGCTTTCGGCCTTGAACCTTCCCTAATGATAACCTATCGGACTTACTGGCTAACCAATGGACGCGATGCCTTGAATTGTTCAGCTATTTGTGTAAGCCAAGACAAGAGATTTCACACAAAATATCTTCTAACACATCGTGGTTCTCATTGTTGTGTTCATTTTGGCCTTGAACGCTCCTGGTTTTCATGAGCATTTCTAGAGAATTTAGCATCTTCATTCTCATAGAACCAGTCCCAGTTCGACACTCATATAGGTGATTCTTATTGTGAGTATCTCCTTATACTCGTCTTGATTTTATGCCTCAATCAAGATATAAGTAATTATTAAAAGCAAAACTTATCCTTATACCCCTGTAGACAACATATGTTGCAGATATCACTCTCACCATAGGAATGGGTACGGAATTTTATTCCTTTGTTGATTTTTAGCGAGCCACACATAACTTAGTTGTCCCTTTGAACTTAGTTCTTGGGATCTCCAGTCATATAAGTAGGGTTACCATTATGACGACTCTTATATAATAGGCTTTAATCCCATCCCCGTCGATGAACTATACACTAACTCTTTTGTCAAACCTTTTGTTAACGGATCCACAATATTCTCTTTAGAATTTATATAATCTATTGATATTATTCCATTTGACAACAATTGCCTTACGGTATTATGTCAACGACGAATATGTCGTGACTTACCGTTATACATGTGATTTTGTGCCCTGCCTATTGCAGATTGACTATCACAATGAATGCAAATAGCTGGCACAGGTTTTGGCCACATTGGAATGTCTTCTAAGAAGTGACGAAGCCATTTTGCTTCTTCTTCTGCTTTGTCTAAAACAATGACCTCGGATTCCATTGTGGATCGCGCAATGCATGTTTGTTTCGTGGATTTCCAAGAAACAGCAGCGCCTCTCAGAGTAAAGACATATCCACTTGTGGATTTTGAATCTTTAGTATTCGATATCCAATTTGCATCACAATAACCTTCAAGTACTGCTGGATATCGAGTAAAGTTCAAACCATGATCACGAGTGAATCTTAGATATCTAAGAACCCGACTGATCGCCTTCCAATGGTCTTCTCCGGGGTTACTAGTGTACCTACTCAATTACTGATAGTATAAGCTATATCAGGACGAGTACAATTCATTAGGTACATTAGGCTTCCAATGATTTAGGAGTATTTTAATTGAGACACTGCATCACCTTTATTTTTCGATAAATAAAGATTGATGTCTATAGGTATTCTAGCTACATTCAAATCATCTTTAATAAATTTATCAAGAATTTTCTCAATATAATGAGATTGAGATAATGCATATCCGTCAGATGTTTTAGTAATTTTCATTCCTAATATAACATCTGCGACCTCCATATCTTTCATATCAAATCTTTTGTTAAGCATTTGCTTAGTTGATTTAATCATGTTTTGACTGCTTCCAATGATAAGCATGTCATCTACATAAAGACAAACTATGACATATCCTTGGTCAGTGTTTTTAACATAGACGCATTTGTCACATTCGTTTATCTTAAAACCATTAGTAAGTATTGTATGATCAAATTTTTCATGCCATTGCTTAGGTGCTTGTTTTAATCTATAAAGAGACTTTACAAGCCGACAAACTTTCTTTTCTTGCCCCGACACTACAAATCCTTCGGGTTGCTCCATATAGATCTCTTCATTTAGATCACCGTTTAAGAAAGCTGTTTTAATATCCATTTGATGTATTTCTAAATTAAACAACGCTGCTATAGCAGTAAGCATGCGAATGGATGTTATTCTGGTCATAGGGGAATATGTGTCAAAATAATCTAGACCTTCCGTTTGTCTGTAACCTTTAACTACAAGTCTTGCTTTATACTTGTCAATTGAACCATCTGCTTTCATTTTTCTCTTGAATATCCATTTATATCCACGAGGTTTAGAACCTGGTGGAAGATCCACCAATTCCCAAGTATGATTTTGCATAATAGATTCAATTTCATTATTAATAGCCTCTTTCCACAAATGTGCTTTAGGACCTGTCATTGCTGCCTTAAAGCTTTAAGGTTCATTTTCTAACAGGTATGTTAGGAAATCTGGACCAAAGGATTTTGATGTTCTCGCTCTCTTACTTCGTCTTGGTTCATCATCAGTTAAATCCTGTTGGTCGAGACCATTACTAGTCTCTTGTGTTTGATTGTCATTAGTCTCTTGACTTTGTGTACAATCATAAGTTCTTTTCTGTGAACTTAATTCATGTCCTTTCTTGTAAGGAAAGACATGTTCAAAAAACACAGCATTCCTTGACTCTATAATAGTGTTCACATTTATATCAGGTATTTCTGATTTATAAGTCAGAAACCGATATGCACTACTATTCTGAGCATAACCAATAAATACACAATCTACAGTTTTTGGTCCAATCTTAGTCTTTTTAGGAACAGGAACTTCAACTTTAGCCAAATACCCCCAGACTTTTAAGTATTTGTGGGAAGGTGGTCGACCTCTCCATAATTCATAAGGAATGCTTTTGGTTTTCTTGTAGGGTATTCTATTAAGAACATAATTAGCTGACAATATTGCTTCCCCCCACAAGTTCTGTGGTAAGCCTGAACTTAACAACATGGCATTCATCATTTCTTTTAGGGTTCTATTATTCCTTTCAACAATTCCATTTTGCTGTGGAGAATAGGGTGCTGTAGTTTGATGAATAATGTCATGTTGTGTACAAAATTCATTTAATGATGCATCATATTCACCACCCCTATCACTTCTAACCATTTTAATGGTTTTACCAAGTTGATTTTCAACTTCTGTTTTATAGAGTTTAAACATTTCTAAGGCTTCATCTTTACTTCTAAATAAATAAACATAACAATATCTTGTGCAATCATCGATAAATGTTATGAAATACTTTTTGCCCCTCTAGTTTGAACAAATTTTAGATCACATAATCAGTATGAATTAATTCTAGAGGTTCGGTTTTCCTTTCAACCGATTTAAATGGAGCCTTAGTTAGTTTCGCTTCTACACAAACTTCACATTTATGATTAGGATTAATTTCAAACTTTGGTATATAATCCAAACCAATTAATCTACGCAAAGCATCATAATTTACATGTCCTAATCTACCATGCCATAAATTCGACTCAAGAATATAAGCAATAGATGTGTTATTCTTATTCATAGCAACTTTCGGTACAACTGTCATTACATTTAGTTTGAAGAGACCATCACTCATGTATCCCTTACCAATATACATGCCACTCTTTGTTAATACAAATTTATCAGACTCAAAGACAAGCCTAAAACCATTTTTACTTAACAAAGAACCAGAAACTAAATTCTTCCGGATGTCAGGTACATGCAGTACATTGTTGAGGGTCAGTTATTTCCCTGATGTCATCTTCAAGATCACTTTCCCTTGTCCAGCCACAATAGAAGTAGAAGAATTTCCCATGAAAAGTTGTTCACCATTTGCAGCCTCATTATAGGTAGTGAACATCTTCTTGTCCGCACAAATATGACGAGTTGCTCCAGTGTCAACCCACCATTCCTTGGGATTTCTAATCAAATTGTCCTCAGACACCACATCAGAGTGGTTGATGTCATTCACTCTGTCATAGATGTAATCTAATTCAGTTACATTGGCTTGATTGGTAGTCTTCTTGCTTGTACTTCCATGATCCTTCTTAGGGCGGCGGCAGTCAGAAGCTCGATGTCCAGTCTTGCCACAGTTATAGCATTTTTCTTTGAACTTCTTGTTGCTATCGCCTTGTTTAGGACCATCTCCAGTAAACTTCCTCTTTTTGTTATGTGGTTTATGAACTTGTTCAACCACATTAGCCTTGGACTCAATGGGATTTTTCCCATTCCTCTTTTAGCCTTTGGTTATCTTCCTCAATTCTCAGTCTTACAATCAATTCATCCATGGTCATCTCTTTGCGTTTATGTTTTAAATAATTTTTGAAATCTTTCCAAGCCGGTGGTAACTTTTTCACTAAAGCAGCGACTTGGAAAGACTCGCTTAGAGACATACCCTCAGAATGAATATCATGTAAAATTAATTGAAAACTTTGATCTTGAGAAATTACCGTTTGGGAGTCTATCATAAAAAAGTCCAGAAATTTACCAACAACAAATTTCTTCGTGCCGGCATCCTCTGTCTTGTATTTCTTATCTAAAAAATCCCACAATTCTTTTGCTGACTTCAGAGGACTATAAACATTATACAGTATGTTGTCAAGGCCATTGAGGATGTAGTTTCTGCACAGGAAATCTGAATGTTTCCAAGCATCTACAGCGGCAACAACTTGCCGATCACTTTCACCATCTTTAAGTGATGGAGCCTCTTCATGGAGAAACCGGGCCAAATTAAGAGTTGTAAGATAGAACAGCATCTTCTACTGCCATCTCTTAAACTCAGTATCGTTAAATTTTTTCGATTTTTCTCCATGATTGATTGGTACTTGAACATGGTTTTGGATAGGGACCGGTGTTGGTGTAACAATCGGAGTACCACTACCAGTTGCAGTTTCAGTTGTAGTAGCCATAATCTCTGATTACAAAAATCAGAAAAATTAAAACACAAATTAATTTTCTAGTTACTAAAACCAGAAAATAAATTATAACACAAAATAATTTTATTTTCCTTGTTACTAAAACTAGAAAAATAAAATACCACAATAATTTTCTGTAACACAAATTAATATTCTGCAATTGTTAATGACACCAGTATATTACTACTAGTTGTCAAAGAAAAGAGACAGTATATTACTACTATCTGTCAATTAGCATAAACTACTATTTGTTTTTCCAACCAGAATATGTCTTTATAAAATCACAGAAAATTAAATACAATGAAGACACCAAAAAGAATCTGTCTTAAGATTGTTGGACAATCTTCACTGTATTTAAATAGATTAAATTCTGTTGTGTAGTGAACAACAACTAGAATATAAAGCAACAAAGGAAATGAGAGAATTTGTTTGATTACAAAAATCAAACTACAAATAAAATTAAATAAATAAAAACAGATTTTATTTTGTTACAAAAACAAAATTAAAATCTGATTTAAATAAATAAATAAAACAGAATAATAAATTAAACAACTTACTTGATTAATTTCTTTAAATAATTATCTGATCAAGTCCAGTGTTTGACACTGTGTCCTTAAGACAGATTCGTCCTCTCCACGGTGCTTTCAGAATGTGGACGTCTATCTTCCAAGATGAAATGATCAACTACAAACAATAGCAACACTAGAAATTGTTTGCCTTACGAACACACTAAGTGTTTACACTCTTTATTACAAGAAAATAATGCGATAAAATGAAGAATAAATTTTACAGAGCTCTTATGGACGAAAATTATGAATGTAAAACATCAAATGAGGGCTGTCCTATTTATAGATGTATTGGTAGCTGCAGGTTTTGATTTGAACAGGTCCAAACCTGTTTGAACAGGTATGAGACCTGTTTGGTTTTGAATTAAACAGATTTAAATCTGTTGGTTCAAAATTCAAACAGATAAAAACGGGAAGGGCCTTGTTTGGGTGTACAGAAAAATCGGACCAGATTATTTCCGGTTTAATTTGAATTCTGGATTTTATTTTACCAAAAATAAAATTAAATTCAAATGTTTTTGGCCAATAAAAATAGGTATTGGGCCGGACAAGCCCAACCTAACCTCACACCACGCACCTGGGCCCAAGCCCAGGCCCAGCCTAGCCCGCCCGACCGACCGGACAGCGGCGCACGTGTGTGGTGATTTTTAGGTCCAATGGGTCTAGCCCATTTTGCCCATAACCTCCTTCTCTAAAACACTTGGGTATCCCTTCGGGCACACCCCAAGTACCGAACCCATGCCTTATAAACCCATTCAAAACTTCCCACCAAATCAATATGGGACAAGCCTTATTCAAACCTTTAAGGATTTTCCACCAAAACTCCATTTCCATGGAGCACACTTTGGCTTCAATTTCTCATTCACTCGGTAATGGCTTTGAGCAACCAAATATACCACGTGAATCACAACGCGGCATAGAACGCGTTACCACTTTGACTCGTCAAATTTGACGCTCGGGTCCCACCTAAATAATAGACTAAAGTTAGAAAAAAATTCTGGTTTTACCCAGAATTTTCCAATCATTTCCAACAAGAATTGGCCTACAAATCAATGTCAATCTTGAATTATGTGAACTTCAATGGATTAATAAGGTTTTAGATTTAGGTTCGAAATCTCATAACTGCAAATAATTTCTTGGGATCAGTCCATATGGCGCTCTGTCTTGACTTTAAATAGCCCCTGCTAATGGATTGTGGGATTAGTCTTCCGAATTAGTCGGTTCATTGAGCCAGATACCGAGTTATTTAAAAAAAAAAAAAAACTTGAATTCTGTATTTGGATATAATACTGAGCTTCTAGATTGACAATCTCCTCTGATATCAGAAGTGGGATACAAAATGAGGGGATTAAGAATGGTACAAATTATAGAGTTAAAAGATCAAAATATCCTTTGTATTTGATCATTATGGTCATCGCTACCATTAGTCTGTGCCTAATTAATTTCAAGCAAACATAGGATTAGTTTAGAATTAGTACTAAGAGCATCTCCAATAACAAATGCTATTATAGCATTGCCATTGCTATAATTTGGTACTGAATAGTAACAAATTGTCAAATTATAGTTGTGGGGACATAATTTTTGAATGATAACACGTGGCCAAGGTGGCACCGAAGTGTCAGCCGAGGTACCACGTGTGCTAGTCATGATGCTGAGGTAATCTTGGCAAGGCCGAGGTTATCTGCGAGAATATCGGAATCTGGGATAAGCAGATAAGGGACAAGAGCCCTAGAATTAGGGAGGACTTCAGTCTGGATAAAGATAAGACTCTTAGAGAGTTTATCCTAATATAACTGGGAGTCCAAGATTAACATTGAGACAGAATCCATTGAAGCTAAGCTTCTATTGGGATTAGGTCAGTGTTGGCTATAAAAGAGAGGCACCCTCAGGGGTCTAAGGTACGCTTTTTATACTCTGAATAGTGAGTTAAACACTTTTGCTATCTTTGAGAGATAACTGACTTGATCTTCGGAGTGCCCCCGGGTGGACGAACCACCGTCGGAGTCTCTTCTTTCTATTACAGGTCATTCAGGCGCAATCTATTCTTCCGGTGTTCACCAGCTGAGTACTAGGTTAACAGTGTGGTCGGAAATTGACACACACAATTTGGCGCCATCTGTGGGAAAGAAAGAGAAATAGATGGCCAACAACGGACAGAAAAAAAAGGTTGGAGACGACATTCCTACTGGGAGCGGTAAGCACATTGACCTTGACATTGAAGAAGACAACTGCAACGAAGAGACTCGTGATAAGAATCACAGGGATAAAGACGTCGGCTAGGAGGGCGACGTACCAAAGAAATCAGACCGAAGCGGGTATTATAACGAGGACGACCTCCAGGTATGGAAAGATAGATGCTTGCAGAGGGACGAAAAGATGAAGGGAATGGTGGACAAATTGGCGGACCTGCAAACGGTCGTCAATTTCATGATGCAGAACAACGTCATGTAGCCACCGTTCCCGTTACATGACACGCCGATTCCAACGGCCAAGAACAATGCCTAGAAGAGAGGGCAGAAAACAATCCCTGTAGCCTCCCAGCACGTCAGAACCAAGGAACACTCTCACCGGCCTTCAAGGGAGGTCGGACGAGGAGAGTCAATAAAAGGAGATTCACGGAGGACGTATCGTACCAAGGAGGATGACCCCAAAGAACATCGGCATGTTCAAGGGAAGGAACTCTGTTTCAACGCAACTAACGGAGAGAGGTCCAAGAGAACTCATAATGACACCGCAAGTAGTGCACCGAAAAGACTGAAATCCGGAGATAGCCGAGCTCCTGGGCGGATCAAGGAGGATTTGAGAGATTACCTCCAGAGGAAGCAACACGATGCCGAGGTAACCTCCCCGATTAAGCTGAGAATTTCTCGGTAGAGTTGGACAAATTTGAGGCCCCGAAAAGGTTCAGTATGCTGAGATTCCAGATATACGACGGTAAGTCAGACCCCAACTTTTACGTCGGCTTGTACCTGAACTCGATGGCATTATACACCGGGAACGAGCCGTTGCTTTGCAAGGTGTTCCCCTCGTCCTTCGGGGAAATTGCATTAGACTAGTTTCACAAGTTGCCGAAAGGAACTGTGAAGACCTGGGAAGGCCTGGCCAAGATGTTTGTGGCTAGGTTTGTGACAAACAAGCTACATCCATTAAGGGTGGGCTTCCTGATGGCTCTGAGAATCAGTGAGGATGAAAGCCTTAGGGCCTATGCCAAGAGGTATTATGAGGTATTTAACCGGATACCAAGATGCAACCAAGATGTGGCGGTCGTGTCTTTTAAGAATGACCTAAAAGATGATTATTTGCTTCGAAAATCGTTGGCAAAGACACTGCCAAAAAATATAGAGGAACTAATGGCCATAATTGAGAAGTATGCAAGGGCCAAGGAAGACACGCCGGGGACAAAGGCGTCGAAACAAGAGAAGGAAAACGGCTTGCCGAAGCGAGGCCGAGGTAATGGCGGATACAACAAGCTAGAGACAGGATTAAGGGCTGCACAGGTAGTCACAACCGTATTCCGAATCCCAGTCTACAAAGTCTTGGAGAAAATCCGAAATCAGCCCTATTACCGAGCACCGGTAAGGGTTCCGGGAGAATTTATGGAAAGAAGCCTTGGTAAGCACTGTGCTTACCACAACGAAGATGGGCATATGACTCAGGGGTGCAGAGCCCTGAAGGCACATCTGGAAGACCTGGTAAGACAAGGTCATTTAAGGGACCTTATAGACGAGGCCAGGACAAGGGAAGAGCAAGCAAGACTGCCTCAGGCACCGGCAGCACCACCTCCTCCAGCACCACAACCGCAAGCAGGCAGACCTCGAGTGATCAATATGATTCACACAAAGGTCAATGAGAACGAAATACGTGGGGAGACTCAGAAGGTAAAACACTTGCAGCATATGTACCAGGTTCGGCAGAAAAGACCTAGGGCAAACAAGTGCCAGGGACCAGTGGTGTCTTTTACTGAAGATGACCTAGAGATGGTACAACATCCACACAACGATGCCTTGGTAATATCCCTCCAGATTGAAGAATGCCAAGTGAAACGCATCTTAATTGACTAGGGTAGCTCTTGTGACATCATGTATGTCAGATATTATAAGGAGCTTGGCCTTCATCAAAATAATCTGGAGCAATCCAATGGTCCAATGGTCGGGTTCAATGGAACGCCGACATGGCCCCTGGAGGCAGTAAGTTTGGATGTACAGGCTGGCACCAAGAAGATAAAAACAGAGTTCACCATAATTGACACCCCCTCCCCTTACAATGCTATCTTTGGAAGGCCATGGCTGCATGCAATGGGGGCTGTTCCCTCCACATTGCATCAGCTATTGTGGTTCCCAATAGAGCATGGAATAGAGGAGGTCAGAGGGGATCAGGTGCAGGAAAAAAATTGCTCCATAGCAGCAATGAAATCTATCTGCCACATACGAGAACCAGAAACAGCAAAGATCGAGAACGAAGACGTGGAAGTCCTGGAGGACGTCGGCAAAGAGCCAGCCGAGAAGAGTGAAGAAGTCTTGAAAAAAATCCTTATCCAGCAAGGGGATGAAGAGCGCTTTTTCCTACTCGGCTCGGGCTTGGCCGAGGAAGAGGAAAAAGAGCTAAAGACGTTCCTAAGAGCAAACATTGAGGTGTTTGTCTGGACACCAAACGAGATGCCTGGCATTGACCCCAAGGTCACTTGCCATAAACTGAATGTAGACAGGTCGGCTAAACCTGTTATCCAGCGAGCAAAGAGGCCGACATTGATGCATGTTGAGGCAGTAGAAGAGGAAGTGGATAAACTTCTGGAGGTCAGGGCCATACGAGAGATAAATACCCGACATGGTTATCAAACACGGTGGTTGTGAAGAAAAAGAATAAGAAGTGGAGGGTTTGTGTGGACTTCACCAACCTGAACAAGGCTTGTCCCAAAAACAGTTTCCCACTACCCAAGATTGATCAATTGGTAGATGCCACTTCAGGGCATGCAAGAATGAGGTTCCTGGATGCATACATGGGGTACCACCAGATAGCAATGTACCCTCCAGATGAGGAGCAGACTGTATTTATTACCCCCAAAAGGGCTGTATTGCTATAGAGTGATGCCTTTCGGGTTGAAAAATGCAGAAGCAACTTACCAAAGACTAGTGACCAAGATGTTCAGGCATCTAATAGGTAGAACAGTGGAGGTATACATAAATAACATGGTCGTGAAGACCAAGGAACCTGAGGATCATTTGGAAGACTTAAAGGCAGTTTTTGACATCCTTAGAACATATCGGCTCCGACTCAATGCATCGAAGTGCACATTTGGAGTTGGGTCTGGTAAGTTCTTAGGATACTTGGTTTTGGAGAGCCCAACATCGGCAAAGCAAGTGCAGATGTTGACTGGAAGGGCTGCAGCCCTGAATAGATTCATAAGCAGAAGCTCTGACAAATGTAAACCTTTCTTCAGCTTAGTGAAGAAAGCCACAGACTTCTTGTGGACAGAAGAGTGCGAAGTCGCCTTGGCCGACTTAAAGAAGTATTTGACCATAGCTCCAGTTCTCTCAAATCCAGTACCTAGAGAGGAGCTGTTCTTATACTTGGCAGTTTCAGAGCATATGGTGAGTGTAGTAGTAATTAGAGAAGAAAAAGGAGAACAAATGACAGTTTACTACATGAGTAAAACCCTAGCTGATATTGAGACCAGATACCTACCCTTGGAGAAGCTAACACTGGCTTTAGTAATGGCTTCCAAGAAGCTGAATCATTACTTTCAAGCTCACAAAATTGTGGTGTTAACTAAGCATCCTCTAAAATCCCTGTTGCAGCAAGGAGATCTGACAGGCAGGATAGCCGGATGGGCAGTGGTGGCCAAGTTTTGGCCGACTTCGTGGTCGAGTTCACACCAGACACCATCACACATCGGGCTCCGCTGAGCCGAGGTCTAAGTGAAAAAGGAGAAACCCAGTTGGGGATAGCCAAACAAAGGAAAGAAGAGAAACTCAGGCCATGCAGTATTTACATCGGCGACTCCTTTCGGCTGTTTGTTGATGGGAGTTCAAACCGATAAGGAACAGGGGCAGGAGTAGTGCTAGTATCACCAGATGGGCAGATACTGGAACAATCCATTCGCTTGGGATTTAAAGCCTCAAACAATGAAGCGGAGTATGAAGCACTGATCGCAGGATTAAAGCTGACAGTAGCAATGGAAGAAGACGAGGTAATAGTCTTCTGTGACTCTCAACTTATAGTCAACCAGGCAACAGGTGAGTAAGTAGCCCAAGATGAAAGGATGTCGGCCCATGTAAAGGAAGTGGGCAGACTGGTAGCCTTATTCCAGAATTGTCGACTACAACAGGTTAACTGAGATGACAACAGCCATGCTAATGCTCTGGCCAACCTGGCTAGTGCAATAAAACCTGGAGAGGCCAGGACGATAATGGTGGACTACTTGTCAGGTCCAAGCATAGAACCACTGAACACAGAGCATGAAGCAACGTGTGTGGATATGGGACCAAGCCGGATGGATGCAATAATAGTATTCCTTAAAGAGGGAAAACTGCCAGATGATCATAAAGAAGTACACAAGATCAGACTGAAGTCGGCAAGATTCAACCTGACAGCAGAAGGACATCTCTATAGAAGATCCTTTACTGGACCCCTTTTAAGGTGTGTACATCCTTCACAAATCGAAGATTTCTTGTATGAGATACACGAAGGAGTATGTGGAAGCCACGCAGGGGGTAGGTCACTTGCTCATAGAGTCATTACTCAGGGGTACTGGTGGCCCTATATGCAGAAAGATGCTGAAGCTTATGTCAAAAAGTGTGAGAAGTGTCAAAGGTTTGCACCTTTGATACATCAACCAACAGTGGACTTGAACTCGGTGTCCAGCCCTTGGCCATTTGCCCAATGGGGCATGGATCTTGTTGGACAATTGTCGCAAGCAATTGGACAAAAAAAGTACCTGCTAGTGGAAACATATTACTTCACCAAGTGGGTGGAAGCTAAACCCCTCGCAAAGATTCGAGATGTTGATGTGAAGAGCTTCATTTGGAAGAACATCATCACCAGGTTTGGGATCCCAAGGACAATAATAGTAGACAATGGTACACAGTTTGACAGTAAGCTAATCAAGAGCTTTTGTGCAAAGTACAAGATCAAGAATTATTACTTTACTCCAAGCTTCCCTCAAAGCAACATGTCAAGCAGAAGCATCCAATAAGGTCATCTTGAATGGGATCAAGAAGAGGCTGGAAGTAGCTAAGGGAAGGTGGGTAGATGAGTTACCTAGTGTACTCTGGGCATATCGGACTACGCCGAGAAGATCAATTGGGGAATCCCCATTTGCCATGGCTTTTGGCACAGAAGCAGTTATTCCACTAGAGGTCGGCATCCTAGAGATCAGAACCCAGGGAGTAGAAAATGGGACCAATGAGGCATTCTTGGCACGAGATCTGGATCTGCTAGAAGAAAGAAGGGAGAAAGCAGCAATTCAGTTGGTGGCATACCAGCAGTAGCTTGCCAGGGCTTACAATAAAAAGGACAACCCACGAGAGTTTCAAGTTGGGGACCTCGTCCTGAGAAAAGTCGTCGGCAACAAGAAGGATCGCAGAGAGGGCAAGCTTGGCCCAAACTGGGAGGGACCTTATAGAATCATCTCGGTCTTGGGCAATGGGACATATTGGCTTGAAGACAGTGAAGGCAAAGAGTTGCCAAGACCCTGAAATACTAGCAATCTGAAGTTTTTCTATCATTAGATTTTTTTCTTTTTTAAAGTTTTTTGCTATTAGCCAAAGTAATAATAAAGTTTTAGCTTTATTTTTTGTGCAGTATGATTGATCAGTAAGTTGGCGATGTTTCTGATTGAAACATGACGAATAACTTAGACTTATTATATGGCAGAGTTTTTACTTGCATATAATAGAGTTGAACTAAGTTGGCGATGTTTCTGATTGAAACATGACGAATAACTTAGACTTATTATATGGCAGAGTTGAATTATACTTGCATATAATAGAGTTGAACTAAGTTGAAATGACTTATTTCAGTAAGATTAACAGGGAGACCGACGTTGATGACCTCGGCCAGTCTCTGTTTGAATCTGACCTCGGCGACAAGGTCAAAGCCATATGCTTAATGAGAACCCAAGTGAAACTTAAGTTCACATTAGGGAGCAGAGGGCTAGAGAATGATGCTTGGGAGTTGGAATTTACAAGCTAAGGTTGGTTTAACACTTGTTGAAGTTTTAAGAAAAATTTACAAATTGAAGTTAAGCCGAGGTTATGTTAAAGCAAGTTGGTTTAACGCTTGTTGAAATCCTAGAGGAAGGTTTACAAGTTGAAGTTAACCCAAGGTTATGTTGGAATAATAGAAGATAGAGGTCCTGATAAGTAAAGAGTGAAGTGGCAAGTTGTAAATAACACTTGTAAAAATGTTATGAGAAATATTTTTCAATTGTTGGGTCAAAGCCGAGATAAATTGTTAGTGGGTATAGCCGAAGTATTTCACTCCGAGAAGATTACACAATTAAGGTGTACGTTGAAAACATGCAAATTATTTTAAGTATAGAATCATACAAGACAGTAAAAGGAAGACAAACATTTAATCACACTGAAAGAAGAAATTAGAGAGTGCATTCAGATAAGGAAAGAAGGCACTTCGGCCTGACATTGAAGAGTAATTGTTCAGATTACAAAAGTGGCACGTCGGCCAAATTAAAGCTTACAATGTTTCAAAAGTAAGAGAAAAAGTACAAGGTACAAGAAATAGAGAAAAGCGTCAAAGTAAACTACTCGGCGTCGGCGGCGGGTTGTGTCTCGGCCCTAAAAGATAGTTGGGAAGACTTCTCGGCAGCCTTCTCAGCTGCGAGCTCGGCTTCGTTCTCTTGAAGAGTCTGGTCGATGCTCTTCTCGGCAATAGGCGCGTCAGACGTCGTCTTCTCAGGGGTAGCATCTTTGGAGACCTCATTCTTCTTATACTGAGACAAGTCCACAAATTGCTCATTCAGAGTAGGGGACTTGGCCCCCAACAACTTCTTTTTTCTTTTCGGCCTCAGCTTCTTCCTTGGACTCAGCCTTGTCCTCGGATTGGCTTGGAGTAGGGAGGAATGGCAAGATGAGATTGCTGGCATTTTTTAGGGGAGAGTTCTCAGGGACAACCAACTTCTTCAAAGCAGCCATCCAACCAAGGGTGAAACCCTTGTTGCATACCTGCTTCACTTGTTTCTTGTAATCTTTCTTGACGTCGGCTGCTCCCTCGGCGTACGCCTTCTCATCAGCCACTTTGATCTCGGCGTCCTTTATGGCCAGGGCAGCAATAAGCTTAGCCTGGGCTTCAACTTTCTTTTCCTCGGCCTCTTTCTTTTCGGCTTTGAGGACATTGGCAATGGCCTCAGCATGTCCTCGGCAGCCCCTGCCCTCTCATCGGCCTCGTCCTTAGCTTTTTTGGCTTCCTCAGCCTGGTTTGTTAAAGTCTTCATCTTGGCCTCAGCCTTATTAATGGCCCTCTGCAAACTAGCAGCCTCCTTGGTCTTATTTGCCAACTCCTTTTTAATGTTGAAGGCTTGCATTGCGAAGGAGTGGCCATGCTGGATCACCTAGAAGAAATGGAAAAAACAAACGTTAGTAAAAATTCTCCAAGTATGGAAAAACAGAGAATGCAAAGTACCAAGTGTTAGGGTCTTACTTGGACGGAATGCTGTAACATTAGTGCGAAATTTTCGTACTCGCTTATCTCAGCGTTTCGATTGAGATCATTGGGAAGGAGCAAGGCGGTAGAGAGGGCAACACCGACTTCAATGTCGTCGGCGCTATCGCCAACTCTGACCGGCTTGTCCTCAATTGTAATTGGAGGAGCCCAGGGGGCATCGGACTTCAGAGATCTCGAGGTTGTTGCCGACTCGGACCTCGGTTTCTTCGACCTGGTTGATTCGGAGGGTGCGGCCTCGGCGGGCCTCTTCTCGGCTGTAGAGGTGCTCTTTTCGCCCTCGGCCAATTTTGAGATCGACAAGGTGTCCTCAGAGTCGATCTGAGTCATCGTTGCCTTGGGTTGGGCCTTCTTCAGCCTTTTTTGTTTCGGCTTCGGCTGAGGCTGGGATGGTGCTGGTTGTGTGGTGACAATGTCGGGGATGTCGGCTAAAAGGTCGTCTACAATAACTTTCTTACGACCCATCTTGGCAGCGATTGCAATTCAACGCCGACGTTTGCGTTGAGAATGTGGGATTAGTTGCGGAGCCGAGGTAGAAGGCTGCTCTACTGGATCGGATATTGATCCTTGGTCAGGCCTTGACGATTCAGTTTGCGGAGTTATAGCTGAAGGATGAGACTTGCTCTTGCTTTTTCTTGGGACGTTGGGAAGTATAGATCTGTAAGTCGAGATAAAATTCAAGAGCAGAGGAGCCTTGAGCTGATCAATTGGCAAGTTCAATAGTTTCTTGAAGTCCTTGCTAGGGAAGAAGGACTTCCGAAAATCCTTTGGTGGTTGAGGGAGAGCTGCAAGAAAAAACAGACGTTAGCGCATATATAGAAGGAACAAAGTGTTAAAGACTTGAGAGCAAGTAAGGTGACTCTTGGCTCTTACCATCACCCTCTTTAAAAACTGATCGGCTCAAGGGATAGAAATAGAGGTCCTCATCTGGTGAGAATTCCCAGTTGCCCGAGACGATGAAATAATCGTCCCCGGCACCCTTGTTAGAATCAGGGAGGTCGGCGATGAGTTTGTATTAGGTCGACCTCGGCTTAAGATAGTAGATGTAGCTTTTTTCTGACTTAAGGCCACACATGGTGTAGCAGTACTGGATGTCAGCAAGAGTAACCCTAGCGTTCTCTTTTTTAGCTAAGGCTATTATGCCATTGATAACTCGGTAAGAGTTAATAGCAAGCTGCATTGGGTTCAATTTATAGTAATAGAGGACTTCTCGGAAAAGGATGTCAAGTGGAAACCTGAGTCCACATTCTGTGAAGGCTATGACAGGGAAGGGCATGAAGTTCTCGTTAGGCATGATGGAGTCTTCCTCCTCTGCCAACCTTAGATGGACGTCAGTCGGGATGGAAAACTCTTGCCTGAAATATTCTAACTTAGTTGGGGTGTCTACCCTATACCTCTACATATCCATGACGTCGGCTTGGGGGAAGGTGTTGGATTTCAAAAGGAAGTGTTTTGTAGGGGTTTGAGGGACCTCGGCTAAAAACTGCAAGTATGTTGGGGCAAATTTTTCTGAAAGATCTAAAGGGAATTCGTTTCAGTTTTTCCTAAAATTTGTGAGTTCTATAACAAATCCCAAACCTAAGTCTATGTAAACAAGGATTGAAGACAAGAATCTGGAAAATAGACATAGAAAACAAAAACAAGAACAATGATTCAGAATCAAGAAAATTGATGAACTACCAAGAACACTATGACAGAGTGTACAAGGGTACGAGGCCAAAAACAGTGGCAAAATGAACAAGAGTGTGAGCAGCATGTGTATACTCAAGAATGGATTGGGTAATAGCGAAGTCATAAGATAAACATGCCCTAATACATGATTGAGTTCATAAACACAGATTTGTAATAAAAAACATGAACGAAGTCATACTAACAGAATACAAATGTAACAGAGTTCGAAGTGAACCAAGAACTGAAACCAGGAGGAACAGTGGCTTACCAGAGAATGTGGGGCCGATATGGGGTTTACCGAAGCCAGATGACGATAGCAAAAGCGACGAAACGGTGAAAACCTTGCCGGAGGAGGTGAACGGAGCTAGGTGCAGAGCTTGGAAAACTTTAAGAGAACGGAAATGGTGATTTTTAGAGAGAGAAAGCTTGAAACACAGAGAGAAAACGGTGGTGTGAAGTGAAAAGACGAAGAGAGAGGGAAGTAATTTTGTTGAAACGTAAAATGGCGGCAAAATGGTAATTAGTGCGCCTAGGACGACGTGCTCGTCAGACGGCGCACGCACGAGTAACGAGACTTCATGGCGCGTGTCAGGTACGGCTCAGTAGGGAAAAGACGCGTGGCAGAAACGGTTGAAATGTTGTGCATGACAGCTTACACGCGTGTTGAAACTCTTGAAGTTTTTGGTTTAGTGAAGCAAAGACCTTGGCTAGGAGGATGATTTCGGCTAAATAATTTGAATCGACTTGGTTATTTGTTCTAAGGCATTGATGAAAATAGATTACAGGTCTTGGCCATATGGAGCCAACGAATGATGACCTCGGTAATGAAGGATAAAACGAGTTTAGCTGATATGCTAAATGGAATGAATGATATAGGTTTCATCATCTCAGGATGCCGAGGTAATAGAACCTAGGGGACAGTTGTGGGGACATAATTTTTGAATGATAACACGTGGCCGAGATGGCACTAAAGTGTTAGCCGAGGTACCACGTGTGCTGGTCATGATGCCGAAGTAATCTCGGCAAGGCCGAGGTTATCTGCGAGAATACCGGAATCCGGGATAAGCGGATAAGGGACAAGAGCCCTAGAATTGGGGAGGACTTCAGTCTGGATAAAGATAAGATTCTTAGAGAGTTTATCCCAATCTAACTGGGAGTCCAAGATTAACATTGAGACAGAATCCATTAGAGTTAGGCTTCTATTGGGATTAGGTCAGTGTTGGCTATAAAAGAGAAGCACCCTCGTGGGTCTAAAGTACGCTTTTTATACTCTGAATAGTGAGTTAAGCACTATTGCTATCTTTGAGAGATAACTGATTTAATTGTCGGAGTGCCCCCGGGTGGATGAACCACTGCCGGAGTCTCTTCTTTCTGTTACAGGTCGTTCGGGCGCAATCTATTCTGCCGGTGTTCACCAACTGAGTACTAGGTTAGCAGTGTGGTCGGAAATTGACACACACAATAGCAATGGTCTTCCAATGGTCATTTGCCAAATTATAGAAAATTTTAGCTTAGTTTTGTTCATCTTCTCAGACCATTTTAGCAAACGCACAGAGGAAGAAATGCAGAAATTGGTCCACCAAACGTCCGGTCGGACGTCTGGCCGATCGTCTGAAGATGAACAAAAACTGGAGGGAGAGAGGGAAATAGTTGTTTTGATGTCCTTCATGGACACAAATAGCAATTGCCAAAGCTTGTGTCAAATTTGATACAAGCTTTGCCATTTCTCAATTATAGCAGCTGTTGTAAAATGCCATTGGAGCACACTACATTGGTGGAGTTATCAAATTATAGCAATAGTAGCTCCCATGGCAAGCCATCGGAGCTGCTCTCCTAATTTAGGGACATCTAATACATGAAATATATAACCTACAAATTGATAATTCCATGTGATCCAATTCAATGAGATAAACATAGACATACAAACATATACACATGCTTGTAAGATGATATATAGATATATTTTTTATTTTTATTATTATTTTTTTTTTGTGTGTGTTGTTGGGGAAAATATTTTTATTATTATTATTTGTGTGTGTGTGTATGTGTTGTTGGGTGGGGGATGAAAGAACTTTATTAATAAAAAAGAAGCATACATCTTGAAAGAAAACAAAAAAAAAAGGAAAGCACAACACTTTTTTCCTTGGAAGTGGAAATACAACATACACAATGTAGGTGCATAAATATGTGTGTATAATGCAATGTTTTAAAAATCGGACCGGTGAATGAACTAGAAAAATGATCGGGTGGACGGGTCACCGGTTCAACCGTCGGGTTGAACCGGAATCGAACCGTGACGTCATAAATATATTAAAATTATATTTAAATAAAAATATAAGTAATAAAATTATAAATTAAAAATTTTAATAATCTTAAATATTTCTCTTAATACTTTTTTTATTAAAAAATATAAAAATATAAGTAATAAAATTATAAATTAAAAATTTTAATAATCTTAAATATTTCTCTTAATACTTTTTTATTAAAAAATAAAAATATATTTAAAAATATTATTAATTTTAATTTTGGAAGAAGAAATCAAATATTCAATATTCCCTTCCCTCCATATGATTTTAATTCAAATACTTTAATTGAAAGAAGAGCAAAATTTTTTGAGGGATATCAAAATTTTAAGTTTCCCTCCAAAGAATTTGATTGAATCCCACATAGATTTCTTGAGTTTTTTTTGGAAGAATTTTTTTCTTATAAATAGATAGAAGCTCTTTCACAATAATTTCAAGCTCTCAATGGGATCCCTCACAAGAGGAGACCCTTAAAAGAGAGTTTCCAGTTAAATTTTTATTATATATAATATAATATATATATATAAAATAAGAAAGAAAGAGAAAAGAAAGAAAGAAAATTAAAAAAAAAAACTGAAAAAAAAAAACGGTTTAAGGGGGCTGACCGGACCGGAACCCCATCCGGTCACCGGTTGAACCGGCCGGTCCGGTCCGGTTTTTAAAACCATGGTATAATGCTTAATCTTTTTAGATTTCTCCAAAATGATTAATGATATGAATAATGAAAGCAAAAATTCTACAGGTTTATGATTAGTAAATGGAGATATGAATTTTCTTAATTTGATTAATTAAATAATCGTTGATAGAATTAAGTGGAGAAAAAAGATTTATGTAATTGACTTTATTTGATGGGACTTAAAGCTTGATTTGATTTATAAATTTAAAGGAGTTTTATAAAGGGTATACACTTTGAAAATTTTGTTTGAATTTCACCTTGGTTGGTCATCTTCTCATTACAACAATTAAATTCTCAGATTTAAATTCATGTTTTAAAGTGGTTTGTACTTTCATCATTTATCCTAAAAATTTTGGATGAAAAATGCACACGTGAGCATATACTAAGGGAATTAAAACAAAAAATTTGTATGACATATTACACTTTCACCCATCAAAATTCACTTTGGTCCGTTATGTTTTAACTATATCACTCAAATTTCAAATGGTAAGGCGACTGGAGGATCTTATTAAAACACAGATTGAAGTCTGAGGATTTAATTGTTACAATTAGAAGATGAGAAGTCAAACTAAAATTTCATTAAAAATTATAAGGTGAAAAGTGTAATTTACCCCAAAAAAAAAGTTTACTGTTTAAAATTAGTTTTTTTAGTGATTTTTTTTGTTAACTTCTTTCGTCTTTAGAAAAAAAATTATAAATAAATTCAAAAAAGATTATATTTTTAGGTTCTACTCGACTATATGGACCAGAAAAATAAAAAATTGGAAAAAGTAAATTAATGACCCAAAAAAAAAAATCCAAAAACAAAAATTGACTTTTTTTGGATTTGTGTTTTAGCGAATCCTTTTTTAATTGTTTTATTATTTTATTTTATTTTAGAGATCCTTTTATACTAATAGAGTTAACAAGTAAATTTTTTGACCCAAAAAAAAAAAATTTCTAAAGACAAATATTTTTGGTATTTAATGAATTTTCTAAAGATTTTTTTCACAAATATTATATTTTTTAAGTGTATTTATATTAGGAGTATCTAAAAATTAAAAAAAAAATTATTTAAAATATAAAAATAATTCAGTAAAAAGAAAAAAATACGCAAAAACAAAAAAAAATTAAATTTTGAGAAAGGAGGAATAAATCAAATAAGGTGAACGTGATTTTTTTAGTTTGATCCCAATCTCAATGTAATGTCAGGCTGCACATTGTGCATAGATAGAACAAATACTACTTACCACAATGCAAAATAAACAGGATTATAACACATCTCCCTTCAGAATTTGACTGAAATTTCAATTTCATTCCACCAGTCAATTAATACATCTAATTCCCTTAATAAGACATAAGTTAAGTTACACATGCTAAGAATATATCAGATGTTTGGAAAAACGAAACGAAACGAAACAAAACAAAACAAAACAAAACTTATTGAGAATCAATGGTTATAATTTCATAAACAAGCCGGTTCACCTATAATTCATGCTAAAAAAAATTATTGAATCACGACGATCCACTTCATTGCATTATGACTCACATGCGATGGCTATAATTGATCAACAATTATACCTACACGCATCTAAAAAAATCAATGTGCGGCTCAGATTCATTCTGAATGGTATCTTGTGGGACTGTATCTGTATCTACCAAAAACATCTCAAGAAATTGATGAGAAAATGGAACAAGTAGTTCTCTTGATCAAGCAATTCGTGTCGAACCATTCTCTGCAAAATGATGTTTTGAGGGAGAAGATCACTGTAGTAGAGTAAGGTTGTGATTGAGGCCACTGGTTCACCCACCAAAGATATCAATAGCCTCACCAGTGACCTAAACATCAAGGTTGTGAGAGACTGCAATAAACATTTACTAGTACACATTAACTTGATGAAATTAATGTAAGTCATTTGGGCAAAATATGAGTTTGAGGCAGTATTAAGAAAACGTAACGTACCATGGTGGCTTTGGTGAGGAATGACACAGAGAGATTGTTGAAGATGAGAACTTGGAGAGAGAGAGAGAGAGAGAGGCATTTGGGTTGAGCTCTGTTGGAAACCAATCTTGAGCTGTCATTCAGACCTACCCTTCCATGAGGGCTTTGACGAGCTAAAAGACGATATAGAGGAAGGTTGTTGAGGCCTCGCGCGACAGAACAGTTGGTCTTGACTTGTGAAGTTAGACCTCCACAACAACAACATTATGTATTCACATAATTTATTTATTGACAATTTTATTTAAAATATCCATGCATAGTCCAAATTCATTTAAAGATAATTATAATTTAGTGTAATAAACCAAAATTAATTAGATAAACGTGGGGTGCAATTTTCTCTATGCAGGAAACTCACAGAAAAAGTTAAGCCCCCACCCTATGAATTACTTTGGGAAATGATTTTTTTAGTAATTTTTTAATTTTTTGATTAAAGTATAAGGTAAAAAATTGAAGTGTCTTGAGAATATTTTTTTAGCTTTTTATAAAAACAAATGTGCAAAAGTGGAGACAATAAGAAGGATTTTTTTTTGGTATAACATTTTAGCCTTTTGACTTTTTTATTTATTTTTTTGACTTTATACCTAATTTAACTTATTGCCAAACATAGCCTTATAAATTTCCCTTTACTTTGCTTGATATATATTTTTTTTGAGTGAGTATACTCAAAATATTTATTCAAAATTTTATCAAAAAATTAATTTGTTGTCCATAATCGTTTTATATGAGGACCTTACAATACACCAATTGAATCATTATCACACTTTTATGATTAGAGCAAAAAAAGAGATGAGTCTAATTAAGTTCAGTAGTAAATATTTAAATTTGGTTTGAAAATTAAACAGAATGAGCTAAAAACTTAACTTTTTTACTTTTCAAGTCAATTTCAAATGAGATTTAACTGACTCAATCACGAGTAATTTAGTTTTTTTATAGTGCTTATAACCAAATCAAGTCGAGTAGTAAATTATTTAAATTTATTTGAATATTTAACAAATTTTAAAATGTATTTAAAATCAATTTATGTACATAATAAGTTGATCTCAAATGTATTTTAATGCATCTAACACAAATGAAATTCGAGAAACTCGGTTGATTTTTTTAATTAAGGCCAGCTTTTTTCTTCTTCTTTTTTTTGAATTTAAATTTAAATTTGAAATACAATATGAATACTAGGCCTACTCCCAAAAAGGTAACGAAGGGGAGGGCACTAAACGACAGTATTTTAATTTCTATTTAATTGATGTGTTATAATAAAACTATAAAAATTAAAATAGGACTCACTTTAATGATATGTTGTGTTGTGTGCCAAATAAATAAATAAATAAATAAAAATTGTAAGATTTATTAATTTCAAAAAACTATGCAAATAAAAATATTTTTTTAAGAATTTTTTTTTTTCCAGAAAAGGGGTTAAGTTGTGTCCATTAGTTTTTCTTTTAAATGAGATCTATCAAATGATTTGCTACCCTTTAAATGGGAAGGAAAGGGTCACTGCTAGAAATTTCACATTTGGTGGCGTTTAAAAAATGCTGCTATAGGTGTAAAAGACGCCGCTAATTCTTTTTGCAAAAAATATAAGGAAAAACTATTGTATTACACACATGTAATGCAAATCTGTCAAATAACAAATTCAATGAGACAATATGATTTCAAAAACTACAATTGCAGATGACACAACTTCAAGATCTCCATGTTAGCACATTCAGTGGTTTTGGGTTGAATCTCAACTAGGTTGGGATGGGTTTTCTTGATGTCGCACTCTGCCTCTTCCGTTGCATTGCTGCTGTCTTCCGGTGATGGGACATTGTTGCCAAAATCATTGATGGGTTGGTGGTTGTGGATGGGATTTTCAGTGGAGAAGGCACCAATGGATCTAAATCTGCAGACTTTGGCAAATTTGGAGACAATGTTTGATATATTTGAACGTTGCTTTGTTGCACATTCCATTTCTTGACTATCTGTGATAAATTAAAAAATAAAAAAATAAAAAAACCCCACAAAAACAAACTGATATGGGAATGAACAAATAAAGGAACAGAGTTGATTTTTCTTCTTCTTATAGAATAAAGTAGGAAAATCCTAGACAAGTGATCTAAGAGGACAATATAATCACCAAAGATCCTCTAGAGTTTTTTTTTCCTAAAGTTTCCTAAAGTGGTGTGTTGTATGGTTGAGATTTAATGCTAAAAAATTGATGTGACTTGCCATTAAATCTCAACCATACAACACACCACTTTGAGAAACTTTAGGAAAAAAAAACTCTAGAGGATAGCATAGAGGAAACAAAAGCAGGGGGGCCGAGAGGAGAAACACCGCGATTCCCGCTGAAATGCCGGTGAGATAATGAACAAGGGTTTTAAAGAAAGAAAGACACCAGGTACTTTGAGAACATCAAATTGTATAGTACATAAACTATGAAACCCCTAAAAATAACAACTATACAATAAATGAAAAAATAATTTACCTGCACAATGGTCTTTGCTGTCCATGGCACTGTCCAAGGTTCTGCACTAAAAACTGCATCTGCAGCCTGTAACATAAATAGCCGATTAACCACTAATCATGAAGGATTATTGACAATGATTATGTCTCTAATTACTAAGCTCTTCTTAGAAACTATTTCTTCCACAAAAAATGTCTCCAGTAGTTAAACATGTTCATGTCTCTGATTATAAACATGTAAACCTACCATGTTCCCTCTAGCAAAGAGAAACTGAATATCTTATTTCCATATCTGAAAAGAACTGGGTTAAGAAAAAAAATACTTTAAATGGGGAAAAAAAATTAAATTGATTGAGTTCCAAAACTAGGAATTACTGTGTATTTGGGGTTCGAATTTTTAGGCGTCATCGGCGTCTTGGCTAGGAGGAGATCTGGCAAGCCAACCCCACATGCCGCCCGAGCTCTGCCTCTGTTATGCACTCAAGGCAGCTTGTTCAGAGGCAGCCTTTTGTCTTTGAAGAAGTTAGGTCTCCATAGTTTGCAGCTTTTGCCGTAGCTCTGCCACATCAACCTAGTGAGATAGTAAGTGTTAGAACTAAACTCCTTTCCAATGAAGACATTTTAAAAGAAACCACCAAAATTAATCAGATATCACTCAAACCAACAAAATTAGAGAGCATTCAGTAGGTACAGTCCTTTCTCTTTGTTTCCTTCTTTGTTGGTGCAAGTTCAACTTTGTATTGCCCAAAAAATTAGCCGATTTTTTGCCTTCTTCCAATTTATAGGTGAAGTTTTTGGCTGAACTAATAACAATGTTTAAAAAAGAAAAAGAAAAAAGAGAGACCATCACCTTATGCATACGCAAAGTCCAATTTTCAGTAGAATTAAAAAGGGTAATTTAAGTAAAAATGCAGCTTCAACATGTGACAGTATGTAAACGAAAACAAGAAAATTGGCTGATGAGCAACAATCTAACTTCTGAACTAGATGTGGCTGCCTTCTCAAACTACTGCGTTTCTTGCAAACTCCACAAGCCCTGATTAATCCAATGAGTTAAAGCAAGTTTATATGATTACTTTCGACATTTCACATTGCACCCCGCCCCAACATAACATAGATACTATAAGTTCATTCACAGGTCATGAAAAACCACTTATTTTTTACTTCAATTTGTCATGAATGTAATAATGCAAAACAACCCAAATATATATATATATATATCACTAGCTCTATTGCATACATCTCCAGATGCTCCTAAGACTACATTTTATGGTATGTAGTTTTAGTGCAAGGGACTGTTGCAATGACATGATATTTAATAAATCAACAAAACAAGAATAAGGTTCTTGTGCTTGCATCTTTAGAAACACTAATAAAGTTGAAGGAGAAGAGAATGATATAGGAAATGATTGAACTCTTACATTGGAAAGTCCAAGCTCTATCTCTTCCTGCAAATCATTCAATATAGAAATCAAAAGTTTGATGTTAGTATTAATTTGTGCTCCGCTAACACAATGAAGAAACCAAAAGTTTTTGCAATGCTCTTGATAGATTATGATAGATTCAAGAAATACATTGCTCTCTTAAATCAATCAATAAAAAACAAACTATTATGCCTTCAAATGAAAGCAAGCACAAAGAAAGTCAAATTTAAAAAAGGAAAAAAAGAAAAGAAAAGAGAGGGGTCATAGTAAAATGCACCAAACAGAGCCACCAACCTACTTGATTTCAACTGATGCATGCAAATACAAGAAAATATGCTGCCAAGAATATGCATGTAAATACAAATTTCAAGACAATAAACTTGTAGTTGTAGACATTCCGGTCCAAAGAACATAGAAGAAAACCATGTCATATGACTTCATGGTTTTAATTACACGTAAAAAATGGGATCTAAGTCTTGTAGACCTGTGTAATTATGTCAATGTTCCAATTAAAACACTATAGACCAGAAGTACATCTATATCTCCATAAAGCGATCAAACCTCATTGAAACAAAACTGAGAAATTGAATCGCCGAGTTACCAACAAAAACATACCGCACACTTAATTGAAGAGAATTGCATTTCAACAGTACACTTAATTGTCACTTGTAACCTTTAAGCAATGGATTTATATCTTTGTTTTCTTCGAGGAACTTAATTGATTTATAATTTAGTGAATTGTTAATCAGAATTGATAGGTATAATTCTTGTATTTCATCTATTGCATGGAGAAAAGAGTAGAAATGGAGGAGCAGAGTAATGGGGAAGAATAAGTAGAAAAAGGCTAAAAGAGAAGTAAGCAAAGCCATATTGTTTTCTATTACTCTTGTCTCACACTTTACTTGTTTGGAAATCACATCATCTGATTGCTCCATCATCCATGCAATATATATGTATAATTTGATTCAAAACTGTGGGCCTTTCATTTGGGATTCAAATTCCCAACAAATAACCCACATACTCTGCATTCTTTCCCATAACAGAATCAACTATAGAGTAGGTAAGATTCAAATTTTGTTTACTCAGATTCAGAATACGGTATCCAAAAACCTAATATATGTATGTAAAGACAAACAGATACAAATATATGTCAACATTTATATATGTTATAGATGCAACACAGATAAACTACAAAAGGGAAAATCAGATAAAGTACAAATTTGTCCATCACTACAACTAGATTTACCAGGTTTATTTTTCTTCTAAAAACTCCTTCAAAACACTGATTGTAAACCCTAGGAGAAGAATCGACGGGAAGGAAGAGCTTGAGAGAGAACTTAGAGCATCTCCAACCTATCCTTCAAAACTTCAAATACGAAGGATGCTTTCTAATTTTGAGCTCCAATCCATCCTTTATTCTAAATGAAGGAAGATGGATTGATCCTTCAAATATGAAGAAATGATGAACAAAATGAATGAGCCTCTGAAACACTATTCAATCTATATTTTTTATTATATTTAAAATAATTTTTAATGTGTAAATTTAATTTTTATAAAATTGACATTAATAAAAAGTATAAAATCATACCTTTAAAATGAGTATAATATTAAATATATTTTACAAAAATTTTAAAATTAAATATTTATTAATGAACAAAAATTACTTTTTGATTGGAATTTGAATAAAGGAAATGAAAGTTTGTGGTTGGAGTTTGAATGAATAGTAACCTCTTCTATATTTACTTTTTGAATAAAAAATATTATTTTCATCCTCTTGAGAAGAGGATGTGGTTGGAGATGCTCTTAGAAATCGAGAGAGTACTTAAAAATAATCCCAAAAAGGGCTTTTATACAAATAATAATAAAAAAAATTTAAAAAATTAAAACCTATTTAGAGAAAAGCAACATTTTGAAAACTATGAGCCAAAATGGTGAATATTTAGTTTGCATTGAAAATATTACAATATATCACATTATTTTATATAAAATTTAGTACAAAATAAAATTAAAAATTCTAAATACAACACCTAATTGATCCTAGGAGGCTGAATACATCAATTCATGAGGATCATAGACTCAACGACAATCAACAACAATTAGCCAATTCCAAACATGATAGAACAATTGAAAACAATTAAGCAAGATGAGAGACACATGATTTACATAAAAACCTTATGAGACAAATATCTCATAAGATGAAAACCATGATCCCAACACCAATATTCACTAGATTATTAAATCAAACAATTACGAGACTCAAATAAGGATTTACAAAATCTCACCCAAACTTAAACCTATAGTTGAGGGACCAGTGCCTATCCTTAGAGGCTCACACATTTGGTTTCCCGGGACCTATAACCGAGTGACGACTCCTAAAATCAATCAATCCCTCTTGGACCTCCAGTTTCCTCTAGGACACCGTTGTTGGTCCCTCTTTTATATAAATGGCGGCCTAAAACCCCGTGCCCGCATGGCCTTTTTAACCTGAGTTATTAAGCTCGTTGGGGATGTCTCTATACCTAGTACCTTAAAGTCATTTGGTTTGGGAGTCATTGGTCTAATACTTTGTACATAGATTAATTAGAAAGTTTTAGGGACTTAGACATCGCAGAGTCACTGCAAAAAAAATTGCATTAAAATCAAGTCATTAGTTGCATTGTTCTATGAGATTTCTAATAAATTGTGACGTATTGGTGATATTCGTATTAATGATTAAGTTGGAAGTTCATATTTCTACGTGAATATTCATTTTACACCAAGGAGCATGTGATGATTTTTTTTCCTAAATACAAGTAAATTGACTTGAGCAACATTGCTTTGAAGTTGAGTGTTTGATTGGTTAAAGTAGTCCATGACCGATAATTGATATTCTATGTTGACTGCTTGACAGGGTATCTGTTTGAATTCGAAAGTTGATGTGAGGTACTTATATTTTGTGAAGTAACTATAAAGTGCCTAAATTTTGTGGGTAGATTCACTACAAACCCTCATGAGACTTCACTCGTCTACTTAAGTAACCTTGTGGTTTAAAATACTTGTTGCATACGCTAAATGCCACCGTGATCTTTACAAAATTGGCTTAGATGTATTTTATTGAATTTTTTTTTTTTTTATTTATTTGTTTAGTTTTTGGCTTGAGTACTAGCAAAGCCTAAATTGGGAGTGTGATAGGTGTTGAAATATATACACTGAGGCCCCTTAAATTGTACTAGTTAAGTCCATATCAATTTTTATTTAAGGATTTTAATGAATGCATGTTGTGCAGGTTTAAAAGTAAATTTTTATGTTCTTTTTGAGCCCATTCCAATCCTAATGGTTATGAGAGTATAAAAGGATGATCTTGCCTTCATAAAATGGGTTCTTCACATATCAATAGATGACACAAGAGGTAAAAGAGAGAAAGCCTAAGGTTCCAACGATAGAGTTCTCCACATCGATGGCTTTCTTCACCTGCTCCATGAACAACTAATCTTCTTTTGTAAGGTTCAAATGAAGCCCTAGCCAAGTTACTTTGTTTACTATGTTTTAATTTGCGATTGATTATTAATACAATGATCATATATCTTTGAGACTGTTGGAAATTGGGTCAGATTTGAACTGACCCATTATCCATGGAATGTCCACATGAGTTGTACATAATTCACATATTAAAGTAACAAGATAAGTAAAGAAATTATCTAATGAAGTGTATGAGTTGTTGTGGGAGTTTACAACTCCACTTCTATCTACATAGATATTTTATATATCTTTGATGCAGAGAATACGTATGATTGAGAATGGTAATTTTACCCTCTGTTCTTCCTTCCTAGGTTACCATAATTGAACCTAGGAATTTGGAGTGTGTATACAACATTGAGAAACTCTGGTAACTTCCTAATTGATGAAGAATTTTCCAAATAAGGCTCGTAATTCAATTATTCTGATCTAAACTGTTTCCGCTTGAGGTAATATGATTACCCGTATTGTAAAGTAAGTATAACGCAGCGAGTAAAATTATTAAGGTCATACCTTAGGTGATAGAACCTGAAGCGAAGAATCTTGCGGGTAAATCACGTGCTTTAAAATGTGCGAGCAACGAACACCCAGTAGTGGAGTGATACCACAATATGAGTATCATCCACACAAATCACAGTGCAAAAAACTTGATCGTTATTTTAATGGGAGAGAGTCAATATGGGAAAAATCATTCGTTATTTGATTCCTCCGATATCCCATATATCGTATCAGATATATAGGCTAAGTATATTATTTATCCATATGAGTTGATATGATAAATATAGATATCATGAGTGGGTTATCCAAATAAGTTTTGAATTGAAATTCAAACTTACATGGATAAGGTTCAAAAGGGTCATGGGTCATGACACATGAGCGCTCAATTTCTAACATCTCTCACTCGTACATGAGTTGGCATGATATTGCCACATCTCTATCTCAATCTTCCCAAAAAAATGAACAATCTGATACTAGCCAATGCACCGTGTGACCGCTGAGAACACCTGCATATGGGAGCTCTATACTAGAAACTCAATATGAATTAGCATAGAGACATCAATGCAAAATGAACAGAAATAGTGTCTCATGTACCCAGATCCATCTAGCTACATCGGTCCCAAAACATCTCTAATCTCTCAAAGAGCATGTTTGACCCTCCTAGATCCCGCATTATATTCACACCCGATCAGCATCCCATAGAGAGCGATGTGAGTTATCGACAGTGAATATAGAGCAGAGATGTAGAAATAGATGATCTTCCCTTTACCCTCATATCATTTAATTTGAAATTGACCGCTTTCCCAGTGATGTCCCTTAAAGCCAAATCATAAATGATTGCAGGCAACATACCAAAGTAGCTGAACATCAACTCCTCATCTTATGATATAGTCAAAGGTCACAAAAGGCACAAAGTGAAGTCATTTAGGAAAAAATGACTTTTAGGACTCATACGATGAAGAAGCAGGGATTCATTCTTTCACCTCGCTAACGGGTCGATAAGTACATGCAGTACAAATGCATGTTATAGTGGAGTAACTCTTCCAAAGAGTGATGTTAAACTCACACACCATAGAGATCTTAGTTTAGTCGCTCTTAAGCGCATAAGTCGTTTCCTAGCGTTTAACTCGAATTCCCTATTTGCTCGCCTCTCAGGCATCAAATGAGATCTCACATTTGGCTATCCATAACAGGCATGTCATGGAAAAGTGGGTACTCTCATATCCATGGTCGATCTCTAACAAGACCTCATCTTGGCTCCAACCAATGCAACATAACTAGTGGATAATTTTAGCTTCTTTATTTGCTCCAAATATAGAAAGCCACTAGTCTCATCCTTGCTCGCTACCTAGCGCTAAGGGCGATTGCTCGTGTGAATGAGCCAATCTTGCCTGCTAACATCAATTAATTTATTCTGTGTATGCTAATTCACAAACCATTGCAAAAAATAGTAAACATAAATGTGTAATAGAAACAAATATGAATACTAATGGCATAAATATCCCCCAAAAAAATATGAGTTCAACTAAATACACATATATATCACCACCTACGTAGTCCTAAAGCCCCAACATGAGTAAGATAAACATCTCTAGCAATGGGCTTAGTCAAAGGGTCCGCAACCATACGACTCGTAGGGATGTGCTCCAGGATCACTTCTTTCTGCGCCACAATGTCTCTGATAAAGTTGAACCTTACATCAATGTGTTTGGTTCTCCCATGGTATTTAGGATCCTTAACGTAAGCAAGTGCAGCCATGCTATCACAATGGATAGTCACAGGGTCTGAAGTGTGTATGACAATATCCAAATGCTGAAGGAATCTCCTCAACCAAACGGCTTCCTGAACGGCAGATGAATAAGCCACAAAATCAGCCTCCATAGTCGATAAGGCGATACAAGATTGCTTCTTACTACTCCAAGAAACAACACCATCGCTAAGCATGAAAGCATATCCTGAAGTAAACTTACGCTCATCCAAGTCTCCTCCCCAGTCAGCATCACAATAGCCAACTAGACGTAGATCTGAATTTTGGTAGCAAAGTGTGTAATCTGCAGTCCCTCTAAGATATCATAATATCCTCTTAACTGCTTTCCAATGAGCTGGTCCTGGGTTGGATTGGTAACAACTCACCAATTTGACTGCATAATAAATGTCAGGGTGTGTATACATCATGGCATACATCAAGCTTCCAACAGCATTTGTATAGGGAACACGGGCCATCTTTTCATTCTTTTCTGGAGTCTTAGGACCCATATCAAGGCTTAGGCTTTCGCTTTTCGCAACAGGAGTGTCAATGGGTTTGCAACTCTGTATCTAGAATCGCTCTAGGATAGTCTTAATATAAGTCTCTTGAGACAAACCAAGAAGTCTCCTAGAACGATCCCTAAGGATCTTAACACCGAGCACATAGCTCGCTTCACCCATGTCTTTTATCTCAAATGAAGAGAACAACCACCTTTTAGTGGCGACAATCATTTCCTTGTCATTTCCAGCCAATAATAGGCCATCTACATATAATGACAATATCAGAAAAATGTCCTTAGACCGCTTAACGTACACACAGTGATCTTCATCGATCATCGTAAACCCATTAGAAACAATGGCTCGATGAAATCTCATATTCCACTGTCTGGATGATTGCTTTAAGCCATAAATAGATCGTTGAAGCTTGCAAACTTTGCGCTCCTAACCTACTACCACAAAGCCTTCTGGTTGATCCATATAGATCTCTTCATCCAATTCTTTATTGAGAAATGCGGTCTTAACATCCATCTGATATAGCTCTAAGTCCAATTGAGTTACTATGGCCAGAATTAGGCAAATAGAGGCAAACCTCACAACTGGTGAAAAAGTTTCCTCATAGTCCACACCCTCTCGTTGGGTGTAACCTTTTGCCACTAGGCGAGCCTTATACCTTTTTATGGAACCATCCGCCTTGTGCTTGATTTTGAGAACCCATTTGTTCCCAATAGTCTTGCGCCCTGGAGGCAAATCAACCAAGTCCCAGACATGATTTTTTTTCATAGACTCTATTTCTTCATCCATTACAGCACTCCATTCTTTACTAGCAGGGGATGAAAGAGCCTCTTTGAGATTCTTAGGCTCCATCTCATCACTCGGAGCAATCATGAATGCTTCCCCCTTCAATCTCAAAACGACGACGGGGTATAGCTCTACGTTTGCTTCTACGCAGTTGAGAATTCTGAGAATCCTCATTTATTGGATCTAATCCATGGGCAGGTAAATTGCTCCCACTGTCCCTAGGAGCTTGAGGGATTATCTCCTCATTCTCTACTAGGCTACTAGGTGTGCTTTCAAGTAGATCCTCCATCTCATAGAGTTCTACTTCTCTAGTTACCTCACCTCTGCTAGGGAAATCCTCCTCTAGGAAATCCACATCTCGTGACTCAATTTCAGTCACACTTCCATCCGGATGCTCCCTAATAAATACATAGCCCTTAGAATGCTCACTATAGCGAATGAAGATACACTTCTTTCCTCTAGGGCCCAACTTCCCAAACCTATGAGAAGCATTGTGTATGTAAGTTGTCGAACCCCAAGGTCGCAAATTGCCCAAATCAGGCTTTTTGCTAGTCCACATCTCATATGGGTGGAAGGAATTGATTTGGAGGGCACACGGTTAAGGACGTAGGCAGCAATCAACAAAGTATCTCCCCAATAAGAAATGGGAAGATTTTCTTGTGCCATCATAGATCTAACCATGTCAAGCAATGTGCGATTCCTTCTCTTTGCTACACCATTTTGCTGCGGAGTCTCAGGAATTGTCAATTGCCTGATAACTCTTTTTTCCTCACAGAGCACCTTAAATTGCTCAGATAGATACTCGCGTCCCCGGTCAGTCCTTAGAGCCTTAATGCTCTTGTCTAATTGATTCTCAACCTCATTAACATATCGTCAAAGCAATCCAATGCTTCTGACTTGTGAGAAATCAAATAGACATGGCCAAAACGCATGCAATCATCTATAAATGTGATGAAATAAGGGGCTCCATGCCTTGCCCTCACATTCATTAGTCTACATATATCAGAATGAATAAGTTGTAATGGGATAGATGCCTTTTTGGCTTTCCCAAACGGTTTCCTTGTTGCCTTTCCAACAAGACAGTGCTCACAAGTAGGCAAAGTGACTCTAGCGAGTGGGCCTAAAAGACCTTCTGTAGCCAATCTAGTCATCATGTCTTGCCCTATGTGGCCTAATCTAACATGCCATCTCATAGAATTATTATCACAAAAAGATGCAATATTAGAAACAGAGCCATTGGCATTTTTATTAAAACTAGAATCATCCACATCCAAAACTAAAAAACCATTTGAAAGATAACCAAAGCCATAAAAAATTGTTCCCAAATAAATGCTAACACCATTATTCTCAAAACAAAAGCTAAAACCAAGGCTCATCATGCTAATAACTGAAACTAAGTTTCGCCGAATATCCAGAGCATAAAGAACATCATGAAGATATAAGGTGCGCCCTCGTCGCATTTCCAGCTTGTATGTGCCAATGCCAAGCACCTCCACACTAGACTCGTTTCCCATGTGGACTTTTCTGCTTCCAGTAGGTACTCGGTGATACTCAACGAACCCTACTTTGTCCCTCGTGATGTGGCCAAAAATGAGGAGAATGAGCAATTAATGCTTGACTAGAAACAAAGCATTGAATGCGAGAAATTAAGTAAGGGAGTACCTTCTTCTGCTCAGGGCAATCTCGAGCGAAGTGTCCTTCTTTGTTACAGTTAAAGCATGTCAATTTAGCCTTTACCTTCTTGCTACCTCTCTTACCCCTACGCTTGAAATTTCTAGCGCCATTGGGCTTTAGCTCAGCTGCTGCTTGCATCTTAGGGGCACCTTTTGCTTTTCCACGCTTGAACTGAAAAGTCCTACGTGAGCTTGACTCAATCACCATAGCAGAACCATCAGACTTAGCCGCCTCAAGGCGCTCAGCCTCTAGCTCCAAATGACGCGATATGTCTTCGAATGTTTTCACACTCTCATTATGCATCATGTTCTGCTTCATCTGCTCCCAAGAATTTGGCAGAGAGCGAATCATAGCTTGTACTTGCTGCTCTTAAGTCAAATTGTGCCCAGCAGTTGCAAGCTCACGTATCATGGCTGACATGACCCTTAAATGCTGCTTCATCGAGTGATGCGCCCTTTTCTGATAGGAGTCAAACTTCATAGTTAGCCCATGTAGCTTTGCCAAAGAGGTAATACCAAACTTTTGCTTGAGAGCTTCCCACATCTCAAATACAGTCGGGCAATGTTGCTCAATATGGTAAAGCGCGCACACCGATCTTTGTTACGCCAAGTCTGAAAGACTTCAAGATCACGACGATGTTGAGCTATATTGCCCTGCTCTGGCTCAACCATCACTTGTTCAAGTGTAGTCAACACTTCTTGCTCATTGAGGAGGTATTGGATCTTACGGCGCCATATGTCATAATTGTCGCCATCCAATTTCTCTCCCTTAGTTAAGTCTGCCACCACTATCTTAGCAGCCATTTCTATATACAGAATAAACAAATGCGCAGGGGATATTAATGATAGCAACACAAAAATTATTTTGCAGCAAAAAAAAATCTAAATTAAATAATTATAATATTACACATGTCTCAAGATCGAAAATTTGCTATGCTCGTAATCATCTTTTGTGCCTTTTGTGACAATTATCAAAATTTAATTTAATTCCATGCGCAAAAAAATAAATAAATAAATAAATAAAAATAAAAAATTAATCTCCCACTACTTATAGCATATACAAAGCATGATAAATTCCATACAATAGTATCTTAATGTAAATTTACAAATGCTATAGTCATTTAATAATAGAATTTAAATAAATAAAAAAATAAGCATGCTTCTTTAATCACAACATATTACAAACCCTAAAAAATAATATGCTGTGTTTAATATTCAGATTATGTCATAATAGAATGTACATCATTTTGAAATTTTCTGAATTTTTTAAAAAATTTTCTAAAATTTTAAATAACTAATAAACACACATAAAATCAGAAATAAATATTCCAGAATCTGGTAAACTGAAACAAATATATTAGTAAATAGTAAACCTTTATAGTAGTCTACAGTAAAAATTTCAACCCCAGAAAATTAGTCATGCAACACCAGAAACATTTTAAAGCAAAAATAATGAATTATTATCTCAGAAAAAAATATTTTTTATTTTCATAAAATTTTTAAAATTTTACAGAAGATAAAAAATTTAATTCTGAGTCTAACAGTACCAATCACACTTAAAACAAAGCTATAACGAATTATTTATGACCATTTAAAACAATTCTGGATTTAAAAAAAAACAAACAGGGCCTTACAGCAAAGCCAACCATGTCAGCGTCGAAAAACGGCGCGGCTCGGCTCGGCTCGACGCAGCCCACAGCACGCGCGGCTTAACGCTTACGTGGAAGACGCGGACCTCGCGTGCGTAGCAGCGCGTGGGAAGCACGCCTGTCGCGTAATGACGCATGGCAACGTGTGGCCACCGTTGACGGCGTCATCTGGTGCGTGCGGCTCACTCGTCGCCTTTTGGGGTGTTTTTTTGGTCCAATTTTGGTACTGCCGGATCCATTTTCCAAAATAAAAAACATTTATGGTCCCAAAAATGACATTGAATGAACATAAATTATGAGGTGTATTACACTCTCTCTCTAATGAGAGTGGAAGTGCAGAAACCTGCATTTCATCTTCCTCCTTAAACCATCAAAAAATCAAAAATGAATCCAAATTAGGGTTTGATGTATCTCATCAACCGTAAATCCAAATCTAACAAATAATATATGGTTTTGAAGGTCTCAAAACAAGGATTTTAAATATGTAAGATTTGCAGACTGAAATTAAAGCATGTAAAACCATCATGCATGTAAAGTTTCGAAAATATAAAATGGGTCTCCATTTTTCTTGAAATCTAACCGTTGGATTTTCATGAAACTTTGCAGAGATGTTCTACATTACATATACTACAACATATATAAATTTTAGCTCAATCGGAGATAGTTCGAAAAATTATTAATTTTCATGCATATATCGTGTATATATTTGTATAAATTATACACATATTTTAATGCATAAAAATAAGCACGAAAATACCCATTAATGCTCTGATACCAATGTAAAGCAAGTATAACGCAGTAGGTAAAATTATTAAGATCATACCTTAGGTGATAGAAGCGAAGAATTTTACGGGTAAATCACGTGCTTTAAAATGTGCGAATAACGAACACCCAGCAGTGGAGTGATACCACAATATGAGTATCACCCACACAAGTCACAGTGTAAAAAAATTGATCGTTATTTTAATGAGAGAGAGTCAATATGGGAAAAATCATTCGTTATTTGATTCCTCCCATATCCCATATATCGTATCAGATATATAGGCTAAGTATATCATTTATCCATATCAGTTGATATGATAGATATAGATATCATGAGTGGGCTATCCAAATAAGTTTTGAATTGAAATTTAAACTTACATGGATAAGGTTCAAAAGGGTCATGGGTCATGACACATGGGTGCCCAATTTCTAACACGTATATTTTCCTTTATTAGTATAAGAGCTTTGATTGCTTGTTTTTGGCTCATGATTTGCATGTCATATATTAGATTTATTCATGTTAATCTGAATATTATCTATTTAAATATTGTTGAATATCATGACATATTCAAAAGGATTCTAAAAACCCTAGTTTTGCAAAACTCTATTAGAGCAGATTTTTTATCTCAGAAAAAAGTACAAAAAAAATTCATTTTTTGTAACTAAAATTTATATATTTTGAAAATGCTCTTCGTAAGCTTTCCATCCATATAATATGGGATTTAATCGGAGTTAAATTGAAAACGGCATTTTTTTTTTGAAGTTTTGTTGATTTAAAATCACAATTTTAAGAAATTCTAGGAAAAACGAGATTTTGGGAAGTCGGAGGCTAACATCAGCGTGACAGTAGGAAAGCATGGCAGCTCAGGCTTGTCAATGGAACGGCTTGATGGCGTAGCAACACAGCTTGGGTTAGCACAAATGACGTCAGCGTACTGCGTGTGGTTGATATCATCAACACACAAGACGCATGTGGCTATTGCCACACGTGCAATGCAGTATCCATAGAGCGTGCAGGCGCATGAACATGCTTCCCAAGGTGTGTGTACTACATGCGCAGTGCATTGGCATTCCTTGCAACCTATTCTACGTTTTTTTTTTTTTTTTTGGTAATCATTTTAGCCTACTGTTTTCATAATTATTAATTTTTGGAATTATCTTTGAATATTCTCAAATATTTATTTAGCTTTTAATTCTGAAAATTGCAGAATATTAAGAAAATTTTGGAGAATTTTTTTTTTGTTTTATTAATTATTGTACATAATTAATTAACTATTTTTAATATTGTTACTATTTGTTTTGTGCTATTTGACTGTGGAGTTGATTTATTAATTGTTTAATATATATTAGTTGAGAACTAATATATATTTTTGAGTCCTAAATCTTCATGACTATACTCTATTCCATAGTAAGAATTGTAGTTTAATTTCCATCCTTTGGCCATTTATTTATTACTCCATTTAATTATTGATGTATGTTTGGATGGATGGAGGTAATGTTGGTAATTTTCGTGCATATGTTTATTTATATATTTTGTGTTGTAAGAGATAGACCCCCGCAAATGTATTGGTGAAGTGGCATCCACAAGTTATTTATTTATTTATTTTGTTAGAATCAATGTATTAGGATTCTTTTGGATTGTAATTATTTATTTTTGGATGTATTTTTCCATAGCGTTGTAAGGAGATGTTCTCAAGCAAAAAGGCTCTTTCTTCAATCTGATACGAGTTAGAGTATCTTTAATGGTGAATTATTTTTTTCATCAAATTTGATATTAAAAAAAAGAAAGAAAAAGGCTCTTTCTTCAATCTGATACGAGTTGCTCCAACGGTGAATACTGTTGCTTGCATCAAATACTTGGGGACGTCCAGTGGGATGACCAGTTACGCCACTAAATTTTTTGTTTCCCCTCTATTTCTGTTCTGATTTTGTTTCCCTTCATTTCTGTTTAATCAACACACCTCACCACTAATCATTGAATTGTTCAAGCTCAGCCTTCAATTGCTCAATCTTGAGCCCCATAGACCTCTGTATTGCACCATTTTCCTTCTCTGGCAACTTTGTTAGCAACCCCTTGTCAAAATACACAGTTTCTTTGAAATCCAAGGTCGTCTGTATCTTTTCCCTTGCCTCTGCGAACTTGAGGTTGATCTCGTCGACCACTTTGCTCGTATCAACACAGTATTGCCTCGTAATCTGGAAAATCCTCAACTGGGTTGTAGAGTTTGAGCTTGTTGGGCGAAGAAAATGACGGATTTTCATGGGATTTTGAGACGAAAATGGGATTTTGAGACGAAGATGAAGGAATACTGTGTTCTTTGATGGATACTCTTCAATCACAGAGAGAGACAGAGAGAGGTGCTTGATAATGGAGGTTGTTGAAGAATGTCCAAATTAGAGCATTAGTGAGAGGTGGTCGACCTGTGGATTGACCTGTCAATGTAAATTTTCACAAATTTTTGCTTTAAAGCGGTCATCCGGAGGGACATCCGGTCGGACGTCTGGGGGGTCCAACAAAACAGCTATGCACAGTAAATTGCTGAAAGAGGTTGGCCATCCTCAGTTTGATGAAACGTTTGATATTTTCTCAGTTTGATATTGCTTTGGTGCAACCGTTGGAGCACAAAAAGTACTCATTTTTCATCAAATTTGAATTTGATAATAGATTTGGTGAATGGTTGGAAATGGTCTTAGAGTTTAGATTTGAGAAGATGAGGGTAGATTTGATATTATGATAAGTATAATGCGAAGGAATTAAAATTTTAAATTTATGAAAAGGGTGTAAAGAATTAATTTTGTGATATGAAACTCAAGTCAATTTCCTAGTCTAGTCCCCTTCTGTCACCTCCCGGTGCTTAACAATTCATTAGGGTCAGGTAATGTTCTCAAGCACCAATCGTCTCTTCCTGTCTTTTTTGTGTGGCAAAAAAATTTAAGCTAATTTAAATTAAGGATCAATTACATTTTTGATCTTTAAAGTATAAATATTGTGTTATTTTGACTTTCAATGTTTAAATTATATTAATTTGATTCTCAAATATATAAAAGTGTTTCAATTTCTTTCTCAATATTTAAATCATATCAATTTGGTCCTTAATGTTAAAAAAAATATTTCAATTTAGTTCTCTCTCTCTCTCTCTTTTTTTTTTTTATTTTAAATTTTAATTTTGATAACCGGGTCTGAGCCAACTTACCGCATTTCAACTAATCCCGTGGCCCTAAGGTTTGAGAAGACCTTCATGAGATTCGAACGTACGACCTCTTAGATATCCTTTAATTGCCTTCTCCTCCCACTAAGCCAAACCTCTTAAGGTCAATTTAGTTCCTGATCTAACCCAATGCATATTGTGTCAATCGGATCTCCAATGTAAAAAAAATTATTTCAATTGAAAACACTTTTTATACATTGAGTATCATAAATGACACAATTTACACATTAAGAATCAAAATAAAACAAGATTCATGCTTTGAAAACCAAAAATATAATTTATCCTTTATTTAAACTGAGTGATTGGCGAAAAGTTGATTTTAGCTTAAATTTTCATTTTATACGTGGAGTTAGATTTCTTTCAAATTTACATATCAATTTTTTGAATTTGAGGGGTCTGTGGGATTCATTGTGAATCTTATTTCGATGATTCGAATAATTTATTTTATAAGGCCCTCTATGTATATTATTCGTGAAAAAAAATTAGGTCGATCCGCTAATCTCAGCCTTTTTATTATATTATATTATATTTTTCTTTCAAAAAATAAATGATCTATTTTTAAACATATAATTGTTATTTATTTTTTTCAAAAACAAACTTAATAAAATAAAACAAAAACATTATAACTATCATATTAAACAATTACGTTAAACATTATGATAGTTATAACTATCATATTATAACTATCATATTAAACATTATAACTATAATAAAATAAAATAAATAATCATAAATTTATTTACAAAATAAACCATTTAAACAATCAAAACCAAATTTATAGTAGGCTCCGCGATCTCTCCGCTTCTCTACGATAAACTTGAATTGTGACAATTTAAAAAAGGAAAATATTTGAGAATCCCTTTTAGAGATGACTTCCATACCTTTAAAATAATCTAAACTCTTTATATATGTGTAAAATCTATATATATATATATATGAAATATACATTATTATGAATAATTTAAATTTGTAAAGTCTTGTGAGTGTCGTGTACAAATGGGACATGGGGTGCCTGCAGTCCTTGTCTTCCTCTTGTCCTTGTGGGACACTGGGTGCCTGCGGTCCTTGTTCACCTACTGTGCCTGCCGTGCTATGAAATGGCACTATATTTCTTTTCTTTTCTTTTTTATTTTTTATTTTGGTGAGGGTTACATTAATTTCTGTTGGGTGAAGGGTAAGTGTTATGCTAAAGACACATGGGGTGATGTAGAGTTTGTAACCCATTTTGCCTTTTATTGAATTTTGTATTTTTTCAATACAAAATATAATAAAATAAAATAATTCATTGGACAAATTAATTTATCAAACTAAATTATATATTTTTAAAAAGATTAATTTTGAAATTAAAATCAAACATACCATACATATTTTGACTACTTCAAAACTCACTTAAATGCATTAAAAGTGAAATTGAAAGGGGGAAAAAAATTGTAATTGAACAAATCAATTTATCAAACCAAAAGCTTAAAAAAATGTAACTTCAAATGTAAAAATGTAAATAAAAAGTAGTTGTATAAAAATGCTTTGATGCATAAAAATGTAAAATATTAGTTGTATAAAAATGTTTTGATGCATAAATGTAGTTGTATAAAAATGTAGCTACTTTTTTTTTTTTTTTGAAGTTACATTTTTTTGCTTTTGTTTTGATAAATTGATTTGTTCAATTACAATTTTTTTCCCTTTCAATTTCACTTTTGATGTATTTAAGTTTTGAAGCAGTCAAAACATGTACAGTTTGTTTGATTTTAATTGCAAAATTTTTTTTTTTTTAAATACAATTTAGTTTGATAAATTGATTTGTTCGGTGAATTATTTTATTTTATTATATTTTGTATTTAAAAAATAAAAAATATAGTAAAAGGTAAAATGAGTTACAAACTCTACATCACCCCCCATGTGTCTTTAGCATAACACTTAATACCTAGTTGGCGCCCCTTCACTCTATATGAATTAATGTAACCCTCACACCAAAAAAAAAAAAAAAAAAATTAGAAAAACGGTGCCATTTCATAGCACAGCAGGCACAACAGGAAGACAAGGACTGCAGGCACCCCATGTCCGCTTATATTATTATTATTATTATTATTATTATTATGACTTTTCCGAACAACTTCCACAACGTTTTTAGGTTTCGTTTGTTTTAAGTGGTATAATAGAAGAAAAATGGCTGATAACTCGAAAATTTTGGCTTGAGATTGGCTCGAATTTAATAATAGAAAGAATTTATAATAAAAAAATTAATAGTGAGGAGATTATTAGTGAGGAAATTGATAGTAAAGAAAAAGTTAAATTGTGTTTATTTTAATGATAATTGTTAATGTAGGAATTATTAAATTATTTTTGTATAAAATAAATATAAAATAATAAAACAAATAAAAAAAATACAAAAATATTAAACATTAATATTTTTTTAAAAATGTCCAACATGTAAAAAATTTTAAAATTTTAAAAAAAAAATCTAAAAAAATAAAAACAAATAAAATAATGATTTTTACTTAACAAAAAATACAAAAAAAATTAAATATTAATGTTCAAAAAAATGCCCAACATGTAAAAATAAAATAAAATAAAATAAAATAAAAATTTTCTAATCCGGCGGACTATTTTTCTAATACCAAGTCTTGGAGGCCTATCCGAATCTCCTCCTAAAAGAGATTCATAATTCGGAACTCACTGTCAATCCCCTCACCATCTTTTAAAACAAATATAATGTTAGTGGGTCATACCTCACTACCAATCCCAATCTCTCCTCTAATTCTCCAAACAAATGAGGCCTTACATGGTTTGTAAGTGTAACCCAACCCAGGAGTAGGTGGCATTGTGGTTAAGGCTTGGGGATTAAACCCCCAAATCACAGGTTCAATTTCCCCCCGAGCCAATCTCCTAGGCGAAGCACAATTGGTTAGGAAGTTGGATCTCAAGTTGTCTAATCAGCACTTGGTGTAGATTCAATGTTTCCCCATTGTGCAAGTCCTGACTTAAGCGGTGCTTGTCTTGGGAGATTGGGACAAGTTCCCAAATTATAGTCTTCTCACTCGGAACAGCTACCAGAACACCCTGGTGATCTTTGGAAGGGGCAGTGCCTTAAACCCGTAGGAGCATAGGGAGAATTTTCTTGTTATTAAAAAAAAGAAAAAAGAAAGAAAAAAAGACATATTTGTAACCCACACAAGAAGCATCCAAAGAATTGTTCATGAACCTTCCTGATAATAGCGCAATGGCCATGAGTAATTACCAAACTCTTCCTTCTATGTGACTTTTTGAGTGATATGATAGTAACTATTATTTTTAAGAAAAATGTTTGAGGGCCACAAAAAGTGTGGCTCAAATGGTTTGAATTTGTTAAAATATTTTAGTCACACTTTTTATGGCCTCAACCATTGCCCTATTTTTAAATATAGTAGGCCCTATATATATATATGAATTTTATTGCATAAATATACATAAAAATAAATAAATAATTAAAATAAATGCAGTGATAAATAAAAAAAAATTTCAAATAATATTTTAACCATAATATTCACTAAAAATTTAATATCAACTTAGCATTATCCCTTCAAAGCATCCCAAATAATGGAATAAGATCTAACATGAGCCCAGAAATGATCAATATTATCAGAAACATAAGGTAATAAAATGCCGTCCCCCTAGTAAAAACACAACCCAACATCTTATAGATAGTTTTTTTTTTTTTTTTTTTTGGGGGACAAAGATATTTTGGTCTAAATGTTATGTAAATTAAAATTTTAAGAAAATTCAAAAGAATTATATAATTTTTTTAAAAGTTATTATATTTTTTCTAAATTTCAATGGAGATCATTCTAATTTATCCAATTATTTATCTTAATGTCTAATGTTTTCCTTATATCAGCTCACAAGTCATGATAAGCTTTGGAAATTCATTGAATATCGTTTGACAACAGATTATTTTAATAATTTTTTTAATTTTTTAGTTAAAATATGAGATAAAAAAAATTAACATGTTTGGAATGATATTTTAATTTTTTTATAAAAAGATGTGTAAAAAGTAGAGAGAAAAAGAATTTTTGGTTGCGTTTGATAGAGCTTTTTAAATATAATTTGAGAGTATGAGTTGTATTTTGAGTTTGTGAGTTTTAGAATTATGATTTGAGTGTGAAAAATTTGTTTGGTAAAAGAGTTTTGAAAAGAGTTTTGAATTGAGTGGGAAATTTTTGATGTGACATATGATATTTGATACAAAAACTTACAACTCATAACCAAATATATAACTCAAAATTCTATTAAAATACATAAAAAAAATTTAAAAATTCGGAAAATATTTTTTTCAAATATATAAAAATTAACAAATGTCAATTGCAAAAAAAAAAAATTGCACTGTTCCGGTCAACCGGCTGGACGGCTGGTTAGGCCAAATTTCAAATTTTTTTTTTTTTGAAAATCATGCTTCACACAGAGTTTTCTGCAGAGTTTACTAAATGTTGTGGAAATATAATTTGAACATCATATTAAAATGTGGGGGTAGAATCATAGTTTGGAAATCGTTCCAAACATAACTTTTAACTTTTTGATATAGATTATAAATTTTATTTTATTTTTTTAATAACATTTTAACTTTTAAGTTGAAAGTATCACACGCTAAACGAGACCTTCATTTTACTCTCTGTTGAATTTTCCCCCTCCAATTGTGTTTGACAAATTGAACAAAATCAATTATCCAAGTGAAGTTTTGTATAGAAGCTTCCTCTTAGCTATTTGAATTATGTTTAAATCTTAAATTTGAGCCGAAAAATTTATGGAAAAGAATAATTATTAATTATAAATATAAAGGGAACACGTTTTATTAAGAAAAAAAAATTACAATTCAGTGTATATTTTCAAAAAAGAAAAATAAATAAATAAGTGGTAAATTTTATAACTTTAATAATTAAAGTTATAAATTTTTTTTTACAAATTTATAAACATTTTCTAAAGGCACCACTTATTTATAATTTTCTCTTTTATTAACGAAGCAAATCATGACAGACATTTTTATCAAGAGTAATATTAGGAATCGTGAAGAAAATATATGAAAATAATTATGAAAGATTCTCCATCATTAGATTACACTTATAAATCACACACTAATCAATTGATGAAAAATCTTCATGATACATTTCATAATATATATTTTTTTATGATTCTTAACATTATTCTTTTATTAAAAATAAAATAAAAAAGAGGGTAACCGTGTGTCTCATTGACACGTTCTTAAGAAAATATAAGGTCTGTGGCCCTAAAAGAGAGGTTGTTTGGAAAAATTATTCAATAATCTCGAACACAACGTGTCCATATTTTAAGTCAATAACCAATTATTTAGTCCAGTTTTATTCTTTCATCCCCAACATAAGTTCTGAGTCCCTACTCTTCTTTATCAATTAAAATTTTATGAAACACTACGTATTCATATTTCGAAACACTACATATTCATATTTCGAAAATACTGAATAATCACTCAGTTGTTTGATAGTTTAGGAATAATGTTTCACACCACTGGAAACTCGTCAAATTATCTCTCAAAATCTCTCAACAAAAATATCAAATTGGAGCGCCATGTGACAATGCCCAAGACCACCGTATAATTTTTCGCCCCGATGGAAAAGCCCATAGCAACTACCGTGTTGACAATATTGCAGAGTCTTTGTCTTCATTCATCAAGAAACATATCCCAGTATTCTCTAGTAACTGGTTAGGCCTCTTGAAGGAGAAGTTGTTCCCCTGATTGTCTCAATTCTTCTCTTTCACTTCTTCTTTTTGTTGTCTATTGAAGATTGTTTTCATACATGCTTGTTTTCTCTTGGGCGAGTTGTGGTTGTGGCCCAATTAAGAGAAGATTATGGCAGACATGGTTCTTACAGCAGTCCTCAAGAAACTTGTTGAAATTGCTGGTAATCTAATAGTTGAAGAAGGTTCTCGCTTGTCTCGGCTGAAAACAGACATCCTTTGGATCGAAAATGAGATGAGCCATATTCGATCCTACTTGAAAGATGTTGATACCAAACAATGGGGTAGCAGTGGCGCAATCAACTTCTTAGGAGATATTTGGGATCTTGCTTATGATATGGAGAACATCATTGACACATACTTTCCCAAACTAACATCATCAAGTGGAAGGAATGACTGGAAGAGGCACCTTGGTTGGTTTAAGAGTGTCAAGTGCATCCACAACTTTGCTGTGGAGATTGAAGGGATTAAAAAAAGGGTTGAGAATATCAATCGAGTCAGACAAACTTATGGAATCAAAGAAAGAGGTGGTGGCCGTGACAGAGAAGATGGATGGGATCCAAGACAGTCTTTCCCCCATATTGATGAAGAAAATATTATTGGTTTTGATGAACACATTCAAAACTTGGTGGCCAAAGTGACTGATGATCAAGATTTACACTGTCGTGTGGTATCTATTACTGGCATGGCTGGTTTGGGAAAAACTACTCTTGCCAAGAAAGTTTATAAATCTGTTCAACAAAGTTTCCAGTGTTCGGCTTGGATTTATGTTTCTCAGCAACCAAACATAAAAGAGCTCTTACGAGACATAGGAAGACAAGTTGGCTTGGAGGAGAACAAGTGCAAGCACAACGTGGAGGCCAATTTGTTTGAATTTTTAAGCCAGAAAAGGTACGTGATTGTAATTGATGATATATGGGACATTGTACCATGGAATGCTTTAAAGAATGGTATTCCAATCAATTCTGAGAAGGGTAGTAGAATAATAATCACTTCTAGGAAAAAAAATGTAGATGTTAATAAAGGAGGAGGTGGGCAAAAATTTCTACATGAGTTGCAACCCTTAGACCAAGAAAATAGTAGAAACCTCTTCTTCAATATTGTTATGGCTGCCTCACAAAACAGTGGTGAAAGTAGTTGTCCCTCACAATTAAAGAAAATTGGTGAGCAAATATTGGAAAGATGTCGCGGTGTGCCACTTGCAATAGTGGTGACAGCGGGTCTATTGTTATCGAGAGAGAGAACACAACACGCATGGAAAGAGGTATTAGAGAGCATGGGCCAAGATGAAGACCAATACTCATCTATCTTTGCACTCAGTTATAAAGATTTACCTTCAAAGTTTAAACCATGCTTTCTATACTTGGGACTTTTTCCAGAGGACCATGAAATTTCCACATTCGAATTAATTAATTTATGGGCAGCTGAGGGATTTATACAAGGCAGTGAAATGAGAGAGGTTGAAGATGTCGGGTATGATTACCTAAATCACTTGATAGGTAGGAATCTTATTCAAGTTGTTCGAAGAAGGTTCAATGGAAGGGCTAGAAGTTGTCGCATTCATGATATTTTGCACAATCTTTGCATTCGAGTGGCCAGTGAGATTAATTTCTTTAGCACTCACAATCATGTAACCAGCGATAATTCTACTTTGGGAATACGCAGAATGACTATCCATGGTATTAATTTTGCTGACTACATATCTTTAAATCATCAAGCTCCCAAGCTTCGTGCTATGTTGTATTTCGGTGATGGCATGTATAATCTAAGAAGGAATCGATATAAGGATTTTCTTAGCCGGTTCAAATTTCTTCATGTGCTAAGTGTTAGGTATTATTATCTTCCAACTTCTTTTCCCAATGAAATTAGCAATTTGAACCACTTGAGTTACCTTAAATTGGCAGCAGCTGTTGCAGAAATTCCTTACACCATAAGCAACTTAAAAAGTTTGATGACCTTGGATCTTAGTGGATGTGACGTAGTCATCATTCCTAATATTATTTGGAAAATGCAACAATTACGACATATCCTCTTGCCCGATTACTGTAATTATATTTGCGAGGCTCCCTCATTTCGTGAGGTTTCTTTACCAAATCTCCAAACCCTACAAGGGATGTCTACTTCTCTTTTCGAGGCCCAATACTTGCGCAAACTTAACAATTTGAGAGAATTGGTAGTTGCTCATTCAACTGAGAGTATCATTGAGGTATTATCGGGTGCGACCCCTGTATCACATGGGCTAGAGAAATTGAGCTTATTGGATCCTTGGTCTTTGGAGTGGATGCCTATCAGATTTAGAACATTCAATCTATCTCGATATGAAAATCTGTCTAAGTTGAGTCTGAAAGTACGAGTGGAGTGTCTTCAACATGACAAATTTCCCCCAAACCTCACCATGCTTACCCTTAAGTACACTTATTTGAAGGAGGACCCAATGGACACTCTGAAGAAACTCCCGAAATTAAAGATCCTCAAATTGTGCTACAAATCATACAATGGGAAGGAGATGGTTTGCTTTGGAGAACATGGTAACTTCCCTGAACTTGAAGTATTGCGAATTGAAGACATGAGAAATCTGGGGCTGTTCATAGTTGAAGAAGGAGGAATGCCAAAACTCAAGGACTTCTCCTTCATTGATTGCAATCCAAAAACAAGGATTCCGAATAGAATCAAAAGCATATTGATGATTTACCGATTAAAAGGTCAGTTTAATATTTTTCATGTTTTATTTATTCAGTTCTTTAGTATCAATCAAGTTTATATTTAATACTATATGTTAGATGATTGTTCTGCAGACATGGTTGTAGTTATAATATGTTGTTTTTGTCACATCACATGCAGACATCAGAATTTCTTGAAGAAGGGTGCTGGGTTGAAGATGAGGAAGAGGGAATTTCAAAGCCATTACTTCATTCTGAAGGTCAGATCCCAACCAACTATTTTACCTTTTTCACTTAAATTGTTGAGAAAATTAGTCACTAAAAAAGCCTCAAATTGAACCAATCCAACCCATCTACCAGTTGGGTTTGGTTCAGTTATTGAAAGGGCGCAATTCTGTGTCTAAAAATAACCCCACAAATATTAGGGTAAACTACCAATAGGTCCTATTTTGGAGACTTATTACCTAATAGGTCCTACTTTGGAGACTTATTACCCATTAAGTCCTATTGATAAATTTATTAAGTGATAAAGATAAATTTATCAGTCTTTTATTTTTATGAAAAAATTTATAGTGATAAATTTATCAGTCTCTTTGTTTTTATGAATAAATTTTTAGTGATAAATTTATCACTCTCTTATTTTTATAGTGTTAAATTTATTAGTTAGGACCTGTAGGTAAATAAGTCTAGTTAATAGGACTAATTGGTAAGTACCCCCAAATATTACTCCTATATATTATATATATCCTCAATCAATAATTACTTCTTTTTTTCCTTTCTGAGTCTTATCCTTGTAGCTGTGGTGGAGTTCGGACTATAACAATTTCACTTTACAAAATTTTAGACAAACTATTTTTTTTTTTAAATTATAATGAGAGTTTATAAATTTTTTAAATTAATGTGGAACTAGAACTATAATCTGAACCAACTGGAGTTTATTCAAGTTGGATTGGGTTGGTTCGAAAGGATATTTGGTTCAGCTTTAAGTTTTCGAAAATTTGATACCAATCAAGATTGGTTCAGTTATGGGCTTGGCTCCATCTCGAACCCACCCAATTCAAACCATGTCCACCCCAATCATCTATTCCAATATGATGTTGCTTTTGTTTGTTTGTTTTTTTTTTTTTTTCCTCATAAAAACAAAAATAAAAATTGTTAACAAACCTATTGATATGGTCTTGTGTTTTTATGTTTCTTCTAATAGATTGTGTAGTTCCCAAAACTAATGATATGGTCTTGTGTTTTTATGTTTCTTGTGTTTTTATAGGGAAATAATAATGACCCAGTCCGGCCTATCTAGGCCTAAGCTCGGGTCGACCCAAGTGAGCCTTGCGAGCTCCCTCCTTTTTAGTGGACCCTATTGGGCCAGCCTATGGGTCAAAAAGTGGAGCCCAAGCCCAAGCCTACTCATAATAGGGCCTAGGGCTCGGGCCTAGGGCTTGGGCCATGGGTCGGGCCTTTTTTAAATTTTATTAGGAATAAAAAATAAAAGAAAAATTATATTGGAATATTTTAGTTAAAATTAATGAGATATTTTGTTTGGTTATATTTCATGGTGATATTTAAATTTAATTATGTATGACTTATATTTTTTTAATTATGAACTTATAATTAAAAAAGTATGCAATTATGTAATATTTTTTCTTTCAAAATGAATAATTTTATATATATGAAAACGAAACTTTCAATACTACAATATTAAATTATTTATATAACATTTATTGAATGAATAATTTTTATTTCAAAATGAAATAAAAATTACAAAAATTGATATTATTAAATAAAATAGGTGTAGATTATTGATGATGGTAGAGCAATTACATCACTATAGGTCGAGTGCATCCCAACTAGATTGGCACCTACTAGCTTATCAATCATTTACATTATACTCCACCTCAATAATTTAAAAAAAAAAAAAAACGAAATGAAATGAAATAGTAAAAAACAAATTGTTGATCAATCATCGGATAAAACAGACATTTTAGTCGCATTGCTTGAGGATATGTCAACCAAATCATTTTGAATTCGCTCATTTTCACTATAATTTTGTCTTCTTGTAAGTGCATGCATATGTTCTCTAGATATCATCAGTGCCTCAACCATTTGGGATGAAAGCCTGCTCCGATAATCGCTCAGTACTCGTCCACCTACACTAAAAGCTGTTTCCGAAACAACTGTAAAAATAGGAACGGTTAATATATCACGGGCCATCTATGAAACCATAGGCCACATAGTTTCATTTTGTTTCCACCATTCCAAAATGTCAAAATCATCGGAATCATCCACTGATGGGCTTTCAAAATAACGTTGTAGTTCAAAACTGCTTACACTCGTATGTTGAGATATTCTTTTACTTTTTATTGCTGAAAAAACACTTAATCTCCCGCCTCGATATGAGATTACTAGTGTAGTATATATAGGTGTATTTACAGATGCAGTTGCCTTGTATTCTTCAAATAATCTGTTACATGTTTGCATAATAGGGGCAAACTGTGTTTGATCAACGAAAAGACGCTCTAAAAATTCTTGTAAACCAATTTCTTTACACCTAGGATCAATTATTATGGCTAAACCTAATAGATGAGGCAAATGATCAAAATATTTATCAAATTTTACTTTCATTGAAGTAATAATGGTTACATAATATTCATTACCCATATATTTTGCGAAAACTTCAATTATTTCTGCTACAATATTTAAAACAAATGGTGAAATATTAATATATATATATAAGAAAATAATTTTGTTGAAGTATCGAAAACTTTTAAAAAATCTTTATACAAGGCTACTTGGTGCTAATTAAGTTCTGTGGGAATCAACACTCCTCCTGTTGATGTTGTCACAAAAAATAAATCTATTGCTCTTTTTTGTTTATATACTATTTTTAACATATTATATGTTGAGTTCCATCTACTATCCACATCTAAAATTAATTTTCTAAATGACATATCTTCTCGTTAATAAATTTTTTTATATTTCAAAATTCGATTAGCAAAAGACATAATAGTAACAACATTATTTTTTATTATAAGTACAGAAGTCTCGTATACATGCATAACTTCTTTAACAATCAAATTGAAAATATGAGTACAACAACCAAAATGAAATAAATCACCATCAACAAGTAATTGTAAAGTTGATTTTAAATGGGCTGCAATTTAATTATAATATGCTGCATTATCTAAACTAATCGTAAATATTTTATTTTGTAAAGCCCACTCATATAATACATTTTTTATTTCTACACCAAGCGAATGACCAGTGTATGGAAATTCAACTAATTTAGATGAAATAATTATTTTATTTTATTTCCAATCATTATCAATAAAATGTGCAGTGATACATTAATATTCAAAACCATTATTTGACCACAGATCAGATGTTAAACAAACTCTTATATTCAAATTTTTAAAGATGTCAAATAATTCACTTTTAACATCTTCAAATTTCTTTAAAATTTTGTTCCTAGTAGTATTTCTTGAAAAACTTTGATATTGCGGTGCAAAACTTTCGTGAATCATTTTGGTAAAATAGGGACATTCACTAGTAGTAAAAGTTTGTTCTTTTTTAATAATATAATCAACTACAGAATTTTGTACACGTATAGGATTATATGAAAATGTTTGCAAATTACCAGTTGATGAAGCCCCTACTTGCATTTGACTTCGAACATTAGGTTGTTGACTTTGTAAATGTTTGTTAGTATACCTTTTTAGATGACTAGTACCTCCTGCAGATGTAGCATTAAGTAAACGTGCACAATATTTACATTTTGCTTTAAATGTAATTTTACCATCAGGATTATTTATAAATATTTTTTTAAAATGTTCCCAAACACTACTATTTCTGCTCCTAGATGATGATCTAATTGTTGAAAGAGGGATATTAGAAGGAGAATTAACAGATTCATGTTGTGTAGTATATATATCAATATCGATATAAATATTAGGAATATTATGATCCATAGTAATGTAAATAAAACAATATATAAGAATTAATAATTAATTTAAATAATGTGTAAATACAATGAGTAAAAAATAATAATTAATATATGTGCACAAATAACTAATGAAAAAAATGAGTAGCAAATAATTTTAATTAAACTAATTAATGTTATCGATTGGCGAATACGATACAGAAATTAGTTTCTTTTGATAAAAGTTTCGTGTTGCACAATTGCAATTGTCACTTAGGGATAACACTTCAAAATTAATTGAGAATTGAGAGAGATTGAGAGTTTGAGAGAGAGAGAGAGAGAGAGAGAGAGAGAGAGAGAATTATTTGTGAGATTTATTTTGAAAAATAAAGAATATTTATAGTAGTTTGAAAGAATGAAATAAATATATATATATATATATTACCGTTTGTCTTAGAATGGTTGAATTTTTATGGCCGTTTGAATTATTTATTTATTTATTTATTTTTGTCATTCATTGAATGAAGACTTGAGTGATTGATGAGATTGAGATGCAACAATGAACAGAGTAGGTTAGAGGAGGGGCGGGGCAAGTAGGCTAGTACAATGCACACTAATCAACCATTTGAATTATATATATATATATATATATATATTTTTTTAATTCATTCATTGTAAGAGCATCCACAATGGAGTGGCTAAAAAATAGTGTGTTATATGACAAAAAGTGATAAAAGTGGGGCCAAAAAATGTGTGTTAAGGTGTGTTAAGAGTTTGCTAATTTTACAGAGTGAGTGGTGGTGTAATGGATATGTTAAGATATGTGTTAAGTGATGTATAAATATATTAAATTAATAAAATAATAATATTAATAACTTTTTGTTTTTATTTTTTTAATTTTTGCAAGATCAATCTTTTATTTATCTTATTTGTGTTATATTTTTATTTTTTTCATTATTTAACTGTTACAAGTTATTATTTATTTTTATTTTTTGAAATTTAACCATTGGTAAAGAAAGGGCCGGGCCGGGCCGGGCTGAGCCAACGGTCAGGTCAAAAATGGAAGGCCCAGGCCCAAGATACTAGGCTAGGCTCGGGCCCGAGCCTGACCAGGTCAAAATGGGTCGGGCCCATCTCGAGCTGCCCATGGGCCTCGGGCCATTTTTACTATGTGCTTTGCTAGCAAACCTCAATACATCTTCCTTTTCAAAATTTTTTCCTTTTTTTTTTTTCTTCCTCCACTACATTAACACTCTATTTGGATCAAAGATTTAAATTTAGAAGGGAAAAGAAAAATGAAGAAAAAAAAAAATAATTTGTACATTATTCACATTTTACTCATCTTTTCCTATTCCTTTTCCAAATGTTTTTCAATCTAAATTCATGATCCAAACGCAATCTAACAATGCTTAATTTTGATTATATTTTTCATGTCTCATAGGTGCAACATTGAAGACCACGGACTCTTGATTGTTATCTTGAAATTGTTCATCAATCTGTGATCCACTTATTGTTTGTGTGAAATAATTGCTTGTAACAAAGAATGATATTTGCTTTGTAGTTTGGTAGTTTTGGTTGCAGTGTGTGTGGTTTGAATAAACTAGTGCATGAATTGTTTGGTTTGAATGTGTAAAGAAGATGAAGTTCCAACTGATGAAATGTCCCATGTTTTTCTTGGAAAAATTATGTACTCAAAAAATAAATTATATGATATATGTCTAGATTTGATCTCGTGTTCATCACATTCAAAAGAATTGGAAAATTTATCAAAAAATTCCATATGAGAATCAGTTACTCTAATCAATCCTATAGATTTTCTAATACACTGATAGGTCTTGTTTGTTTTTTACAATCTTACCGTGAGATCATATTTTAAGTTTTTGTATGATTTGTGGACGTTTCGACCCTTCCTCATTTGGGGATGCCATCTTAGGGAAGTTGGATCCAATTTTTGGATCACGTTTCTGTCACTCCAATGTAACTGTCATGACCTGAACTCACCCCTAGAGGTATGGATCATAACCGACCAGTAATCATGAGATCATCTACGGCTCAAACAGAATTCAAATCATATTTAATTATATAGGGCCAGAAGTGGAAGCAGAAGTAGAATTATAAAATTGTCCAATGAGCTGTGCATATATGGTATACAAGCACAAAATAATCGTCACTCATATAATCCTGTTGATCAAACTTGCGCTCCTCCAAACGTCGTCGTAACACCTGAAACCACAAACGTGAGCTAGCTGGCAAGTGGGTGCCGTAAATCCCTCCGATGCTTAAGTCAACAAATAGACTAAAGAGGTAAAAACTTTGTAAATTCGGGAGTATGAATAGAAATACCCGAGATTAAGGTTTGGTATGAGCTTTTGTTGATTTCATATCGCACAATCCTAATAGGACTCTAACTCTCATTTGAAGAGTCCTTCTAGGAATCACATTTCTAAAGAATAATGCTTATCCTTGACACCCTCCTCACTACAAGTCAAGAGAGATGGCACAACTTTTTGCACGGCGAAATCAGACTACTTTTGCTCTGTCCGCCACTGGTTCAGAAGTGCAACACATAGCGTCATGCATAGCTTGCACAGCACGTCATCATGCTGACATTGCGCGACTCTTCTCCTGGCTCGGTCAAACCCCTATTCTCGGTCTGTTTGACTGTCTTCCTTATAGCTCGATCAAGGCATTGACTGCCATTCTTAAGTAGCTAGGTTCAAGAACATGGGCAGTTGCTAGCCGGTCAAACATCTTTGACTGGCCTAGCCACTGCTCGACCCAGATAATGCTATCTTTGGCCCACTGCGTGACCCTAGCCCTAAAGACACTTCTAACTAGCTCGGCCCAACTTGGCTGCACAAATTACCATCTCAGTTGCCCCTTAATTTCATCTATAGCACATAATTAGAATTCATCTTGACAGCCAAGCTAAAATACCCTCTCCGGCTGAGATAACCACGTTTGCTCGATCACCACTCTAGCGCCGTTCTAGGAGGTTATTTTGTTCGCATAGCACATTTACCAACCATTCTAACATGATGTCCTTTCTAGGATACATGGCTAGCCCCGATTGTGCCCGTTCGCTGTTGTAGCCGTCACGCACTGGCCCCAAAAATTTGAACCGTCCCGCCTTTATACCTTCTTTATATATATAGCTCATACATATACAGCCAATCCCTCTACTATTCATCTTCTCAAAGAAAAAACCCTAAAACCAGAGCCCCAGCCTATCACCTTTACGCCTTGAAGCTCAAATCCAAGCGTCTGTATTGCACCGCTAAACTCGTCATTACCTTTCATGCATTTTCACCGATTGGCACCTGATTCAAACTCAAATCTATAAGTTCTTCAAATTGTTCATCATTTCTCCATAGATATTCATATTGTTCTTCGTGTTTTTGGCATTTTTGTTCACTTAAATCACTATCCATGTCCATGAATGGCCACTATAGCACTTAAAACCATTGAAATATGGATAAAATGAGTTTTGGAACTAAGCTTGGATCTCTGATAACCCTTAAAATCCCATATTCTGAGATGAACACCAAGCGACTAGGGACAAAACTAGTCAAAAACTATAACTTTGATCCAAAATCACACTGGAATCAAGCAAACTTCAAGTTCATTGTACCATCGGATAGCTAACCAAGCTAAATTGTGGCATAACCAATCTAAAAACATTGCATAACGCCTGAAGCAAGCTAAAACTTTGCTTACGATTGGAACCGAGCTGTATCCTTGCCCCTTGGCCTAGCCAAGCTAAAACATTGCTCCCATTTGAGGCTGAGCTAAGACCTTTCTCGGACTTTGAATCGAGCTAAAACCTTGTTTTCTTCTGTGTTGCACCATGATACTGTATTACTCCAATTTCGCACCACACTAAAACCTTTTACGTTCACAAGACCGAGCTACCATAGCTCATCACAACAAACTCAATGACCGAGCTAAGAACAATATTTGCATGCTCTCTTAACCGAGCAATCCCTTTTAGAGCTTCATTACTCTATACTTAATTTATACTGTTGTTTTAGCTCGATCAACACTTGAGCATAACACAATTCATTTTCCGCCGTGCAGACTCGACTAGAATTTGTCAGGCACACTTGCACGATTGCCCCTTGGTAGTGCCATTTAGCCGAACAAACATACACTTGAGGCCGTGCTAAAAAGCCGAGAAAATACATAAATTAATACTTAAGAACAATTCCCATGGGCAAGTACCGCTTCATGGTGAGCTCTCCATAAGCTATAGCCGAATTCCGTAGGGACTACAATATTCCAGACAATTTACACTGCACATTAGTCGAGCTAGACACAATACCTTGGGGTAAAATCGGATTCTACCCTTTCACCGTACTATCCATCGTAGAGGATGGACAACATTTCTTGGTCTAACCCCTAATTTGCGAGTTCCAGAGGCAAACAAGACTTTGCCCAACCCAATTTTCCACCAACACACACAGAACAATAAATGGTATAGCCGAGCTAAATCACTACTTAGGCCTCAATTTTGGCTTGGCCCAGATATTCTATCAATACTCCATCGGCTAGACAGACAACGACTGGTGCTATTACCTAAAAGTGAAAAAAGGCCATAAGAAGATCGTCAAAAGGATGCTAGACAAAGACTTGCACAATGACGACTTCCTTTAGGTCTTTGGCAACTATGAGGACCAAGAAGCTCTACTGCCGGGCTATTATATTAACACTAATGAAAGGATGGCCGGTATGAGTAGCAAGGTTTTATTTATTATAACAGCCGTATTGCAGCCTTATTACTGAGCTGATAGTTTGCCAATGTTTTTCTTTGCAGATTTGAACTTTTTGAAGGAGAATTATGCATACGCAAACAAGGACATTCTCTGCGCCACGTTGAGATATAGACAAATGGACTGGCCCGATCTACTCAACTTTGAGGTGACCTACTGATACAGCGGCAAGCAAAAAAGTAAGGTCACAGATTTCCTCCTTGAGCCTTCACCAAAGCTAGATCCTACCTTGCTTGAAATCAATCTTGTTTCATAGACCGAGAAAGAAGACATGGCCAAAAGAAGGGCACTTAGGGCCTTGATCACTGAGCAAACTTCTTTAGCACCTAAGGGTGCTCAAACCAAGCAGTAGCTCGCCGAGTAAAGGAGGGCGGTTGTCGTTGCATTGCCAACAACAATGGCTTCTTCATCTCGGCCAAGCAAAAGGGCCTAAACTGCACCCACCGAGCAGTGCCTGGTGGACGAAGAAGAAACCGAGCAGCGAACCGCTGAGCAATTCAACTTGGAAACACCTTTGGGGGGAGCTTGACTGAACAGGCTAACCTATCCATCCCCCCAGTGTAGACACCAGCCTTGACCTATAAGGGCCGAGTTATGACCACATCTGATTCGGTCTGTGCTAACAAGGACCATTAGTTGGCCTTCAATCTGGCCAAGAGCCTCCGCCTTCCTGCCGACATGGAAAGATATGAACAGCTGACCGAACTGAAGGCTATCAAGTTAGCCACCAAGTCGCTAGTTCTAGTGAGTGATAAATTTTTAGTTGTTCTTTTTTCTTTTCAACTGTTTGCTCAGTCTTCCTGACGTCCAATCTGTTTTACAGGTCGTGCAGAAAAATGAAGTGGCACATCAATGCATGTTAGACTTGAGGAAGGCTACCAAAGCAGCCATTCTTGACAATAGTACCAAGGACGCTGAGTTGAAAGAACTGAGGACGTAGCTAGCCGAGATAAGCACTGAGCAGGACCAGCTAGCTGCGTGAGTTCGTCCGACTGTAACATCGTTCGGGGGGTACCTGAATGCATTAAACAGTTCGAACCCTCGATCTCTTGATCTAGTTTCACGAGTGCAATGTGAAGCATTAATGAGAGTCCAGATGTGACAACTTTATAGAAAATCCATTTTATTGCAAAAACCATTGCATTACCAGATTTCAAAGTTGCCACCTAATATTTTGAAAAAATTAAGAAACTTGTGACTCGTGCTAAGGCCATTGTTCATCGTAACTAAAGATACTTGGCACAGAACCTTAGGTATGAGAGGGGCAGGTCTTTAAATGAGCACCCCCACTCACCCAATCAAAGATCAGCCTCTACTAAACCATGATATGAGTTTTATATCCTTTATATGTTCATATTCCGATTTATTTAATAGATCATAAAAATTACTGTATGAAGCAATCAGGTATAGACTATGTCATTCATTTTTGAATAATTTGATTTCATGTATTTTGAAAGAGTTTTGAAGATGTACAACTCAAAAAAATTGAGTTTACAAACATGAAAATTAACATCATTCCAAATTAAGCGACACAACTTTCATCCACCGACATTCATATAGTTATATCAAGTAAACAAGTAGCCACATGGTAAGATGCTAAATATAGTAGAAAAAACGCACACAAGCGGGATGCTAAAGCATAAAAACTTACATATTTACTAGCGTCCCGCGAACAACTACAAAACAAAGTTAGTAAAACATGCATGATCTTATATGCAAAATCCTAATGCAATTCACACATGAGATGCAACTAAAGATTCGGCTTCTAATATATGACATGTGAATCATTTCAAGAACATGAGGTAACGCATATAATCACATAAGAATTGATTAAATCCATAAATGCAAACTTAACCGAATCAAAATCCATGAAATATGGATGCAAGGCATGGATATGTTGAAAAGAAGTAAAAGAACAAGATAGAAAGAAATGGGGCGAAGAATTATTACAACACTGAATAATTACATACCGAATGAGAGAGGAGAGAAAGAAAATATTACTACAGAATAAAATCTCATAAATCTCTCAAATTAAAAGAAAAACAAAAACTTCATAGGCCTTGGAGATCATCCATCGAAAATTTGTTTGTTACTTTATTTCGCCTTTGGAAAATCATCTGGAATTCTTGTTTTTCATGCAACAAGACCAAAACAAAGCAAACAAAACCTTTCAAAGAGAAATGATATAATATATAAAAAAATTATCAATTGAAAAATCTAACAAATATTCACAAATTATCTCATTTTGTTTGTGGCCAAAATAAAAGCTTAATTCGACAATCTTTAAAAATCATTCAGAATTTCACAATTCTAACTTCACAGTTGTGTCCGAAAAAAAAAAAAAAAGCTTACCTAGACTGTTTGAAAGAGTCATATACTTCCTTTTCTGAAGGATGAATTACACTTTCACTTTAAAGAAACATGCTACAAAAATAGCCCAGTTTATGAAGCTTTTTATCTAGATGGTAACCAAGAAAATAAGGAGTTAAAATCTATCCACCTTGCTGGAGACAACATCTTGAGTACCTATGATGGTGAGCACATCTGCTAGCATACATAGAAGGCATATGAGAGAAAGCGCTTGATGAATAATAATTGAAGATTATAGCATATATTATAAACATTCCTTGTGTTTTTGGCTCCTCTCTCGTAGTTAATCTTTCTAGGGGCCACCATTATAGAGCCCTAGAATTTAAGAGGGTGAAACATTGAGAGACTCTGTAGTAGGCTCTCCTTTTACAAGTTTGTGTTGCTCATGACATGCAGAGCTTGTAATCGAGCAAAGTAAATCATTTTGTGGATTACTTTGCGAAAAAGGTATTCCCCTAACTACAAGTGTGTGAGTTACTCCTTGCGTTTTTGGCTCTTCTATTTTGGTTAATCTGTCTAAGGGCCACCATTATAGTGCCCCTGAATTAAGAGGATGGAATATTGAGAGACTTCGGCTGCCTTTCCATGAATGGGTTGGTATGGCTTATGAAGTGTAGTCTCTCCATGTTATTTTACCTTAGTTATAGCTAATACCGCATTTTAATTTAGCCTCTCCAAATTGCACCAATTCTCTCTTGGTATTGTTAAAATATATATATATATATACTAAAATGATTTTTTATCAACTAACGTGTAATAAGTCTAATAGGATAATGAACTACACATGAGTTTGCATAAATTTGAGGGGGGCGGGGGGAAATTGTCCACAATCCCCACTGAAGGAAATGAAATCTGAAAGCTTCTATGGGTACTAATCAATCCAAAAATAACTAGTAATCACAATTAGAGCATCAACATCTGCAATTGCTAAAACTTACCTTTGGAGGAAGGTTAAGAATGTCGAGACAAATCCACCCGCCATTGCCGAGATTCAGGTGTAGCAAAGGTCACAATTGGAGGCTGAAATGGATGTCAAAAACCCCACAATTCTTTTTCTATACCCCATAAAGATCAAAATTTACAATAACATGAACAATTTACACATCGCACACACTAAAAAACCGTACTCTTCAACTGTTGTTGGACCATAAATTTGGGTAGAATTTGAAAAAGGAATTTCCTTTTCGAAATCACTATCCAAATCCTTGAATCGAAACAGTGCGTTAAGGTATTTGAATCTTTATCTTAAATAGTCATTTCACATAAACCTTGAGGACAATCTTTGGTTTAAAAAAAAAGAAAACGCCGCCCAATAGAAAGATTGTGATTTCATAGATACATGTATGTATGTACAGGTTGAGGAAGACTTACGGGCATGAGGAGGAGAAGGAGGAGAAGATTCAGCTCTTTTTGCGTTCGAAGGTTGAGTCATTTATGCTCTATGAACTGGTTTTCATAATTAGGTCTTGGTCTGGGTTTGAACATTGAAAAGTTAGGCAAAGAAGAAGAAGAAGAAGTTCAAAAATGGCACGGGATTAGAGTGAAGGCGGTCAATGGGCTGGTGTGATCTCATCCGTTGGATTTGTAAAATCTTTAGGCATGTCTTGCTTCTGATTTCAATTTTGTATAACACAATTGTCAAATCCAATCTCGCACTATTACTTTCATTTAAATGAGTGTAAGAAAGAGCATCTCTAATCTTTCAATTTTATTATTATTATTTTTTTTTGTAAATTAATTTGTTTAACAATATAGATTAAAAGTTTGATTTAATGTAATTCATTTTAATGATAAGAAAAAAAAAATTCCAAAATGTTTTTAGATATTGTAAAAAAAAATTGACATAAAAAATATATATATTATTATATTAGAATTTGAGTTTGTATGAAAGGAATTAAACAGTGGTGTGGTTGTGAAGATGGTAAAGAGAGTTGTTAGAGAGAGAGATTTTGAGAGAAAATTAGAGGTTGTAGAAAAATAATGAAAGTTGTGGGCAAACTATCCAAAAGATTTTCAATTTGTCAATTTCACAATAAAAATATGCGATGAAGGATCTTAAACATTAAAATTTTTTGACTTGGACTTTTCACAAGATGTAATCCATTTTAGGGACTTTTAGGGGAAAAAAAAAAAAAAACTTCGAGGGCCAAAGTGAAAAAATGGCAAAACATAAAAGGGTAAAATGTGATTTACTCAAATAATCACTTATTTTTAAAAGGTTACAATAAAGTTTGGTAAAGATTACAAACTAATAAATGGTTGATATGGTGAATTATTTAAAACTAATAGTGTCACACTCCGATTATTTGAGTCAAATCACAATTCAAGTTTCTTAATTACCTAAAAACCCAAGTGAAAGATAATGTGTATGCGTTGAAAAGATGACAATATTTCTCTTTCCCATTGAACTAATACAAAATATTACATTTCATTTCCCTCAATTACAATAATCAAACATTCATAGTTTAGGGAGCTAGAGAATTTAAGATAAATTGTTGTAATGGCTTACATATTTTGAGACAAGTGTCTTGATTACACAAAAAGTGGAATTCAATCCCAAAACACCAAAATGCTCGATATCATGAATACAAATAACATCCAATGGGTCTCCTTGCTCCATCCAAAAATCTCCACCGTCTTTCACTAAGGTGGAGGCACATCACCAAGTCCTGAAAAGTTATTATGATAGAGATTAGCAAAATTGCCCAATAGGAATACATTTAACAGAGTATATAAATGTTTGAAATGGATATGATCATGCTATGTACATGCCACGACAATACCCTTGTTCTCTTTTTTTAAAGAAACAATGTACCAATGCAAGGTCGTTATGCCAAAATGTCAACATCGACAGTGGACGGTAAATAAGCAATGCAATCCCCGAGTAAGAGTCAAAACACACACACACACATATATATTCTTACATATCATGAAAATACTCCCACATTTTTTGACTCACAATATGGCAAGGCGATGGGCACCTGAAACATATATCCCTTCTACATTTGCTGACTCATAATACGGCAAGGCTAGTGGACACCCAAAATCACTTGTTTTTCCACATTTTCTGGCTTGATACGGTAGGACTAGTGGACATCCAAAAACATTTTCTACATTTGTCAAGCAATAAGCTCAAGACAGGGCAATTGGGCACCTAAACTCTTTGCACGGTTACCAATACAATACTCAACCAGTTTCCAAAATTTAACTCAACTACCCAGATTTATATGCTATTACCCCCTTTCAACATTCCCAAACTTCCAATAATGTGTATCAACATGAGATAAAATCATGAATGCCATGAGATGCATGAATTTGCAAACATTTCAATTTACCCAAGGCTCAATTCAATTTACGAAAATAAACAACACATCTCATATTCCAAAAAGAATCTTAATTCCATAAATTCAACAACATCCACACCTCAATAAACTAAAAAAAATCTCAACAAGTTCACCAATTCGATCATCATTCATGTTTTGATAAATTAACATCTCAATTTCATATCACATTGCCCAATTGAACCAAAATCCTCAGAGTAAAATCAAAATTAGGATTTAGTAAAATTTTAGGGCTTTTCCTTTACTTGCATTTTAAAACCAAATAATCTCCATCAAACATCTCTATTTCGATTAATCCCTTTAAAGGTTTGGAAAAAAATTCCTATTTGAACGTCAAAAGCCCATACATATCAAAGTTATTCATCTCATATATCAATATAACTAAGAAAGTACCACATATATATTTCAAATCATAGATATATTAAGTTAAAAGTACCCTTATCTCAAGGGTGAGAGCAAAAGAAAGGGGGATTTGGTCATAGCCCCCTCACTATCTAATTTATCTTTCAAAAGGACAAGAATTATATAAGTACTTTCAAAACCCCCTGATATTTTAAAACTTGTTTCTTTTACTATATTACCCTCATATCTATTAGCTCTCCTATTAAGCCATCTTCACTATGTATTTCAGAGTAAAATTTTACTCTGTATGAAAGTAAAATTTTACACTCTGAAACTAAAGAAAAATTTTACTCTGTATAAAAGTAAAATTTTACTCTGAATGAGAGTAAAATTTTACACTCTGAAACTAAAAGTAAAATTTTACTCTGAAAAATAAGTAAACTGTGAGACTCTGAAATTAAAAGTAAAATTTTACTCTGTATAAAAGTAAAATTTTACTCTGTATAAAAGTAAAATTTTACTCTGGTTCTGTCAAATGAAAAAAACAGAGCAATCGAACCAGAGTAAAATTTTACTCTGGTTCTATCAAATGAAATTTGATGTTTACTCTGAAAAATCGATGGAACTTTGAGCTTTGAGCTTTGAATCAGGCCTATAATCCTTGAATCAATCGATGTTTACTCTGAAAAACATTGAATCAGGCCTATAATCCTTGAATTAGGCCTATAATCTGAAAATTTCAAAGAAATCTCAATTTTTCATACCCCGGTTCTTCAGATTTTTCAGATTTTATAGATTTTTGAAACTTTGAGCTTTCAAAAATCTTGAGATTTTTCATACACACAGATTTTTCAAATTTTACTTTAAATCTTTGAGCTTTTGAGTTCGAATCAAATGATCGCCGAGACCGATCTATGCAATCATTCAAATCTCCGATCTTAAAGACTCAAAACACACATATATATAGATATATATATATAGATTAGAGATCGGAATATGTAGATATATATATATATTCGAATTCAAATCTCAAAACACACAAACACACACATATATATAGATATATATATATATATATATGTATGTATCAGTGCGATTTGCAAGTTCTCCACAGCTCCGGCCATGGAGGAAGCTAGGGTTAGAAGAGAGAGACGAGAGAGAAGATGAACAGTTGAATGTAAGAGAATCTGGTAGCTTCGGTGAGCACATGCATGTATAAAACACAATCATCATAAGTATTCCCACCACAGCTTGCTTGAAGAGCAGATTTGTCATTCCGACATTGTTGATGGCGCAGACGGTGATGGAAAGGAAGAGAGTGGGGAAGAGAGTGGGTATAATAGTCATATAAAATATTTAAATAATAAATTTGTCCTTTATGCAAGACTTTATAATTATGAGGGGGTTTAGAAAGTATAATTTTTTTCTTAGTCCTTTTAACAATGAAAGGAAGGCAAAAGGGGTTTATAGCCAAATTTCCCCAAAAGAAACTTTGAAGAAATTGTAGACCAATCGGTCAAAGTGTTGATCTCTATGTGTCCTTCACTTTTAATTGTGGGCTAGGGTGGATTTTTTTGTATGAGAAGATGAAATCGAGAGTTTGAGGCTAGGGTTTTCTAGAAAAGGGAAGAATGAGAGAGAAGAAAGTAAGAAAAGCACTACAACAAAATGCACGTTTGGCGACTAAAAAAAATTTAATCGACAAAAGTTATGGAATTGGCGACTAAATTTTTTTTTAGTCGGCAAAAGTACAACATTTAGCTACTCATTTTTTTTAGTAGGAGTATACTGGTTATTACCGACTAAAAAAAAATTAGTTGCTAAAAATTGCCAGAATTGGTGACAAAAAAGAATTTTAGTCGCCGTATATTGAGTTTTGGCTACTAAAACCAGTTAGTCGCCGAATGAAAAATAAAAAATTATTTTTTTACCTTTGGCGACTAAAATTTTGGTCGCCAAAAGTTTGTTTTCAGCGACAAAAAAATTTTGGTCACCGTAGGTTGAGTTTTGGCTACTAAAATATTTAGTCACCGAATAGAAAATAAAAAATTATTTTTTTACCTTTGGCAACTAAAATTTTGGTCGCCAAAAGTTTATTTTCAGCGACAAAAAAATTTTAGTCGCCGTAGGTTGAGTTTTGGCGACTAACATTTTAGTCGCCGTTTGAGTTGATTTGGCTAAATAATTTACTCGCTATTACTTACATTTTTGCCGACAAAATTTGAAATTAGTCGCCAAAGCTGCCAAATTTTAGTGGGAAAATGAAAACCTATTGGCGCCCTCCCAGGTATTCTCCTCTGTTTAGGAATACAGAGCACTATCTCTCTCTCTCATACACACAATCACCACCAAATCTCACCTCACCTTAGGCGCTTACCACCGGGAAGCATTCGACGTCACACGTTGCCACCGTCACAAATCGCCACCGTTGCAAATAACCACCGCCACTGCCGCAATACCAGGTTATATCTCGCTCTTTCTCTCAGTCTCGCGCTCTCTCTCGCTCTCGAGCTTGCCGTATCCCCAAATCGTATAAAACTTGCCCTATACCCTTTCACTCTTATTTCCCAAATCTGTCTCGATTTTGCTCTCCCTCTCTCTCTCTCTCTATCGATTCTGCTCTCGATATTCCTCTCTCGATTTCGCTCTGTATCTCGCTCTATAAATCGCCATGGTTGTGTGAATAAGAGACCTCCAACGGTACGAACTCCCTCAATTTCTTTATCTGCTAATCTTTTTGTTCTCTTCCTTTCTCTTTCGGATCTCCTCTCTGTTTGTTTCTTCTTATTTTATGATCTGAATCTACTTCTAGGGTTTGGATCGAAACATTAAATGTTTTTGGATGACCAGTTATGTTTTTATGAAATTTAATCTATTTCATTTTTTTTTTGGTTGCATTTTATAGGTCTTTGGATTCATGAAATGGGATGCTCAGTGTTGGTGAGCATGGCTTCCCTCATTTGCTTGATAATTTTGCCTATAATATTTTAATAAGTTGTTTAGTTGTACACTGACGTATTTTCTGGACTTCAGTAATTGTTTTTGCTGAATTCATTCTTGTTTTCTATTGAAGATACCTGTCTCCATATACTAATTTTAAACTTTTCTGGTTTGTTTCAGTACGAGGAAAACCATCAAAGGTAGTTGTGGATATCCAGTATTCAATGATGCAACAAAATTTGTCCATAGCTAATCCAAAAAAGGTTGGATGACTTCCACACTATGATTGTTAGTTTTTAATTTCATCTGTTTAAAATTTGTAGTTATTACATAGTCTTGTTTCTGTTACTATTAATATTATTTGTTTATTTTATTGGGGAGAATCACTGGATAAGATATTTAATGTTTTCACAAGCTAAGTTTTTGGATTTGTGCAGTATGGTGTATAGATTAGTGATGCAATATACAAAGGTGTCGCCATGTACTTGAGATGATTGTTTTGAGGCACTGCTTTTACTTGAATTACTATACCTGACTATTTCTGAAGTGGACCCTGCTTATATTGGCACATATTTGGGAAATATACATTAGAATTGGCTGACACTTGGATAATACAATTTCAATTATTCAATTACGTTTCAAGATTTTTATATGATTCAATAGTTACATTAAGATAAGGGAGTAACTAAGTAAATTAAAGATAGAGGATGCTTGGCCTAGCAATACACACCACATCACACCACACCACACTATATCTGTGAACTCCCTTCAAGAATCAAGTTAATGTTGTCATTGGTTTCATTGATACTGGTTAGTTTTCTCTCCCTTTCACAGACCAATTAGTTCATTTATTAGACAATGACCAATATGTGTGTACAAATGAGGCATCCTTCATTTATTAGTTCAATTGAGGATGCAAAAGAGTCTCTGGCTCTTCCTAGGATTAGTAGTTGAAAACTGAACACGAACTAGTCGCTCTGTAGCTAGGGGTCAAGCCCACTAATGGGTTTCGCAAGTTTGATTTAGAAACTCAACAAGTTTCAATAATTTTTGCGTGTTGACTGTTATGCTACCTAACACAAGACCACCCTCTTTTTTTCTGAACTTGAGACCACATGTTTAAAAATTAAATGCTAAGCAGGACACAAGCAGAGTTCGAGTTGAGTTCCAGTTTAGGAATATGTTCAACCTTAACTTATCTACCTAACAAGTTTGATCAAATCAAAACAAGTCAAGCTGAACTGCAACAAAGTAGCACCCAATGATTCAATGGGGTTTCATATTTAACTGCTAATCTCTATCTCTCATATTTAACTGCCAACTTGTGTTGTCGATCTGATGATCTGATGATTTTGCGGTGGTCTTAACCATGTTTTCTGGTCCATGGACTTTTGTCAAAAGAAAACTATCATTTAAAGCTATTGAATCATTAGAACATTCATGTCTCTTCACTGATTAATATATCAGAGTTTTTTGAGAGCCCTTAGTGTAATGTCTATTTATAGTTTGTTTAGAAAAGACATTGCATGAATTACAAAAACTTGTGCATGTTACCCAGCTCAAGCACACTACTATCCCTGTTCTCTTTCATGTAATGTTGTCACCCATGTGACCGCTCTTTGAGTAGGCTACAAAAAGGAGCCTCTTGGGATTTTACATTTTTTTAGAAACCACTGAGTGCTCCGCTCAAGCTCTTTTCAAGCAGGCTTTGAGTGAGGATCTAGTTTCTGCCCCTTAATCTTGTTTTCACAATTTTTAGTTCCAAAATATCAAGGTTAATGTTAAGTCAAATAGGCCAATTTTAGGTAACTAAAACCAGTGTCCCAAAACTAATGCAACATTTTTTTTTTTCATGTGCTAAGATAAGCTCAAAACACAAACACAATGGGACTTCGGAACCACTGCTTTGTTTCAAACTGCCACACTAAAGTTAGTCTCCAAACTGTCACAATAAAGAAGAGCAAAAAATATCATTTTGGTTGGCCCAAACTTACTTAGGAAGCTCCTGAAAGTTGGTTATTTCCAGGAATGATTTTATGAATCCTAAGTTTGTTTTTAGTGTTGAGGTGTCAATTTTGTATTAAAGTAAAAGAACTATTGGACTACTTAGTTATTTGGGGTTGAAGGAGTACCAATAATTTCAAAAATTATTTTCTTGGGAAAACGAATTTCATTTTATGCCTATTTCAGTTATCTTGGTATTGTTTGAATGATATGTGTCTGCATGTGCGATACTGATCTCGCCACCATCACCATGTGTAATGATCTTATGGTTTTATTGATATGGAATGGACATGTTTTATGATCTTAGTGGCTTTGACTTTGCTTTATCTATTTATTTTTGGCCGTGTTTGTGTATAAATAACATAGTTAGTTAGTGGTTTAACTTTAGGTTTTCTAGTTGGCAAAATTGATGTTCACATTTTACATGGGCTCTCTGTTTTAAGTCCATTCATGACTTTAAATTGTAGTTTTAAGATCAATTGAAATTTAAATCATAAAATAAAAAGTGTTACCAATTGACAGAGAAGGCTAATTTTGGCTTTGGTCATACTTCTTGATCTCAAAAGGTGAATTGGAAATTCCTACAAAATTGATCTCAAGCTTGCTTGGAGATTATAAAACCTAGCAGACTTATGGCTTTAATAACCATAAAATGTTAGTGAAAATTTTTATTCTCTTTGTCAAAGTAGCATTATTTAGTGTAAAATTGTATGAATCGATATAGAAGTCAAGTGTTCTTTATCCACTATTAAAATTGTGTGTTTAAAATTCATGTTCCATTTTTTCATCAAATCTCTAGTCACAATTTATAGGTTCATAGATGTGGGAATTAAGTAGATATTCTCTAATAGTTAAGATGTCTTGATGTAATTAACCTTATTTTTTATATTGTGCTGCTAACAATAATCTGAGAAAATGAGATTATGAATAGCTATTGGCCAACAAGGCTCTTTTAAGAAACCATATCCTCTAGGCTTTGGTTATTTCAAAGAGGGCTATGTGAGAAATTCATTGGGCTTAATTGAAAGTCTATGATCAAGTTTTAAAAAGAAAGGCTTAGATTAGCAAGATTTGCCCCCAAAGAAACCTAGGAAGTACTTTCTAATTTCTGAAAAGAGTAATGTGATTATAGGTATAGCGACCCCGGTCTTTTCCCATTTGGTTGTTGTACCCGGACTTATGTTCCGTAGATTCAGTTGTTATTTTATTGTTGTTGTTGTCCTTTAATTCCTTATTTTGAGTTTTGGGTTGTGTTGGGCAGGTTTGTTACAGGTTGGTTGGGTTGGAAACCAAGTGTTGTTGTCCAGATTTCTGGACCTTCGCTCGAGCGAGGAGTTGGTCGCTCGAGCGAGCTGTTGTTTTTGTCCTTCGCTCGAGCCAGGGTTTGGTCGCTCGAGTGAGAGTCTGCGTCTGGGCTTAGGACCTGAGAGTTGTGTTTCTTGGCTCGAGCGAGCTTTTCTTCGCTCGAGCGAGCGAGGTGTATGTATTCAAGTTCTTCGCTCGAGCGAGAAGTTCTTCGCTCGAGCGAGCTTCTGGGTTGCAGACCTGAAGCATCGAGTTTTTGGCTCGAGCGAACTTTTCTTCGCTCGAGCGTGGATTTCTTGTGTCTGGTCGCTCGAGCGACCAAGTCTTCGCTCGAGCAAGACTGTCCAGTTTATATAGGCAGCAGCGGGTTTTAAACAGTTTTTCTTGATCTTTTTGGATTCCAAACCCTAAGGTCCGACTTCTCTCTCTCCCTACTCATCTTCTCTCTTAGATTTGATCTATTTAGAGTGTGATTCTACCCTAGTTGCTTTGTTAAATAAGAGAGTGTGAGTCGAGGGCTTCAGTTTAATCTGAACTTTTGGTGGTTTGGAGCACTTTGGAGTTTGGGGCTTCATCTACGTATTCTTCATTCAGGTTAATTTCTTCGAGGTAGGGATTTCCTACTCCATCTTATGAGTATTGTTCTAAGTTTTGGTACTTTAATATGTTGGGGGGGTATTTTGGTAATTTTGGGAAAAACCTAGTTGTTTTAATAAATTGATTGGCCTAATTCATTTGAGGAAAATTGGGAATATTAGTTGAATTCATGGAATTGGGGATTTATAAGTTGGAAGGGTGTAGTTAAATAATTTAATTACTCGCCTATTTAAATGTTGAGATTATTATTGTTGATACATTTATTTCCTGTTTAGAAATAACTGTTTTGGGCTATCGGTGGAGGATAGTCATGATTGTTGTAGACATTGCATGTGGATTAGGGATAACTGAAACTAATCACATTGGTTAAGTCATTAATTTTGACTGTTGAATTAATACAGACATTATGTGTATTGATTGTGAGTTGTATATGTTATGTGTTTACATACATGTATTGGTTGAGCATTGTACATGCATATTGTGTGGGAGAAGATAGGGGATGTACTCCACGGTTTAGGGGAAGATAGGGGATGGACCTCTAAACCGGATTTTGTTTGGGAGGAGATAGGGGATGGACTCCATTAGCATCACTTTTATGTGTGCTTATTTATATTGAAGTGTTTTATTGATACAGCACTAAAATGTGTATCAATCTGGAAGTATGAAGTGTTTTGACATGAGCCTGACTCTCATTTGTGTTGTTAATTTTGGAAGTAATGTGAATATGCTATATAATTCACAGTTGTAAGTTTGGCCAGGTTCTGAGCCATATTGACAATAATGGAAATTGATAAGTGTCATAGACATTAGTGTCTTAAGACTGTATATTGATATAATTGATTAACATGGTTAACCATCTATTGAATGCTATTGCTTTATTCAATGCTTATAATTGGTTTAGTATATTTCTACTGGGCTGTGGCTCACCCTATATGGGAACATCATTTTCAGGTTCAGGTGATAAGCTACCTCCAAGGACTTAGCTTGGAAGGACTTGGATTTGAAGACTAGTTTAGTTATTTGTTTTGTTTTGATATTACATGTAATTAAGCCGAGGGCTTAATTTGTAGTTGAGTTAGTACTCACATTTTGTGTCCAAGTGTTGGCTTGGAAAGATGTAAGCTCATAGGGCATTTACTTTCATTATTACATGTAATGTCTTTATTTAAGGATACTCTGATGAATGAATTATGGTTTATTTTCTTAAGTAATGCATCTTATTATTGTGTATGTTATGGGTTATTTTTGAGGGCGTTACAATAGGACTTTGAATTATTGCACAATATTATAATCTTTTAATTCAATTTTTTTAAAGAAAGATAATTGCCCTATTTCAAATCTATGAGTTTAAGCATAGCTTGATACTTTACTGTTCTATTTTTGTGTTTTGTGTTTTTGTGTTGCGAATGATTTTGCAAGATGGACCTTAATTCTACAAATTCTAAGAATTTTGTCCTCATGAAACAAATTAAATCATAGAATAAACCCAACAATTGAGAAATGCATTTCCAGGGAGCACATGAATTTTTCTAGTTAGTCACTTTAGAACCCCACCTGTTGGCTTGAAGCCTATACTTATTTTTAGTGAATTTACACATTAATAAAACCCTTTGAATTCTTTCTTCTTCTTTCTGTTTCTTTTTGGTGGAATTTAAGTTAGTTCAGACTAGCATAAGGAGACTCAGCTCAATTGTATACCTTCTAGGCATCTTGTAAGCAGTCATGAACACGGGAAGGACTTGCATTGATTTATTGGAGAAAATATAATGTGAAATGCACAGTGCACAATGTGAAGAATGTGATACCATGCATGAATTGTTCTGTCTTCAGATTACTGTTGCAAGGATTAAGATTTAGTCAATAAATTATATTGAAAACAAATGAAATTATGAATTACGTGGCTATTTAAAAGTTGATATGCGAACTTGATTAATTGAATTAGTTGACGACAAGTAGATCAATGAGGATATTCAATTTGGAGCCCCTCTATTGATTGAAGACTGCATTCAGTTTTGCATATCAGGCTTTGATTGCATATTTCATGTATTGTGGTAGCTGAGAGTAGTTCATTTCCACAACCCTTTGAAATACATTTTTGGACCGGGTAGTGGGACATGAGATTCTTTGACCGTCCATGAGTAACACTGATTCTTCCTTAGTCGTCTTGTTGACAAGTATGGTTTTAGGTATACCAAATATGAATAAGCATATTTGTGGCGTTTGATCTATGATGGCGACTATCAAATATTTGATTTATGATTGTAATTATCAATTAAATATGTAGTCTCTTGAGTTTGTTGAGAATAAAGAATGCAAAAATGGTGTCGCAAGCGTGTACTGAAAAGCTTATGTTATGTCGGTTTTCATCCTAGTACGACATATAAATAACTGTAGCACATGCACATGTATGGTGTTTGTCCAATAATTAACATAAATTTGGACCCTCTCTTTGTGATAATGTTTATAGAAGGAGAGGCAGGTTATCATCTTAGCATTCACTGTTGCCATTTTTGTGTTACTATTGTTACCATAATGGTTAGTACAATAAGCCTTACTAGTTTTTGGTGTTTGGTGTTACTCTTGTAAGTATTATGCATCAAGAACACCATAGCCTATTTAAAAGGGATTAAATTAAAATTAGAGGTGGAGCTTTATGCTAATCAATTTATTACAACCTATAGCTAGATCCATAAGTGGCTTGCTATGCTAGTGTTGTTGCTCTTTATGAAATTTGTTAACCCTTTTTTTTGTTAACTAATATACTGAAGTGCCTCTGGAAAAGAGGTGGGAGTCCAAATTGGGTTCAATTTACCACTAAGTTACAAGTCTCATTGGTGAAGAAGACTAGGAGACCTAATAAACAAGAGTATATGCTATTATTATTATATACTCTGCAGGTGGTTTTTTTGTTGTTCTGTATTGGTTAAGATTTGTATCAAGATTGGAGGTTGAATGATTGGGCTCAAGTCTAGTGGCATGCAACAGATGCTTGGTTAGGTGTATAGGGTCATTGGTCTTTTACTCTACTACTATCACTTTGTTGCTAATACTCTACTTGCCAATATGAGCTTTTTAATGGTTCATCAGTCTATAAAAGGTGTGAATCCCTTCTGGGACCTGAAACAGATGCTCTGCTTAACAAAGCTTCTGGTTTGTTATGTTTATTTGATTGGCTTAAAGATTGGTTGCTGCGATATTCTGTGCTGATGATGTTGTGTGGTAAAGGAATGTGTCTAAGGTTAGATTATGTTTATAAGGTGGATGGTTGGGTTAGACTTGGGATGAGAAGATGACTTGGGTGGAGGTGCAGTAGCAGTAGCAGTAGCAGCTTAGTGACAGATATTGTCTATAAGGTAGAGGTGCTGCTGGTGTGTGCTGCTGTTATAAGCTGCTGTTATGAGGCTGCTACTGGTGGCAGATTATGATTGTTGTTTTTTCTTGGTCCAGAGTTATTTCTTAGTCTTAGGTGTCATTTTCCTTCAGATAAAAATAAAACTACATTTTCATAGCACTTAAAAAAAAAAAAAAAAAAGAAAGAGAAGAAAAGAAGCATACTCTGCTGGACTTCCATGAAAAAAATGTTAAAAGGTTTTGTGGGCACAAGGGAGGGTGTTGTCACAGCACCTGCTGTGGTGCCCTGTTGAGATTTGTATCGATTTTATTTTAATGATCAAAATTGTTTATATTATAGGATTCATCATGTATATCATTCATATAAAATATAAAATAAATCGGACAATTATTGAAGAACTTCCTTTGTATTGTTATTTTTAATTTTTTTTTTTATTGTTTTCTTTTATTCTTCCCCTCTCCTCCCCTTCAACATGGTTCCACAAAATTCTTATGTTGGTACATATTCACATACTATAAATTTTATTAAAAAAATTAAATATTACTTAAAATTATTTTTTATAATATTTTTAAAACTAATATTAAAAAATATTATCGCAAATGTCACATTGGCATTTGCATTTGGTGCATATGTGGCATTCTATGAAAAAGACAGTAATATATAGCTTTTTTTGTTTTGAAAATTGGTTAAGTTAGTTTGAATGACTAGTTAAAATAAAGAGTATGGTTGGAACACACAATAGCTAAACTAATTAGGTAAAATAAAGAATATCCTTTTTTTGTACTTTTAGCTAGTGAAAAATGAAGGGTGTGGTTGGAGATGCTCTTAGGGACTACTTGATATTATGAAGATCCAAGCTTATGGTACTGGAAGTTTACAAAATGAACTTAATCCATTCACCTATTTTGGTTTTCTCCTTTGTAGTTGCACTGTATCTATTATCATTTTTTAATTAAATTCTTTTTGGTAATCTTTTGTGTCTCTCTTAACAGGTGCTAATAGGTGGAGAGTGGAATCACATAATGGGATTATTTCATATGGTGATGATAAAAGATAATCATATATCAGTAGCTAGAGGTGTTAAAGATGCTCTTAATTTAAACTATTCATCTATCATATATCATGAAGGGACCTATCAGGATGCCCACCAAGGTTCTTCATATCACTACTAGGAAGTCCCCTTGTGGTGAAGGTACTGAGTTTAGAAATATCTTGATCTATTGCTTGATGTTATTATAGTGGTTGGTAGTTTTGATTAAAAGAGCATACAACCGCACTTGTAACATTTTCCATTGGATTGTGAATTTGTTTCTGTGTTCATTTTCCATTGGATTGTAACATTTTCCATTTGTTTCTATGTCAAAAGAATTTGTGCGCTCGTGCATGTGTTCATTTTTACTCAAAACTTTTCTATTTACTTTGACAACTTTCTTTAGCGTTTTTGGGTCAGTTTTGGTTATTTTTATAATTCCTTTAACATTCTTATTTGAACTAAAATCACTTTTTACTTTATGTTAGCCAACTTTCTGATAAGAAATCATTTAGCTGTCTGTTTATGTGGTGCTCTTCCTCTACAGCTTTCACTACCAACTAGGAGCTCCCTTTACTTGGAGAAAGAAAATTTTCTTTCAAAAATTTTGAATTAGATTTCACATGCATTAACTTCTCATTTGGCACTCAATCAGCCTTGTTAGGAATGTTTATGGCTTTACCATAATTATAGCCGAATACGGCCTAAACTTAGTCGAAATAGGGCTTTCAGGAGAGAAAATTCAAAACAGCCCCTGAATTACTGTGTGGCTCTCACGGACAGCTTCCCCATGACAAATAGGACTTGTGACTGCTGACGAAATGTAATTCGGACCTGTAGGTTGGGAGTTAGAGTCGAATACGCCCAAAACTTAGTCCAAAAAGGGCGTTTCAAGGGCGAAAATTCAAAACAGCTCCCAAACCGCCGTGTGGCTGTCACGGGCAACTTCCCCATGCCAAATAAGACTTGTGACAACTGACGGAATGTAATTCGGACCCGTAGGTTGGGAGTTAGAGCCGAATACGCCCAAAACTTAGTCCAAAAAGGGCATTTCAGGGGCGAAAATTCAAAACAGCCCCCGAAGCGTCGTGTGGCTCGCACAGGCAGCTTCCCCATGCCAAATAGGACTTGTGACAATTGATAGAATGTAATTCGGACCCATAGTTTGGGAGTTAGAGCCGAATACACCCAAAAGGTGCGCATGTGATGCTCACCACCTAGTGGACCTGTGGCCAAGACTCTGGGAAAATACCTAACAACTCAACTTTAGAGGCTCACAAGAGACCACTCAACATGTGAAGTTTGTATGCAATGCAAAAATATTGGTAAAAAACCTACACATCTTTGAATAATGAAATAATCACATTGAAAATTTGGTTGTATGTCACATATCAACCACAAAACAGGCACATATGTCACATATTATGAAACCCACTTGACAGGTTGACCTCTAATCGAATAGCAATGTGCAAAATCACCAAGAATTATACACATAAGGTTCAAAAATTAACCAACTAATAAATTATTTTAAGAAATGGATATACATATGAACAACTCTTAATTGGGGTATAAAAAGAGAGACCTTTATATGGTCTAACAGAAATTGGAATCACACATTATAGTATGAGAAGAAGTAACTCACAGAACTCCTTCAACATGCAAGGAATCTACACTGCATAACCAGTATCTTGCTGTAGATAAGATTTTTTTTGTGTGTAACTCAAATATTTTTTTTTTACGAGTAAACAAAACTCTCCTATAATGCCATACACTCCACATGTATTAATTGCAATTGCACAAAACTCTCATATTAAATTTTTTTTTTTTTTTTTATGACACGAACAGCTTCCCCATGCCAAATATGACTTGTGACAACTGACGGAATGTTATTCGGACCCGTAGGTTGGGATTTAGAGCCGAATACGCCCAAAACTTAGTCGAAAAAGGGCGTTTCAGGGGCAAAAATTCAAAACAGCCCCCGAACCGCCGTGTGGCCAACACGAACAGCTTCCCCATGCCAAATATGACTTGTGACAACTGACGGAATGTTATTCGGACTTGTAGGTTGGGAGTTAGAGCCGAATACGCCCAAAACTTAGTCGAAAAATAGTGTTTCGGGGGCAAAAATTCAAAACAGCCCCCGAACCGCCACGTGGCTGACACGGGCAGCTTCCCCATGCCAAATATGACTTGTGACAATTGACGGAATGTTATTCGGACCCGTAGGTTGGGAGTTAGAGCCGAATATGCCCAAAACTTAGTCGAAAAAGGGCGTTACGGGGGTGAAAATTCAAAACAGCCCTCGAACCGCCGTGTGGCTGACACGGGCAGATTCCCCATGCCAAATATGACTTGTGACAACTGACGGAATGTTATTCGGACCCGTAGGTTGGGAGTTAGAGCCGAATACACCCAAAACTCAGTCGAAAAAGGGCGTTTCGGGGGCGAAAATTCAAAACAGCCCCCGAACCGCCGTGTGGCCAACACGAACAGCTTCCCCATGCCAAATATGACTTGTGACAACTGACGGAATGTTATTCGGACCCGTAGGTTAGGAGTTAGAGCCGAATACGCTCAAAACTTAGTCGAAAAAGGGCGTTTTGGGGGCGAAAATTCAAAACAGCCCCTGAACTGCCGTGTGGCTGACACGAACAGCTTCCCCATGCCAAGTATGACTTGTGACAACTGACGGAATGTTATTGGGACCCGTAGGTTGGGAGTTAGAGCCGAATACGCCCAAAACTTAGTCGAAAAAGGGCGTTTCGGGGGCAAAAATTCAAAACAGCCCCCGAACTGCCATGTGGCTGACACGGGCAGCTTCCCCATGCCAAATATGACTTGTGACAACTGACGGAATGTTATTCGGACCCGTAGGTTGGGATTTAGAGCCGAATATGCCCAAAACTTAGTCGAAAAAGGGCGTTTCGGGGGTGAAAATTCAAAACGGCCCCCGAACCATCGTGTGGCTGACACGAGCAGCTTCCCCATGCCAAATATGACTTGTGATAACTGACGGAATGTTATTCGGACCCGTAGGTTGGGATTTAGAGCTGAATACGCCCAAAACTTAGTTGAAAACGGGCGTTTTGGGAGCGAAACTTCAAAACAGCCCCGAACCTTCGTGTGACTCTCACGGCCAGCTTCCCCATGACAAATAGGATTTGTGACAACTGACGGAATGTATTGGAGATGTATAGTAATGGAAAATTATGGGAAAAATATTCAGAAACCAATATTAACTCAGTTTACGTCTTGTTATGTTATATTAATTTCTTGAACGTACACAAGTGTGTTATATTATATTTAAGCTTTTATACAAGTATCAAACTGTGAATGGTGTTTCTAAGGCCATGTGCTTCATGAGATATCAAGTATTCTTTCTTTGATGAACCATTTATAGGTGTCTCAACATACATTTCTACATATTTCCTTTTATGATTGAACTTTATTTTTGTTATTATTTTTCTCACTTGTTCTAATATCCTGAATGAAATGACACTGACAAACATTAATAAGTAGGGATGGTTTTATATCCAATCTAATGATTCAAGTGCCTTTTGCAAACAAATAATGAGGAAGTTGGTAAAAAGAATACTTTCTATTCACATTGGGCTTTGATATTGGTTTGGCCACAGAATTTCGATACATGTTGCATACAAATAGAAGATTGTTACATTAGCTTTATGTTAGTAATGAAAGATTTAGTAATGATTGTTCTGCATTTAACAATGTTCCTTATAACAAAAAACTTTAGAAAGACTGTAAAAAGACTGTAGAAAGATTGATAATTGATTCATCATGGAAGGTTGCTTCTTTGATATGTTATTTGTCACTTGTTGCCAAATTCATTCATGAAGTTGGGCATTTTTGGGTCCAATTCTAATGTTTTTTTTTTTTGTTTTTTGTAGATGACTTTGTTGCGTGGACTTTCAGAGAAATATTTTGGTGTATGGAGAAGAAATTGTAGCTTTGTATAGAAGTAATATAATACTTTTGTCGTCCCCGACTTTTGTGCAGTTAACTATTACTGATACAGAAAACTTTTGGCAGCCAATTGCTAATTACTAGCATGGTACATAGACTGCATTTTGTCGTCGTACATATATATGATTTTTTGTCGTGTTACATAGATGTACTTTTGTCTTGGTACATACATCACCTTTTGTCGTGGTACAGATTACGATGGTAATTTGTACCATGCCAAACGGTCATTTCACATGGTAGTAAATGTAATTTTTGTATATGGAGGGCTTTGCTTTTTGTATGATTCTATATTTTGTATGGAATTATTATTTTAGTTTGGACAATAGTTGGTTTGTATGTACTTGGATAGTTAAAGTTATTTATTTTTTGTATACGGATGCAGATTGTGGAATGATTGATAGTTTATGTATCATTTTATTTATATACGTTTTACAGGTTGCATGGAATACAGACAGGTTATGGAGACATTATAATATTTGCAATAAAGCATAATATCATGTTTTTGCAGACTAAACTTTTTGTAGCAAAAAAGAAAAAAGAAAAAATAAATAAAATCAAACATTTGGTGACTAAATATTTTGTAGCCAAAAGAAAATCAAACATTTGGCGACTAAACATTTTGTAGCCAAAAGAAAATCAAACATTTGGTGACTAAAAGTTTTGTAGCCAAAAGAAAATCAAACATTTGGCTACTAAAAGTTTTGTAGCCAAAAGAAAATTAAACATTTGGCGACTAAAATATTTCGTAGCTAAAAACAAAAGTTGAAGAATAAAAACACTTTTACCGACTAAAAATTTAGTAGCAAAAAATGTGGGAGTTTAGGCGACTAAATTTTTAGTAGCCAAAACAAATACTATTTGCCGACTAAAATTTTAGTAGCAAAAAATGTTTGACTTTAGGTGACTAAAATTTTAGTAGCCAAAACACTAGTATTTACTTTAGGTGATTAATAAATTTAGTAGCTAAAAACTTTTTCCGCGACTAAATCTTTGGTCGTTAACATAATTGAGGCTTTTGGCGACAAAAAAATTGGTCGGCAAAAATGTATTATTTAATTAATTTTCCAACCTTTTGGCAACTAAATATTTAGTCGGCAAATGAATACATTTGGCGACTAAAATAAGTTTAGTCGCCAATTAGCTTTCCCGACTACTCTTCGGCTACTAATTTTGCGACCAAAAAATTTAGTCGCTAAATCCCATCGGCGACTAAAAATTGACTTTTTGCGACTAAAAATTTAGTCGCCAAAAGTGAAAATTCTTGTAATGAAGTGATAGATTTGAGGCTAAAAAGTCGATTTTAATTTGTTGATCCCGAACAGACCGCTCGAATGCTTATACCTACGCTCGAGCGTTGTGAGAGCGAAGACCACTCAAGCAATAACTCCATTGCTCGAGCGAAAAAGACAAGCTCCCAGAATCTCAGGCCTGAAGAAAAATACTGGATGCCTTAAAAGAATGCTTGAGCAAACATTGTATTTTCCAAAACTATTACAAATAGATTATTGTTTTATCGAAGAAAAAAAATGATACGGTGATTTATTTGAAATTGATGGATAGTTGTTTTCCAAATGTATGGATTGTGTATTAATTATGATTAATTATACATGTTACGATTGTTTATGGGGGGAAAATTTAAAATTGATTAAATTTTACATTTGGTCAACTATGTCGCATTGAATAGATTAGCAATTTTGTAATGTCCCAGGTCTTGGACTTGACTTGAATGTGTTTATTCAGACGAATTGTTTTGTTATCAGAGCCTTGAGTATCATGCAATATCGTTAAGATTCTTTTTATGACCTTGTTTAACTCTTCTTAACATTTCTAAGTTAGAAATTTTCGTGTTTCGGATATAAGGATGGTTTGGAGAAGTATAGGATCACCTTACAAAAAATTGGACATCATTAAGTTTTTCCCGCTTGTGCGGTCAGAAGGGCCCAAACGTGCGGATTGATGCAAGAGGAAATGGGCTTTCTTGGAGCAGAGCCCTCACGTGCAGAGAGTTGGGCCGCACATGCGGCAAATTGAGGCATCTTTTGAATTTCTTTCTGCAACAAACCGCATGTGTGACCTTCTGTATTTTTGTCTCGATTTTTGAACACTCAACACTCAAAATCTAATCCCCCTCACCCTTTTTCCCTCACTTTTCTTCATTCTTTCTCTCTCTAAACTCTTTTTCTCTATTTTCTCTCTACCAACACACACAAACTCTCACATTTTCTCTAATCCACCAAAATCTATTGAGTTTTAGATAGTAGAAATCGACGAGCACTCCAAAGGGCTACATTTTGACCCATGGCGATCAATTTTCGATGTCATCAAATTTTGGAGCTTTTTTTTATTTTCCTCTTCTAAGCTTGAAGTAGGGATTTTCTTAACGTTGTATACGTATTTTAGTTCTATTATTTTCTACTTTGATGGTTAGAAATATTAGTATTTTTTAAATTTATATTTACTACACAAAAAGGGGGAAGTTCTTGAATATTTTTCTGAACTTTCAATTGTTTAAAATTTATCTTTAAAATGAGAAATCCCCAATTTTTTTTCAAAACCCTAGAATTGTTGAGATTTGAGCAAATCAATTTTGTATTAAGAAATGTTAATCATATGGTTTGATTTTGATGATACCTAAAATATTATGGGATAATTTGTATTTGTTCATATACATATTTTATATATTCTTTGACACAAAATATTATCTGTTAAAATATATATTGTATAATGCATTTGTTATAAATATTATTTAAATCGAAATTACTGTGCAAGATCTGATTTTATAAAATTTACTATTCACGTTTTTAAAAATACAGTTGGTCACTATTTGTCTTTTGACAAATTTGATATTGATTGGTTGTATTCTTTTGCCAAATGTGATATTGGTGAGTTGTTTTTTTTTTTTTTAAAACAAAATTTGATATACTCACATGGGATAGTTGGTTATTTTTATTAAAGTGTATCTACAATCTCTATAATAACTACAAAGATTTTACAAAGGGTATATATTTTTATATCTAATATAAATATTAATTAAAGAGATTTTACTATGCACACAAATATTTTAATAGAGTAGTTACTGTGTAGTCAAATATTTTAATAAAAAAGTTATTATGCAGTCACTGTGCATCAATTGTTTTTACAGGAATTGTTTTGAAATTTTGTTATTACTATTCATTAAAAATGACTTTGGCCTATATTTTCAACTCATCCGCTTGCTAAATTTGAAAATAAGAAATTGGTTTGTGCTCTGCGTGTCTTTGTCTCTTCCAACGGATATAGAGCGTCTCTCCTACAACAAATTGATTTTTGGCTATATAAAAAGAAGTATTTTGAAAAGAAAGGAGATAAAGCAGATCAAGTGAAGTGAGATATTGAAGATAAAGTTTTGTCATATTGAGAAAATATTCTCTTGTGTTCTTCATTGAGTTATATATTTTTGTGAGAGAATTTGAGCGAAAATTGTAAAAAAATTTCACACCACTCTAATTATTCTTCTAAAAAGAGAGAGTTTTTAATAGTGATTTTTTTAGATAAAATCACTTGGGTTGGGTGTGACTAGGCACCAGATTCTAAACTAGTCGAAGTGATTGGGATTGGTCACTTATTATAAAGGTTCACTAGCACTCTTGAAGCTAGTGGTATAATTACTATTTGAATAATAGTGGAGAAATTCCCGAGGAGGATATTTGGGGAGTAGACGTAGGCTCGGCGTACCAAACCACTATAAATCACTATGTTTGATTTTCTTTCTCTATCTCTTTTACTTTTATATTGATTATTATTGCTCTATTATTTTATTTGTTAAAATTTGAAGATTTTGATTATTATTTTTAATATTGTGAAATTATTTTTAATAACCCAATTTACCTCCCCTCTTGGGTTTCCTACCTGGGATAATAGGAAATTATCAAATTCTTGGAAAATTATAAGTATTGATTGGGATGGGAAGAGATAAGATTGTGAAATTGGAATATATTGAATAGCAATTACTGTTTTGGCAACCAGTGAAGGGTTGTATTGACATGTTGTAGAAATTGTATATGAATCAGGTAAATTGAAACTTTTACAAAGACATACATATCATTGAGCATCACATTTGATACATTGTGAGCTTTTGAAATTATTGAGAACAATGGAAATGTGTAGAGAAAATTGGATAAATATCTTGGTGAATCCGATTAGGGATTGTAATTGTTGAGAATTAAGTCGGCTTAAGGTCGATGGTAAGTCCTAAAACACACGCGAAGTAGGTTTCAATTTTCTTCCAATTAAGAGCTGGTAAAGTGGATTAGGTAGTGCTCTATGAGACTACCAGCAAACATGTACCTAAGGATTATCAAAGTTGTATTTATTGCTCGTATTTTATCGAAATGAAAGAATGATTGGTTTATGGTTTTGGAAAAGTACATGGCATGAGGTTTCGAAAATGAAAACTTATATTTTGCCATGGCATCCCATTGCATTTACTTCATGATATTATTAAACTTTATGCACTTCATTAAGATTATCTCTGCTGGGCTTTATGCTCATCTCGATGTGAAAAATCATTTTCAAGTGTTGACAACGTACCTCCACCAAGGTGATTACTTCAAATGATTTTCCAGCATAAAGCTCTTTTTGCTAACTTTATTTTGTATAGCAAAGGGCTTTTTTGTATTAGGCTTAAGACCCATATTTGATGTGACATGGTAAGGTCTTGAAAAATTGTAGACTTGTGTTCATTTTGCTTTAACTCTTCATATTATAGGGATGATGAATGTATTAGTGCATGTGATCCTATTTTGTACATCTCTAATTGAAACTCATGAATATAACACAGGGATTTTAGTATGAATCGACCGTTAAATTGTTAATATTGATTATGACTTCCGCATGAATAATGAGAATTGGACTATAAATGTGAGTCATATTTCTTCGACCAGGGTTTCAATATTTTGGACGCATTACAAATTTTATCCATTGAAATTGATTTAGTTGATAAGTCGGATTCTATAAGTTTAATTAACAATTTTGCAGCTAAAGATACGAGAAAGATAATGTTTACGTGATATTTTGTTACAGTTTATTCACTTTTTATTTGATACTTTAGTTTGGATTATTTTGATCGTTTTTATATTGTACACTTTGTTATATATTTAAGTAAAATTTATGTCAAATACAAAAAAAAAAAAAAAAAAAGAGTACATAATCTTTTGATCACATTTTTTAAAATATATGAGAGACCCCATATTAGGAGCTCGTTTTGGGTCTCAAAAATGTCAAAGCCGACTCTAATTTAACCTACATCATAAATTTATTTTTAACCAATTCAAGTGAAAAAAAGTTTGCCCAAATGTTTTAACAATTTTATCAAATTTAAATGAAAAATTATTAAAATTTAATGAAAGATTTTATTCATCCCTCATTTGATAAATTTTTTGGTAAAACCTTATTTGATATAAGTTTGATGAATGGATTGAATCTCATTTTAACATTTTCATGAAATTTAAATCTGATTAAGGATTTAATAAATGATTAGATATGTCATAATTTAACGAGAAATTATAACAAATGATAAGAAAAGGGTATTATTATTTTCTTTTCTTTTCTTTTTTTCTTTTTTAAAGTAGGAAATCACAATCTTTTTTTTTTTTTTAATTTTTTGTTTTTTTGTGTTACTTAGTATTTCAAACAAAGCCCTAGATTTAAGACACCGTTCCCACATATTATATTATTTTCACTACAAAAATGCTACATTTCCATAAAAGTACATGAATACTATGTTATTCTAAATTTGAAATTTACATTGTAGATTTAAAAATGATGTATTATAGAATTTTCCTAGATTTAAACTTTTTATTGTAGGGTCATAACTAGAATGAATCCTATTCTTAGATTTTATTTGAAAATAAAATGTTGAATTCCACATAAGTTAGTTCAAAGTCACCATAAATTAATTGTACCTCCCCATAACAAGTTCTTAATAGTTTTATTTAATCGGTGATAAGTACTCAAACCTGAAGTCCTTCAGGTTTTAAAACTTAGATACTAGGTTCATGTTCCATGTATTTTGGACTTTTAATAATTGGTTTGCTCCTCTAAGCTCCAGCACTACACTCGTCGCTTCATCAACAAAATTCTCAAACCAAATCCTCATCGCATTTTGATGAATTGATACAACTTCTCTCTCTTACTCTCATTAGATCTAGTTCAAATGATTTTCTCGTAGATATCTTGTTGGTGTTTTTTTCATAATAATACCTGAAAAATATATAAAATAAATTAAATAGAAAAACAAAACAATTTTTTATTAAAAGGATGAAATACAGAATAAACGGCACAACTAAAAATACATAAATGAATTAGATTACATTACTAATAGAATAAATTATTAACATGGATAACTAAAGATTATAACTCATCTTTGTAAAATAAATATTGAAAAATTTAAGAACAAATGATAAGAAAAGAAACAAACCGAAGCCTGTACTAGACAGTTTCTTTAAAACAGATTCACCGCCACCCGATGGATCCTGGAGGTACGCCGACGTCTGTCTCCCAGGATACGACGGTTGAAACCAGCTAATACAGAAGCACCTTTTGAATAGTTTCGGCGAACTTGACAATAGATGCACTCTTTCTAACAAGAACAAAGAAGAGGCTAACAAAAGAAAATAGGAAAAATTTTCTTTGGGGTAAAAAACCATCTCCAACTTTTTATCTCAAAACACCATCTTATTTTCCATCACAAAATCTCTCTAAAAACAACCTACTAAGTTGAAGGAGAAAGACCTCTATTTATACTAGTAGGGGAAAGCCTTAGCCATGAAGGCTAACATCAATGGGGTCATCAAATGTCATCAATTCTAGCCATTAGGGCTAGAGTTACAAAGGTTCAAAACTCCAAAACCATTATATAAATCATAATGTGTATATAATGTGTAAGTTTTGATAATCAAACTAGATGGGTTGCAAAATGGATATGGATGTTGGGTTACAACCCGATCCAAGCCCATTCTGAAGCACAAGCACAAACTAAGTCTAGCATAGCTCAGCCCAAAGCTCAAGACTAGGTCCAAGTCCAAGTCCAAGTCTAAGACCAAACCCAGCACATGCACGATTACAAGTCTAGGCCCAGTCCAAACCAAGACTAAGTCCAAATCTAAACCCAAATTTATTGATCCCCACTTTATGAGACAATTCTCATTCACAACTCAATGGTTTCTGCTCATTATTTTTGTATTTCATTCTTCTCACTTAAGTTAATACAAAACCACTCAGACACATCTTAATCGGCAGTTAGGTCCCATTTTAATTTCGAATTAAAGCATTATTTTCCAACAATCCACCACATGAATAAAATTGGCCGAATAAAGAAAAACAGACAACACTTAACAACAAAGACTCGGAGAGAGAGCACACAGAATAACCCTGCATCAGAAAAGGTAGCTGTTGGCCTTGAACCTTTCGCAGTGAAAGCCTATTGGATTTACTGGTTGACCAGTGAACGTGATGTTTTGAACTGTTTTGCCATTTGTGTAAACTGAGATAATAGACCTCACACAGAAGTTACTCCAACTATTATTCTTGTTCTCACTGGTGTGTCCGATTTGGCCCTAGAACACTAGCCTAATTCAGTGAGTGTTTTTAAAGAATTCAACCTTGTCAATCTTAAAAAAAGGGCCTCACTTCGCACTCACATAGGTGACCTACATAAGTTATCTCGCTATACCATGGTTGATTATTCATAGCACTTAGGTCATTAAAAATATTAGCTTAACCTTCCACTCCACAGGGTATCACTGTATAAACGAATGGGTAGGAGGATTTACCTCCATAGTGACTCATCCATTACATACAATTAGGTTGTCCCTTTGAGCCTAGATCTTGGGATCTCCAGTCAACTAGGTTGGGTTTTCCGTTCCGGTAACATTCGCTAAAGACCTTAACCTCATTCTTTTCATGACGACTTCTTATTAACTCTCGATTTAACCCTTTGGTTAACAGATCCGTAATATCATCCTTAGATTGTATATAGTCTATAGTGATAACACACGAGAGTAGTCGTCATATGGAACTATGTCTTTGACAAAAATGTCTAGACATTCCATCTGTGCCCTACCAATACTTGATTGGTTGTCGCAAAATATATAAAATTGCCAGCACAAGTTTTGATTAATATGGAATATCCTCAAAAAAATGACAAAGCCATTCAATTACTTTAGTAGCTTTATCTAAAGCACTAAATTCCGATTCCATCATTGATTCACGTGATACACATTTGCTTGGAAGATCTTTAAGACACGGTTGCTGCTCCAATTAGAGAAAACATATCCACTAATGCATTGGTAGTCTTTATATTAGATATCCAGTAGGCGCCTTTGTACCCTTCTAGTACAACTGGATATCAAGTGTTACACAACCTATAATCCTGAGTGTAGTGTAAATACCTTAGTACCCGCACAAACGCCCTCTAAAGATAGGCGTTGGGATTTCTCGTGTATCTACTTAGCCTGTTTACTGAGTAGGCTATACATGGCCTTGTTCACCTCATTAGATACTTTAAACTTTCAATAACCCGAGAATATTCTAGTTGAAATGCACTCTCACTATTATTCTCAGCCAAATGTAGACTCAAGTCTACTAGTGTCCTAGACACACTTGTATCTGATTTACTAATTTCTCAAGTATCTTATCAACATAATGAGACTGAGAAAGTACAGTACTATCAGATGTTCTAGTAATCTTAATACCTAAAATCACATCTGCAAGGCCTATATCTTTCATGTCATACTTAGAGTTTAACAACTTCTTGGTAATATTGAACATCTTCTCATAACTACCAATACTGAGCATGTCACCTACACACAGACACAAAATGACGTATACTATTGTCAGTGTCTTTGACATAAACACATTTGTCAATACCCATTGATTATAAAACCCCACTTGACAACATAGTGTAGTCAAATTTCTCATGTCATTATTTTGGTACTTATTTCAAATCATAAAATGATTCTCATGCTTACAATCTTTCCTCGTCTTGGAACCGACAAACCCTTCCGGTTGTTCCATAAAGATTTATTCAACTAAATCTTCATATATGAAAGTTATCTGAACATTCATCTTGATGTATCTCCAAACTTCGCACAATTAAGATCACACTCACCATAACTAGTGATCACGTATCAAAGTAATTTAGGCCTTCTCTTTGCCAGTATCCTTCGATAACAAGCCTGTCTCATCGGCTTTTATTTACTTGCATCCCAAGGCTTACTACCTATGCAAGATAAAGCTAAATTTTCTAGAGAACTCACAGTTTCAAAAAAGCTTTTAGCCTCACTAGCCATCATATAGGTTTAAGAAGATTTAAATAGAAGAATTTTAAAGTCCTAACATGTTAACATCTTCTAGGCTCATCTCTTTTCTCATGAAAACCATTTCCTCAATTTCGTGACAATATTCTTTTGTAAATCTGAATATCAGATTTGTCCACACAAAAAACCGATATGCACTATTATATTGTGCATAACCGTTGAATACAAAGTCAACGGATTTTTAGGCTTATCCTAACCCTATTGGGTTTAGGTATTACCACCTTAACATGGCACCCCCACATTTGTAGAATTTATATGTAGGCTTTTAGCCTATCCAAAAATTCATACAGGATCTTTAAACAATTTCTTATGTCAAAATGATTACGAAACTCTCAAAATCATATTACAGAAAATATATTCCCAAACCATCATCAACCGAATTAGGTCTTTTCTAAATTCAAGGCACCCAAACATATTTTGTGCAACCTATATCTCTGAAGCCAATAATCTTACTATTTGGAAACACAAATCTAGTGTTCAATAGTCTATTATTTAGAATTTCATAACACGACCAGTAGTCTTATCACTAGGAATCACTAATTTCTCAGCATGTGGTTAGTAAACTTTCTACTACTAGAAATCACAATGTTTTGACCTGTGATCGGTAGTTCTTTACTACTAAGAATCACAACATCTTGGCATGGGATCAATAGACTCTTTCATTACTAGGAATCATCATGTCTTGACATATGATTAGTAGCCTCTGTACTACTAGGAACCATCATGTCTTGACATGTGATTAGTAATCTGTTCACTACTAGGAATCACAATCTCATAACTGTGTAACCAGTGGTCTAACACCTCCTATGAACTACTAGTTTTCTATCTCTGTGATCAGTGATCTTGTACTCACTAGGAGCCACAAATTTAAGAATATATTTGGAATTTAAAAAATCAAAAATATATTCACCCACCCTAACGGGTTTTCTCATCTTTGCATTCAAGCAAAGTCACATAACAATCATACATGCTATAATTGACACAAGGATAACATACTAATTGCCTCTGATTAATTCAAAGATATTATCATGCAATCTTATGGTTTCCTTTAATCAATTTAGATCTTTTTTTAAGAACCTTGCAAGGTTTAAGATTGTCAGGTGGAACAACATTTTCAGTTGTCACCACTTAAAGCCATATCTAAAAAAATTACAACAGATTTTCACTATTCTGTTTTTCTAGAGACTAAACTTAACAATAGAAAATCCAAAATCTGAAATTTAATTCAAAACTGATCTCACCACTTACCCTAGAATTGAACATGGTCAGGAAAGTTTTCAGGAAGACTGGAAGGGTCCCACTTAAGACCCAGTTAACCTTAGACAAAACTTTCAACAGCGTGTTAACTCCTAATCCATGGGAAACAAATTTAGAATTAAGTTTTTCAAGGGATAAATTAGGTTAAAACAAACCAAGTTTACAAAACTTATAAGTAATTAAAATTTGCTATCAGAATTACACTACTCATAAAAGTTAACTGGTACTCCCGGAAGTGAGCCTATTATTTCTAAATAAAAATCAGAAATATTTTAGCTAATGCTAAAAGTTGGTTTCTTTTCCCAAAACAAAACACTTTGGAAATAATCAAATTATAACCAAAAACTTTCTCAAAACTTGGTTTTCTACCACTTTGGGAATAAAAAGATTAAACCCAAAGACTTCCTCTAACCACAAAGGTTTGAAACCAAATCCATCTTAATTGTCATTTCTAAACAAATCAGAAATACTCTTTAGCCAAGGCTAAACTTTGGTTTTCACTATAGAAAACCAAAACGGTTTGGGAATAATAAAATTAATCCCAAAGACTTTCTCTAAACTCGAAGGTTTGTAATTTCTTTCTTTCCCCCTTTCCTTTCACTATGGTGAAACTATTACAAATTAGAAATTAAAACCACTACAAATGGAAATGGAAATGCAATTGTTACAATTACAAATTGTCTAAATCTACAATACGAAGTTCATGGTTGCAGATGGAATCATCTGTTTAGCCAAGAACACACTTCTCCACTTGTAATGCTTATATTTGTATGAACACATTACAAAACTCTATCTTCATTGCCGCTAAATCTCCATACTCACTGTTCATATACACACTTGGATACAAGATGAGTTAATGAACCAATAAAGTGAATATTACACAAGTAATTTTAGCTATAACTCGCAATGTGTAATCCAAAGGCTAAAGATGCATTGCAGTTACAAGAATATCATGAGTTGCATGGTTATAAATCAATTATATATATAGGAATATTATGGTCATAATGTCGGCAATCCAACCATGCAACTATGAGCAAATATATATATAACAATAATAGAGTTAACTTTTCACTTATTATTCCATGAATATATAAAATATTTTGGAGTAATTTCCTTGATTACCTATCAAGACATGAAAGAATTTACAATTGGTACAACAAAAAATAAATTGAATGAGTAAGAGTTAATATCATTACAATGCAAAGTTATACCACCATGCGATAATGCAACATAATCATAAGCAATCACAGAACTAAAACCATTATATAAAAAAACCAAAACGTTTTATTAAATTCCCTTCTAAAACAAACCTGTTTGGAGATATTTTATACTATTGAAAACCTTTTGACTAGACGAATCTCTTGAAATTCTCAAAACACGAATTCCAACACTTTGATTTTATCATAATTTAATTAATCGAATTAAATCAAAATTGTTTAACAAACTTTCGAAACTATACGAAATAAATCTAAAATAATTCTCCACATTACGGTGAATGATTAAACTCACAAATATGTCCAAAAATCTAAAAATACAAAATTTTTATCCATGCTTAGGTTATCCTGTTCAAAACAAAAATTAGTAGTCCCATTTACTAATTTCAATTTATTTTATTTATTTGTATTATATATCCTGCTTTCGCATTTAGATAAACTTGTAGAGAAAATTAATTATTAAAGAGAACAAATAACAAACAAATCAAACAAATTAGTAAGAATCTTAAAAAATAAAATAAATAAAATTCTTATTTTATTTTTATAAACTCTTACCACCCTAAGCACTAACTATCAAATAACTCATGCAATAACAACTAATTACATAAAATAAATTGTATAAATAAATTATTAGAAATAAACAATTTAAAATAATTCAATAACTCTAGGCAATTAAATTAATTTCAATTCCAAGTGTTACTAGAATAAATTAAAATAAAAACTAAATTATTTTATCAAAACCTATTTATAAAAAATCTATTTTAAGACTATTGGTATTTTTTCATAATAATACATGAAAAACATATAAAAATAAATTAAATGGAAATGACAAAACATTTTTTTTTTATTAAAATGATGAAATACAGAATAAACGACACAATTAAAAATACAAAAATGAATTAGATTACATTACTAATAGAACAAATTTTTAACATGAATAATTAAATATTAGAACTCATCTTCGTAAAATAAATATTGAAAAATTTAAGAACAAATGATAAGAAAAGAAGCAAACCAAAGCTTGTACTAGATAGTTTCCTTAAAACATATTCACCGCCTCCTGATGGATGCTGGAGGTACGATGGTGTCTGTCTCCTAGGATATGATGGTTGAAACTAGCTAATGCAGAAGCACCTTCTGAATAGTTTCAGCGAACTTGACAATGGATGCACTCTATCTAATAAGAACCAAAGAAGAGGCTAACAAAAGAAGATAGGAAAAAAAAAAATTGGGGTAAAAAACCATCTCCAACTTTTTATCTCAAAACACCATCTCATTTTCCATCACAAAACCTCTCTAAAAACAATCTACTAAGTTGGAGGAGAAAGACCTCTATTTATACTAGTAGGGGAGAGCCTTAGTATAGACACCCCATTTTTTACTGCCCTTACGACTTGGACACCATTGCATGTACGCCCGATGATGAGATTATATGCTCGCCAAGTGCTCGAAGCCCTCAGCGGAATGCTGCAACTTTGAGCCTTTCAAACCCTGTAGCTTTGTTGTCCCAATTTTGGACCAAGCCTAGCTTTTCCAGCTTGCAGCCTCTGGTGGCCTGCCGGCCACCACTTTTGGGCTGCCGGCCACTAATGTGGCTTGCCAGCCATTAGTGATGGATGGCCTGCCACCACTGATGGCCGGCCGGCCACCAGTGTATTTTACAGATATTTTATGCCAGCTATGCTAGCTGTTTGCACAGATGCATGCATCTATCCCCACGTGTGGGGCTAGATCTCCTTGAGGGAATTTCATGTTTTCTATATATAGGGACCCCCTCTCTCTTGTAACAAGTTTAGAAAATTTTGAACTCAAAAATTTTCCCATCTCTCTATAATTCTCTCTCTCTCTCTCTCTCTCTCTCTCTCTACAAATTCTCTACACTTTTGCCTATAATTCCTTAACCTTTGCCTATACACCCTTTACCAAATCTCACCATCTTTGAGCTGAGGTACTTTTGAGCTTGGTTTGAGCTCTAGAGAGTGTTGTTTGCTTAGTTTTATTGCTTGGAGTTGCTCTTCTCTTCAAAGGTATAAGACTTTGCTTGTAGCTTTGTTTTATTTGCTTATATTCCTACTATTTTTCCATTGTTTTGGACTGTATAAACTCTATATTTTTGTGCTAAAACTTGTGGTTTAAGGCCTTAAAGGATGGAGGGGTGGTTCACCCTTCTTTCCACCTTGTTGTTCTAGCCTTTATCCTTGTGTTTCCCACCTTTGCATTATCTTTTTTGAGCTTTTAAACACTATTTTTCAGAGTCATTTCAGTGGCTAAAATCATGTTTTAAAGTCCAAAATTAGAGGGGTTAGCCTCCCCTCCTTGTGTCTTGTTTGTTAGCCTAGTTAACTCTATGTGTTAGCTTAATTTTCTAGTCTTTTATAGCTTAATTCCAGTATATTTTAACCTCTGTTTTAGACTTTCTTGCCTCTATTTTTGGCTAGTTGTTGCATTTGAGTCTTGTTTTGCATACTTCTAGTGTAAGTGTCCTAGGCCTTTAGACACCACTTGTTTGAGTTGATTGCATTGTTTTAGTGCTTTTCTCACTTAATTTTAGCAAGCATAATCTCTGCAACCTCCCTTATTTATTGACTCTTTGTTTGTTTTGAAGGTTGTTTCAACCTTAGGATTGTTTAAGCTTGAGATTGAGGTCCATGCTTAATGGTTTTATCCTCTTTTGGGGGTTCATTATCAACGGCATGACATATCTCTCTTGCCTTACACTATCCATTGTTTGACCCTTCCTTCTCTCTTAAAGGACTTAACTCTCCAATAGACTTAATTGATTAAAGAATGGAAGGGTAATCAAAATTAGTAACTAAAAGGTGAAACTAAAATTGTGCAAAGATAAGAATTTGATTGTGTTTCGGTGTGTTCAATCGGACGTTAATTGAATACAAGGAAAATTAGGGCACTTCATACTCAAAGTGATGAAATGTGCCAAGTTTCCTAGGTCTCCATTGCCTTTAATCATGCATGATAGGTTGAAGGTTTTTAGTCTTGTTTGTGCATTGATTAGACTTGTACACCTTGATTTTTTGGGCATCATACAATGAAATTGCTTGATTGATGGTTTTTGAACCAAATGTATCACTCCTTTGAGCTTATGTTGATGATAAGGAGGGATACACAGTACAAACAACCCTTGAGAATACCCTATTCTTGCTCTGTTTGTCCTCTGTATCAGAAAGGAAATACTTGGCTTCAGTGGCCGACAACCCCTCAGCAGTGGTCGACAGGCCACCTCTAATGGCCGGCAACCCCTTACTTGTGGACTACCGGCCACCAGTGAAATTTGAGCAGAATATTTGTGAAGCAGAGCAGAGTTGATCTGGAGAAGGAAAACAGTGTAAGTGTTGTGCAGCAGAGGCATACAACAGCAAGACAGTGGCTATTCTCGGGTGGAAAACCTTGCATCCTTGTGCATTCCTCATTTCTCGAGGTGGAATAGCTAGTTTAGCATAGTATTTCATTGTTGTAATTAGTTAATTTCTTGTACATAATTAATTAGTTAGTTTGTTGTTGTAATTGTTTAATTAGTTAACTAAAATAGTTAATTAGTTTTTTTTGTAATTAGCTAGAATAGTTAATTAATTTGTTGTAATAATTAATTAATTAGCATAGAGGTAGTTAATTATTTATTCAAGTTTTGTAATAATTAGTTACGTAGTTTAGCTTAGCTAGTTTATTCATTCGGACCCTCCTGCACGAGGGCATCAATGTTGTAATAATGTATATGTCTTCCAATCCCACATGTTTCTCCTTTTTATTTTATTCGCTTTTGATGGTTAAATTAGGGGCATCACGTTTCAATTAGCATATCGCATGTTTGCATCTATCCATTTGTCTTACATACACCGAGGCTCGATTCATCATTCTAATTGCATTGTTAGTTCAATACTTCTTTAAATACATGCTATTGCATGCTATCAAATTGCCTCATATGCCATATTAGTAGCCGAGCCTATTAATTGCATTCTTCGCATGTGTTGCATTAGTCATATTACATGAGTTAGGAACCATGTATTTTTCTAACTCATATCTTTTTGGCTTGGAGTACTAGGTGAGCCTTTACTCATTTTAGCATCTTGCATGAAATGTTGATGTTGCTATATCTAGCATGCTTGCCATGAGGCTAAGTGCTTAATTGCTATAAACTGCTTGAATGCCTATGGATAAAGGCTTGTTGCTTGAATTGGAATAATTTGAGTAATGTTCATATGCGATCACTTTTTCAAGTGGTACATATTTTGAAACAATTTTCAAAACAAACATGACTCGAAGTGTTCCAATTCTTGCAAAGTTGGTCTATACTTGTGTGTGTGTGCATCACACAGTAATGCTAGCCTAAATAACCAGAACAAGAGCATATAATATACATAAAAATCATATTATGATTAGTAGAGGTCTATCTCTGATCGGGCGAGCGAGGGTGCTCAAATGTATTCATGACCTTCCCCTCTCGTACCTAAGTTCCCGAGCCGAGACAATCTTGGTGATGACGGACACGTAGCCTTTGGCACGAGTCATGGGTTTCCTAAATTTCTCAAAAATATTTAGGTAGCGACTCCGTATTTGGCAAAACAATCCATTTCAAAATCGATTTTTCAAAAGATTTGTCGGATTTGGACTCTTTGGTGTTTATCAATTTCACATTGCACTTGTGAGATTAGATTCAGAATCACTGGAGTTCGAATTGTAAGACTTATATTTCGAGCTTCAAAAAGGGAGCGCGAAAAAGGCGAGCTACACTTAGCCATGAAGGCTAACATCAATGGGGTTATCAAATGTCATCAACTCTAGCCATTAAGAGTAGAGTTACAAAGGTTTAAAACTTCAAAACCATTTTAGAAATCATAATGTGTATATAATATATAAGTTTTATAATTAAACTGGATGGGTTACAAAATAGCTATGGGTGTTGTGTTACAACCCGATCCAAGCCCAATCTCAAACACATGCACAACAACACAGCTCAATTCAAAGCTCAAGACAAGGTCAAGTCAAGACCAAACCTAGCACATGCACAAATACAAATCTAGGCCTAGTCCAAACCAAGACTAAGTCCAAATCTAAACTCAACTTTATTAATGCCCACTTTACGAGACAATTATCATTCACAACTCAATGGTTTCAGCTCATTATTTTTGTATTGCAATCTTTTCACTTAAGTTAATACAAAACCACTCAGATCCAACTCAACTGGCGGCTAGGTCCCACTTTGATTTCGAATTAAAGTTACCGAAAAATCATTATTTTCCAATATATCTATCTTTCATAAAAATGTTTGAGCATATAGAAATGCTAGTTACCAAAAAATTTACTCCATAACAAAGCATAAAGCTTACTCTTATGGTCATTCTTTACATGTACCAAAAAGAGAGTGACTTAATACCAATATGAAACTGTATTGTTTTGTTTAACAAACACAATTTTTGGGGGAGGCTCATACCACTACAAAAATTTGCTTTTTTGCGACGGTAAAATACCGTCGCAAATACCCAAAACCCCGTCTCAAAAGCTTTTTTGTGACGGCAGCAGGCTTTTAGCGACGGTAATAGGGGGGTCACAACAAAGGGGGTTGCTAAAGGCCTTTAGCGACGGTGTGACGCCGTCACAAAATATAGGCGACGGCAAAAGTGCCTTTTAGAGACGGCAAAATACCGTCGCTATTAATGTGTAGAAATTTGAAGTTTTTGATACGTCATTGTGGTGCCGTCGCTAAAATGGTTATTTGCGACGGTAAAAATACCGTCGCTATAAGTTTTATTTGAGACCGCAAAAATGCCGTCGCTAAAGTGGTTATTTGCGATGGTAAAAATATCGTCGCTAAAAATAGTATTTGCGACGGTGAAGGATACCATCGCTAAAGGCCTTTTGTTTCAATTAACTAATAATGCCAATATCTTTGGCGACGGCTATGCTACCGTCGCAAAAAACCTTTTTTGAGACAGTATGATACCGTCTCAAAAAAAAAAAACTGCAACACAATTATTAAAAATATGAAAATTACCTGTATTAAATGAAAATAACTAAAAAAAAAATCGATAATTATATAATAATATAAAAATTCCTGTATATAAATAAAAATTCATCCATAATTAAAGTATTCTTCCATTCATAACAACACATCATCAAAATTATCCCACCACATAATGTTGCATAATACATACATAATGTTCACAAATCTAAATAACGTAAATCAAAAATAAAAGTATTCGTCATGATTCTTCCGTGGGTTACAAAAACAAAAGTTTGTCACAATCTTCACACGCCTGCATTCCACAAGAAGCAAACTGCTACTCAGGAAATATCTGAAAATAAAAAATAAAAATAATTAATGACAATATAATTATGTGTTAATATTTTAATTACAAAAAAACATAAAAAATTAACTGCTATATAATTACAAAGATAGTTAAGTAAATAATTTTGACTAGACAGAAATCCGACCCTAACTCCCAAACCGGGAACCTAATTCGAGCCCCGTCTTCTCCCAGAAGTCTCTCGTGCCTAGGCGGTCGTGTGTGCCAAGTTTCGTGCTAAACCGACGTCGTTTGGTGATTTTGGGGGGTCAACACCTCGAATTCAAGTTTCTTAAGGAACTAGTTTGCCTAGACCGAAATAGGACTCTAACTCCCAAACCGGGAACCCGATTCGAGTCTCATCTTCTCACACAAGTCTCTCGTGCCTAGGTGGTTGTGTCCCAAGTTTCGTGCCAATCCGACCCCGTTTGGTGATTTTGGGGCGTCAACACCTCGAATTCAAGTTTCTTAAGGAACTAGTTTGCCTAGACCAAAATAGGGCTCTAACTCCCAAACCGGGAACCCGATTCGAGTCCCGTCTTCTCCCACAAGTCTCTCGTGCCTAGGCGGTCGTGTGTGCCAAGTTTCGTGCCAATCCGACCCCGTTTGGTGATTTTGGGGCGTCAACACCTCGAATTCAAGTTTCTTAAGGAACTAGTTTGCCTAGACCGAAATATGGCTCTAACTCCCAAACCGGGAACCCCATTGGAGTCCCGTCTTCTCCCACAAGTCTCTTGTGCCTAGGCGGTCGTGTGTGCCAAGTTTCGTGCCAATCCGACCCCGTTTGGTGATTTTGGGGTGTCAACACCTCGAATTCAAGTTTCTTAAGGAACTAGTTTGCCTAGACCGAAATAGGGCTCTAACTCCCAAACCGGGAACCCGATTCGAGTCCCGTCTTCTCCCACAAGTCTCTCGTGCCTAGGCGGTCGTGTGTGCCAAGTTTCGTGCCAATCCGACCCCGTTTGGTGATTTTGGGGCATCAACACCTCGAATTCAAGTTTCTTAAGGAACTAGTTTGCCTAGACCGAAATAGGGCTCTAACTCCCAAACCGGGAACCCGATTCGAGTCCCGTCTTCTCCCACAAGTCTCTCGTGCCTAGGGTTGTGTGCCAAGTTTCGTGCCAATCCGACCCCGTTTGGTGATTTTGGGGCGTCAACACCTCGAATTCAAGTTTCTTAAGGAACTAGTTTGCCTAGACCGAAATATGGCTCTAACTCCCAAACCGGGAACCCGATTCGAGTCCCGTCTTCTCCCACAAGTCTCTCGTGCCTAGGCGGTCGTGTGTGCCAAGTTTCGTGCCAATCCGACCCCGTTTGGTGATTTTGGGGCGTCAACACCTCGAATTCAAGTTTCTTAAGGAACTAGTTTGCCTAGACCGAAATATGGCTCTAACTCCCAAACCGGGAACCCGATTGGAGTCCCGTCTTCTCCCACAAGTCTCTCGTGCCTAGGCGGTCGTGTGTGCCAAGTTTCGTGCCAATCCGACCCGTTTGGTGATTTTGGGGCGTCAACACCTCGAATTCAAGTTTCTTAAGGAACTAGTTTGCCTAGACCGAAATACGGCTCTAACTCCCAAACCGGGAACCCGATTGGAGTCCCGTCTTCTCCCACAAGTCTCTCGTGCCTAGGCGGTCGTGTGTGCCAAGTTTCGTGCCAATCCGACCCCGTTTGGTGATTTTGGGGCGTCAACACCTCGAATTCAAGTTTCTTAAGGAACTAGTTTGCCTAGACCGAAATAGGCTCTAACTCCCAACCGGGAACCCGATTCGAGTCCCGTCTTCTCCCACAAGTCTCTCGTGCCTAGGCGGTCGTGTGTGCCAAGTTTCGTGCCAATCCGACCCCGTTTGGTGATTTTGGGGCGTCAACACCTCGAATTCAAGTTTCTTAAGGAACTAGTTTGCCTAGACCGAAATAGGGCTCTAACTCCCAAACCGGGAACCCGATTCGAGTCCCGTCTTCTCCCACAAGTCTCTCGTGCCTAGGCGGTCGTGTGTGCCAAGTTTCGTGCCAATCCGACCTCGTTTGGTGATTTTGGGGCGTCAACACCTCGAATTCAAGTTTCTTAAGGAACTAGTTTGCCTAGACCGAAATAGGGCTCTGACTCCCAAACCGGGAACCCCATTGGAGTCTCGTCTTCTCCCACAAGTCTCTCGTGCCTAGGTCGTCGTGTGTGCCAAGTTTTGTGCTAAACTGACCCCTTTTGGTGATTTTGGGGCGTTAACACCTCGAATTCAAGTTTCTTAAAGAACTAGTTTGCCTTGAGTGAAATCCGTCTCTAACTCCTAATCCGAGAAGTCTCTTAGCTTACAATGCAAAGAATTCAAAGATACATTTTAACTTAGAATGTAAAGATACATTTTATACCTGATCTTCTGGTGGTGGTGTATATGGATTCTCGTCTTCTGCAGATTCCCTAAATGCCCGGTGGCCACTCGATGCATCAGGAGCCTATGATAGTCAATGCATAATGTGTTAATCATATTCGAATTTTATACATAATGTTGTGTGAAAATTTAACTATCAAACAATTTAATTTATATCGAACCTGTCTGTTGGGATCCACACTTGCCCCCTGTGACACAAAGGCCATCATCTCAGCTCTCAGCTGCTGTAAATGTGTAGAGAACTCTGCTCGCAGCTCCTCCCTCAACTCATCCCTTAGCTCCGCACGAACCTGCTGGGTGATCTGAACAATAGTCGATGGCTGGGGTGCTGACTGTGATGGCCCAGCACCATCTTTATACACTGCTCTCCGAGGCACAGTTCTCCCGTATGTGCGACAATATCCATGATTGTCATGACCTATCAACTCATGGAAAATGGCATTCCTAGCCTCCAAAGTCCGACAATCCTCAGGTAGCATAGAGAGTTGGCCATTAAACTCATCCTGTATTGAATAAGACATACAAGTATATGCCAAATTAAGATGGTTGACACACAAAAAATAAAAAATAAACTTTAAATACAATCAAAGGTGTTTGGAAACTACCAAGGTCTGGATAACCTCTGGGTCGTCTGCTCTACGTGTCATAAGCCAAACATTCATCTTATCAGTAGACTCCACCTTATTGGTCATCTACATTTTTTTAGAAATATGAAAATTAGAATCCAAATAATTTGCAAATATACAATGTTTATTTATATACAAAAATAAAACAATAAAATATAAACCTCATGCCGTATTTGAGCGAAAGTAGTACGCCCTGTGGTATGAGCTATGCCGTGAGCTCATCGATTTTTAGCGTTCCTAGTTGCAATTTTCTATAACAGGTTTAACAAATGTAAGTATATAAATATGATTTGTATGTTTACATATCATATATATAACTTATTTGTATACCTCAGCATCGGAAGTACGCCAATACTCCACAAGTTCTTCCCACTGGCTTGGCACAATGTGCAAAGGAACATCATCCTTTAGATTAGGATCTTCACTTCTAGGCTTGAAATACTTAGACTTAATCTTATTCTTGTGATCCTTCCATATGTTGTTACAGTTTTTCATGCAGATTGGCTTGTACTCCTCTGGACATATATTCAAATTGTCCTATAAAACACAATTTCAAAGTTTAAATAATAATAACACAATTTTGGAATTTAAATTTTTGGACAAAAATATACTTTTACCTTCACATCCTTCCAGATAGCATCAAGAATATCATCAGGCACAGTGTTCCAGTCAAGAAAAGTAAGAGGAACAATGTTACCATTTCGCACAATAATGCCAAGTTGAGTAGTTAACTTAGACACGTTATCCCCTATTGGACAGTAATTTTCATCAAATTGTATGTCCAACTTTGTACCAGTACCCCACTCCCTAATGCCCTTGGCACATCCTCTACCACGCCTACTCGAGGTTGATGAAGAACTAACATGACCTGCGAGATACAATAAGAATAAACAATATGCAATGATAATAAACAAATGCAAATTTAAATAATGTCAATACAAATCAATTTCTTATACCTGAGGGAGGCTGTGAAGAAGTCGAAAGGTCTGAAAAATACAATGAAAATAAACAAGTTATATGTAATGAGAACAAATAAATATATATTTAAATAATTTTCATACAAATCAAAGCAAATTTATATACCTGCGGATGGCTCATAAGCCGATGACTCTAGTCGGGATGATAGCTGCTGCGGTGCCACTGATGGTGGACGCACCGATGGTAGGCCTAGAGGCTGAGTAGATGATAGCTGTTGTGGTGCCACTGATGGGGTCGATGCGGTGGCACTAATGGCCCCTCTGATGGTGCTCGCTGTGATGCCTCCTCTAATGGTGGTGCCACTGATGGTGGACGCACCAATGGTAGGCGTGGAGGCTGAGTAGATGATAGCTGCTGTGGTGCCACTAATGGTGGTCGATGCGGTGGCACTAATGGTGCTCGCTGTGATGCATCCTCTAATGGTGGTGCCACTAATAGTGGTCGTTGCGGTGGCTGGTCAGATAGTGGTGGCACTAATGGCCCTTCTGATGGTGGTCGATGTGATGCCTCCTCTGATGGTGGTGCTGCTGATGTCCTCTTACGTACCACATCGGACATCATGCGCCGAGGATGATCAGGCTTCCTCTTCCTTCCCATAATAATCTGCAAGCAATATAACATTAATTGACATTAGAAACATAGACAATGGTTTGTCATCAACTATAATATGACATTAATTGAACTAATACAATTACAAAGACAAAGTAAATTAAGAAACTGATGATTAACTACAACCTTGGCCTTAATTGAATTACTGATGTTGATTAAATATCAGTCTATTTGAACATCAACTGTTTCCCCTTCTGCGGCTTCCCTCACCCAACCAACTTTTTCATCACGAAGTATTATGTTTTCTTCTAATTGTTGGCTCATATATGGCTCGATTTGTGGATCAGTCGAACTCATATCAAATAAACCTCTTTGAGACATCTTCACCGCCACTTGCCAGTCTGGTTGTAACGGGTCTGCAACATACCAAACTTGCTCTGCTTGGGATGCCAAGATGAAAGGTTCATTGGTAATTCGATCATCTCGGTACAACAAATGATTGAAGTTGACTAACGTGAAATTGAAGACATCTTGTATCTTCCCGTGAATGTTGTCAATCCAATCACACTTAAACAACACATGCTTCTTCTCATTGGAATATCGAATCTCAACAATATCTGTCAATTGTCCATAATAGTACACAGACCCCACACGAGGATTCTTGTCTTTCCGACTAGCATAACTTATGGTATCTGCCTTCAAAGCTACACCACAATTTTGTGTGGCTCGACGGTCATCCATGGCCTTTACTCGATACCGAAACCCATTCATTATATACCCGTTGAACCTCCTTGCCAAGTTATGAGGACCATTTGCCAATACAGTAATCTCTTCAGAAAATGTGACATCACTAGTCCTTCGCAAAGTTTGAACCTATTTTAAAAAAAAAAAAAATTGTAAAATTGAATATGTAGTTCGACTTAGGTAAATAGAATCTGTAGATTTAAATACATACATGTTCCTTGAACCAAATGTGAAACGTTTCAAAATGTTCACACCGAAGCTGATGATCGTCAACACGAGGCATTTTGACCTTAAGTTCTTCAAGGTGTTTGCTGTGTAGATTGAAATTTTATCAAAAAAAAAAAATTTGGTTCAAAATTCAATGAAACATAATAAAATATTGAGTGAGTGACATAACTTACTTTATGAATGGTTGAACCGCGGATGTATTGAATAAGACATACCGATGAGTTTGTGCCCAAGAAGTGTTATCAAGATAAAAGCTTGTGATTTCACCAACAGCACGACCCAGATTATCATCACCACTGTAGTTCCTCACGGGTCGATTAGATTTAGTTTCCACATCATTGAGATATTGTGCACAAAAATTCATGCATTCTTCCATAAGATATCCTTTAGCAATTGAACCTTCTGGATGAGCTCTATTACGCACATATTGCTTCAAAGTAAGAAGATACCTCTCAATTGGATACATCCATCGAAACTGAATCGCTCCACCCAATAATGCTTCGTCAGCTAGATGTAGGCAAGTGCTCCATTATATCAAAAAAAGTAGGAGGAAATATTTTCCCTAGATGACAAAGTGTTACGGCGATACGATCTTGAATATATTGCAAATCTGTCGCACGATTCACTTTGGAACACAATTGTCTAAAGAAATTGCTCAATTCAATCAAAGGTTCAATTACATTCTTCGGTAACGATCTTCGAATGGCCAATGGAATTAGTTGTTGCATCAGAATATGACTATCGTGGCTCTTAAGACCCCCAATACTTCTATCATGTAAGCGCACGCGACGCGATATATTGGATGAATACCCGTCGGGAACTCTAACTTCCTTCAATACTTTCAAGAACAAATCTTTCTCATCCTTGGTCATCGTGAATTGTGCCGGTGGTAAATAAGCTTTATTCGACCCTCTTAACTGCAAATGTAGGGGTTTTCTAATATTCATTTCTTGTAAATCACGCCGAGCATTAACACCATCCTTCGATTTTCCTGCAACCCCTAATATTGTCCACAACACATTGTCACAAACATTCTTCTCTATATGCATCACATCGAGGTTGTGTCTATTAGATTGTGCTCCCAATATGGCAGTTCATAGAAGATACTCTTTTTCTTCCAGCTATGGGTGCGATGTCCAGCTTTCTCCTTCTCTACTTGTCTCCTATGCCTCTCCTTAAGGTCATCCCTCTTGTATTGGGTTAAAATACCCTCAGATTCTAATTGTAGCAGCATCTCAGTTCCAGACAACAATTTTGGTTTGAATCTGACTTCCCGACTACCATCAAATGATACTTTATCCTTTCGGAATTTATGGCCACTAGGTAAAAATCTGCGATGACCCAAGTATGATTGTTTCCTACTATGCTTCAACCAACACGATGTAGTTTCCCTATTGCAACAAGGACATGCATATTCGCCTTTAGTGCTCCATCCTGACAAGTTTGCATATGCAGGAAAATCACTAATTGTCCACAGTAAAGCTGCATGCATTTGAAACATTTGATTTGTTGATGCATCAAATGTGGAGACACCGTCATTCCATAGTTCTTTCAACTCCTCAATCAACGGTTGCATATACACATCAATCTTGTCACCAGGTCCCTTCGGGCCGTCAATAAGCACAGATAAAATTAGAAATGGTTGTTTCATGCACATCCATGGCGGCAAGTTGTATGGAATGAGTACGACAGGCCAAGTGCTATGAACTATGTTCATCGTCCTGAATGGGTTAAAACCATCAGATGCTAAGCCAAGCCTTACACTTCGGCAATCATTACTAAAGTCAATATTCCGACGATCAAAATCTTTCCATGCAAGGGAGTCTGCAGGATGCCTAAAGACACCGTCATTAGTTCGTTCCTCTGCATGCCATCTCATTAACTTAGTCGTCTTGGATGACATAAACAACCTCTGCAACCTTGGCTTTAAAGGAAAATACCTCATTTGTTTTGCAGCTATTCGTTTGCCACCGTTGTAAGGACCATTTGAACCACCATCACCATTTGATTTCCATCTTGAACTGTTGCATATGACACATTTATCGAGATTGGTGTCCTCGTTTCGAAACAACATACGTGAAGCCCAAATCTATTGTGACCTTTTGAGCTTTATAATATGAGTTTGGGAGTTTCACACCCAACGGGAACGCCTCATTCAATAACTCAAGCAACATGTCAACAGACTTGTCTGTCCACTGATTAAGCACCTTCAGATGTAGAAGTCGAACAATGAATGACAAAGATGTGAACTTCTGACAACCCGGATACAATTCACTTTGTGCATCTTGAAGAAGTTTGAAATACTTTACAGTCTCTGCATTTGGACCGAGCTGGGGTTCAGATGCATGGGCATCAGGCCCCTCTGGTTCATTACCCTCAACACTTATACCGGCATGTGGATTTCCCATAGCCCCTTATATCATTCCAACCATATCGTCCCCAATGTCTAAATTAGCCAATGTTTTATTCTCTCGATTACCATGCAGAGATACGTAAGATTCCCCATGATTAATCCAATGTTTGTACTTTTTTAAAAAACCATTCAAAATCAGATGCTCCCGTACACCCTCTCGTACAAGATGGTATCGATTCTCACATTTTCTACACGGACAACTAATCATCGAACCTTCAACCCTATTGGTGTAGGCAAACACAAGGAATTGATCAATCCCATTAATGTATTCCCTGAACATTCTATTGGGCAAATCAATCCAACTCTTATCCATCATCTGTACTTCCCTCAAATTCACACTTCACTTCTTTTGTAATCTTCTCAACAATATATATAAATATATTTAAATGCCAGTCATTTTCCACATGCATATGTGTTTCCCACTATTAATTTGCTTCAGGCAAACTTACTGGAAGATATACATCTCACATGCAAAACAAATATGCCCTAGAAAAAAATATAATTACAACAAATGTAAGTCATAATGAGATGTAAGGGTAAAAATATAATTACAAGACATAATATCACATATTAATTATCCTAAGGAAAGAGGGGATTGGAATTTTTTTTCATTTCATGCCACTTTTATTTATTCAAAGCTGTATTGCACATAATTGAGCATGTTAAAACCTCATCTTCTAAAATTAGAATATCCCTCAAAGGCAAAGAAGGCAATGATGACATTGGGAATGATAATATGCAAGATTGTAAAACCAGCAAGTATAAAATAAAATTCATTCTCTATTCTCCTATGTGGCTAAATAACTGTACTGATTCTAATAAAAAATTCACTTTAAAAAGATAATACCAAGTTTGAAAACTTAATTGGTATTATTCTATGGATTCACATGCTCCAATCTTTCAGTAAAGGAATGGGGTAAGATGGTGAAATCTGGATAACAAGGAAAAAAGCAACACAAGAAATGGTTCGAGCAATTCATACCTCGATTACTAGTGGGTATCAGATCTTCAAGTTGTTCTGCTGTCAATTCTTGAGCCACTGAACACAAAGATCTGGTAGCAAAAAAGGATACAAAAATATTGACACATTTCATAAATGCTCCAACTCCCATGGATTCCAATAGTGTAATAACGCAACTTCCAGCACCTATGCATGGGTCCTTTACTCCAGATGGAGGGAAAATAGCAAACAAGTGCACATAAGAGAGACATAAGTTCACAGTTATGAATGTGAGATAGGTACTTCCAGATTTTCTCTGATCTACATAGATCAGTCCAATTGAGAGTAATTGTTACAGAAATAGCTAAGGTTCCATTTAGCAACACTTTAAGAACTTCCAATATAAAAAAAGTGTCGCATAACTCTGATTTTTGCTGAACAATGGAAGTAAAAAAGAAAAGGGAAGGGAAAAAAACTAGAGAGCATTTCCCAACTAAGGTACCACTCACAGCATGGAGCTGGGGGAAGGAGTCACTGTGCATGTTTGTGTCTGAGAGAGAGACACAGAGAAAGAATCCAATGACAATAATGGTACTAGACCTTCCCAATTTACATGCTGATGATGTTAGTTTAACAGGGAGGTAGGTGCTTTCAAATTTTCTGATCTAACCATATCAATAACACAGAGATCACGTTATGGAGAAAAAAGAGAAAAAATGCTTTATCAAAATGAAAGTCAGGTACTCGAAAAAGTGCAGGCCAAAGAATTAAAATAGTGATAGAACTTGGAAGAATCATGGAGGACATAAATCGGCTGATCAAGGTAACACACAAGCATTTGATTGCCATAAGTTTTCTACCCTCCCATCCCTCCATATGGTTGAAAAAGGCTCATTGATGTAAACTCTTGCAGCTTGTTCCAGATTTTGCCGCCCAACAAGTTATGTAAAACATGTCACAATTGGTATACCGGGGGGGGGGGGGAGGGAGGACAAGAAACCAGATATTAGGCAAACATTTGATGAAAAAAGTATTATAATTTATAGGTGAACAAACTGATTTATGTTTTGTGCAACACAATTACAGAAGAGAAGCAAATGCTGTTTACCACTGATTGGGTGGCTTTTCATCAACTGAGAAACGTATTTTATATCATGGTTTTATATCATGCTGAAACTATTTATTTGTAGCAAAACATCGACAGAGAAACATATTCTATATCATGCTGATACTAAACCATGAAAATTAACATTACTAACAAGGTATTGATCATATAGAACTCCTAGAAAGAGCATATTAATCAAACTTACTATAGTTCGTACACAAGTAACATAACTATTTAACAAGGCCAACAAAACAACCCAGTGTGTTTATTGAATAAAATCTATAAAAATCAAACATTTGCCCAAATACAGATCAAACAAGTCAAGTTACAATTGCAAAGGAATAGTTAATGACTATGAGAAAATTATAAATTAAAACCTATTCAAGCATGTTTATTAGTCTACAACAAAGAAAGAGGTATCTTCATTTAATTCATCCAAAACATTCCAAGAATAATAATATACTTTTTTTAAAAAACAAACAAATAAATAAATAGGATAATCAGAGCCCCTGGTCCAACAATAGCATAGGTGTAGCAAGCATCAGGAATACTGGATGCTAAGATAACTAAGTTAGGTTGGCTCTCTCTTGTTTTTTTTTTTTTTTTTTTTTTTTTTTTTTTTTTTTTTTGAGCTTATAGCAAGGTTAGCACTGCAGCCTGGAAAAATAGACGCGTTTAAAAAGACCAGGAACCTTTTACAAAGAAAATGCTTAGGAGAAACCTGAACAAATCAGCTAAATTTCGATGTAAAAGAAAGCTCCTCACTTGCTCAAATCTTAAGGCTTCAACCTCAATTATCAGGTCATGATTCAAGATGGAGAAAAAAGCAAGTGCTCTGCAAGTTATGTTAGACATGAATAAGTTTAAGCATTAATATATTTAGCAGCCCATCAATCACAATTGATGCATGCTTGATCCCACAGTAACCACATGTTAACAGCAAACTTGTATGTTAACATAATAAAGTGACATAATGGTAAGTGAATTACAGAATCTCGATAAATTTTTAAAAAAAAAGAAAAAGACACAAAACACTGTTTAAGAAGACAAACCTGAAGAATCTGCTGCCACTCCTTTCCTGTTAATTGCATTAGAAATAAGAAAGAAAATAGATTATCAATGGATGCAGCATTAATGCATCAAATGAATTATGTATATGCACACATGCATGCAAGCAAGTGCACAGGCATGCATGCCTATGTGTTTGTGAGGGAAAGAGTGTCCGAGAGAGAGAGAGAGTGAGAGATATATGACACCCTCCACGGTAGAGTTTGATAAACATATGTGCACGCATGTGGACACACACAAGAGGAGGGTGGAGAGAGTTGCATACACAAAAATCTCTGCTAACCTTATGCAAAACAATGTCAAAAGGACCTTGGTCTGAAAGGGGCCTGTTTTGGTCAATAGCAACAAACAATATCCCCTTATTCCTGCATTGTACACAACCATCTACACAATGAGCTTCTTATGGATGACAGGAAAGGGTAGGATTGCTTAATAAAGATGTTATTGGCATTAAGAATGCACCAAAAGATGATAAAATGAAATTGCCATTAAGAATGCACCTAAAAACCCTGAGGCCTGAACTTCAATTATGATAAAACTTCAGAGGCCCCATCTTCTTAACATAAATTTAGAATTTTATCTAATTAATCACCAATAATTGATGGCAAAGCAACAGTATTCGCATGCCATACAATGATATTGTTTCAATATTGAACTACCGTTCATGCTTTCCATTTTCCCTGTGATATCTAAAACATGACAATACATGTTCACCTCATCTACAAAATTAACAGAAATATAGATCAAAGCCATAAAAGTTTCAATACTTCATGCATCAGATGTTCTTTGTAAACAGTTTTCAACCACAGAACAGAATAGCAATTAAAGCCTATTCGACAATATGATATGTTTAGGACAATGCAGAAGCTAAACTTTTTTCACTGGTTAGGAGAAAACAATACAGCCATATGAAGTGCATATATATAATTAAAAGAGCAACATTTTTATTTTTTATTCATAAAAATAAGTATAGTTAAACATGAGCATTTACCCAACTAAAAATAGAAACATTTCTTAACACCCAATGATGTCAAATTAACTATAGGGAGTGCCAATGTTTTCAAATGCATGGTACTCTACAAATTAATGCAAGACTTACTCTTGGTGCACAAAATGCGGACCAAATTAGTAAATCGCCATTTGCGATAATGAGTCATGATAATTATCAAACCCACAGTTAAAGCAAACTATGCAGGGAGTATTATCACCTTAGCTCTCTTGAAAACCAACACCCACTAAAACTTCATGAATGGCTGTTCACAGTCGCTCGTCGCTCGTCACTCGTCGTTCACAGTCGCTGCTGCTCGTCACTCCGGCGAAGGCCGTTGTTCACCCTCGTCACTCTGCGAAGGCCGTCGTTCACCAGTATTTTGATTTTGAATGATTTTGATTTGAGGATTTTGGGGATTTTGGTTCTAATAGTTGGATCAATGGATTGGGATTTTGGGGATTTTAGGGATTTCGGTTTCAGGGATTTTGATTTGAGGAATTTGGGGATTTTAGGGACTTTGAACGCGAATGGGATAGAAATAGCGGGATTTATCAAATATTCATTTATTTGCGACGGCATAGTTCAACCGTCGCGAATGATCATAATTAACGAATGAAACGACGTCGTTTCACCCATAGTGTTTTGCGACGGTCTTCTCCCGTCACAGATGGCCACCATTTGCGGCAGTAACTTCTTACCGTCGCTAAATAATACGATTTGCGACGATATACCGTGCGTCGCCAATGTTCCTGTAATTTTCTTTTTACAATCTTTAGCGACGGAATCAGCCCCGTCGCAAAAGGCCATTTTTTCTCGACGGCAGATACATACCGTCGCAAAAGACTCTGTTGGCGACGACAGAGTCCCCGTCGCAAATACCTCCGTGTTTTTTTGCCAGGTTTTCTTGTAGTGTACCATTTCCCTACCAAAATCAATTAATAATGAAACATTTAGGTGCCGTTTGGTAACATTTACGTTTTTAATTTTCTGTTTATATTTACAAAAATTTTAAAAATTCAAATAAAAACTTGTTTAGTAAATTTTTGATTTATAAATCAGTGGTCTCAGTTTATAAATTTGGCCAAAAAATATAAACTCAAAAAATGTGTTTCCGTTTTGAGTTTTCAGTTTTATTTTTTTTTTACCACCCAACACTAGCCACCAGCCGCCACCATTTTCCACCACCGTCTTCCGCCACCACCAGCCACCACCTACCACCTGCCACCACCACTCACCATTCACCTGCCACCGCCACCCACCACCCGCCACCACCACCCACTCCTCGCCGCACCGCTACCACCACACCACCACACCACCCCACCTGCCATCTACCCACCACTACCATCCACCGCCGCCACCACCACCCGTTACCTGCCACCACCACCACTCACCACCCACCTGCCACCACCATCCACTACGACCACCACCGGCCACCACCCCACACCACCACCACCACCACCACCACCACACCACCATCACCACCCGCCACCGTCACCCACCCACCCACCACCTACCCGCCACCACCCATCACCACCCGCCATCCGCCACCATCTGCCACCACCACCCGCCACCACAACCATCACACCACCCACCACCTGCCACCGTCACCACCCATCCACCATCACCACCTGACACCACCACCATCCACAACCACCTGCCATCCGCCACCACCTGCCACCACCACCCGCCACCACCACCACTACACCACCCACTCGCTACCACTCGCCACCCGCCACCGTCACCCACTCACCCACCATTACTACCCACCACCACCCGCCATTCGCCACCCGCCACCCAACTGCCACCACTACCACCACCCGCCACCACTACCACCACCATCCATTCGCTACCACCCACACCCGCCACCGTCACCCACCCACCCATCACCACCACCCACTACCTACCCGCCACCACCACCCGCTATCCGCCACCCACCTGCTACTACTACCCACCATCCGCCACCACCACCACGACCACCTACTCGTTACCACCCACTACCCGTCACCGTCACCCACCCACCCACCCACCACCCGCTACCCACCACCCACCGTTACCACTTTCCATCACTGTCTTCCGCCGCCACTTGCCACCACTTGCCATTTCTCACTCTTTTTTATATTTTTAAAATTTTTAAAACATTTTTCAATTACCAAACGCGTTTGTAGTTTATGTTTTTTTAAAAATAAATAAAAAATAAACAAAAATCAATTTATAAAATTTTTATAAATATAAACTGAAAACGTAAACGTTACCAAACAGACCCTTAGTATCGTTATAGCCATATGAGAACAAAATTAATGAAAACCGATCCGATGGGAATTGGGTGGGCTAACATAACAAATTATAATCCTCTTGCATGACCCCACATGTATGTATATGAGAGGATTGTTGTTTGTTCAATAAGTAAAACTACGTTTTTTGAATTAAATTTTTTAAAAATTGAGTTTTTTAGTTTTTGTGTTTTTTTGTTTTTAGTGAGTATTTTTAAAATTTTAAATTTTTTTTTTTACTTTTTTAGATGCACCTTACTTAGATGTATCTAAAAAGTAAAAAATTTGTGAAAAAATATTTTTAAAAATTAATAAATACATAAAAATACAAAAAAATGTACTGAATTCTCGTATTTTTTTTATATTTTTGTTATTTAGTGAATTTTTAAAAGGTTTTTTTCAAATTTTTTTTACTTTTTAGGTATATGTATGTTAGGTATGTTTAAAAATTAAAAAAATTGCTCAAAATATTAAAAAAATTCAGTAAAAACAAAAAAACACGAAAAATAAAAATGTAGAATTTTCTGAAAAGTGTTTTTGAAAAATGATAACCAAGCATAGTGATTAATATTCCTAATTATTTTTTTAATTTCAAAATGACATTTATTGTTATAAACACCAAGCAAACAGTTGAACTTCTAAACACACTTGTATTCATACGCATGTTTGGTGGTTTGTTCAATATCGATTACGTATTGCCAAAATTATAATATTTGTTGCACTAATGTCTCATTTGCTTTGGCTTAAAAACAAGATAAATTCTTCTTTTTTTCTTTTTTCTATTTTTTTGGCTTTTTACTAGTATTTAGGTAGTTTTTTACTTTTTATTTTTTTAATCAAAAGCTAAAAAAAGTTGAACTTAATAAAAAAAAATTAAATGCTCGTTTCAAATAATACAATAAAACAATTTAATTTAGCAATAGTCATGGTGAGAGAGTCAAAAACTTTTAGTTAAGAAGTCACATTAAAAGTTAGTGTAAATGTCTTAGTCATTTGAAAACCAAGCATAGTTTTGTGTTGCTGCAAATAGTGCGATAGTCAGAATTAAATTAGTCTCATGGGAAGGAGTTAGAAAAATACTATGACCCATCCATAGGAATTCATAACTTAGAATAAGTTTTTGTGGTGTAAATTAAATTGATAAAGTATAAAATTTATGTGTAAAATGAATTTGAATTATTGATTTTTTTTCATAGATAAATTCTGAATTCATGAGATAAGTTTGTAGTGATATTGAAAGAGGTAATATCAAGGGGTTGTTTGGGATGATCTAAATAAGTACACTTTTTAACTTTTTATGAAATATGAATTGGGTTTGGGTTGGGTTTAAAGTAATGTGTTAGAGAGGTGATGTGACTTAAATAAGATGATATGATTTAAATAGGATAATGACTTTTTGACTTTTTATCTTTTTTCAAACATGCCAAACTTAGCCTTATTGTGATAAATGCATGTGATTGTCAATATTGTTAGAATTCACTAACTTTGTTTGGTTAGTGGATTTAAAAATGAGTTTAGAAAAAAAAAAAAAAAAAAAAAAGAGAGATAGGTGAAATATAAATAAAAAATATATATATTTCACTTAATTTTATATGTTTTTTTCCTTTCCCTTTTAAAATTTCTTTCTAAATCTCCTAACCAAACACAAATAAATACTTGATTGTTAATATTGTTAGGCCTCATTTGGCATGTAATAGTTTTAACTTAAAATTCAAAATGTTATTAAAAAAAATTAAAAAGCCTCTAACCTATACAAAAAAAATCAAAAATTCTTTTATTTCTTTATTTTTTACAAATTTTTTTATAAAAAATTAAAAAATTATTTCAAATATATTAAATTTTTTCATATATTTTAATTAAAAAATTATTAAAATAATCTCTTCCCTTAGAATCCCGCCACATCCTCCAAATTGAATACTCCGAAGCCACCCACGTGACGTGTTTGTTGATAATGTGAAAAAGCAAGTTGCTGGTTTGGGAACGGGCTAATAGTAATTTTTTAGTTATTTGGTTAAAATATGAGTTAAAAAGAATTAGTATGTTTGGGATGACTTTTTGACTTTTTACGAAAAGATGTGCAAAAAGTAGAGAGAAAAAAGAATCTTTGATTTTTTGATATGAGTTGTTGGCTTTTTGACTAATTTAATAACTTTTTGACTTTTTGACTAAAAATGAGAGTTCCCAAACGAGGAACATATAATATTTTATAAGATTTTAACTGACAAAGAGCGGTAGAAATTCACAATTTATATTCAAAAGAAAAATGAGTGAGAGCACTAATTAGTGCTACCACTAATGATGTGGCAGTAGGTCTCACAATAAATGATTTGATGTTTTGCATTTGGTGTTGTATTTTTTTTCTTTTTTTATTGAGTGTCATGTCATTAGTGATCTTTTTAGAGCTCCAAAATTAGTGGTCTCTATCATTGTTGTATTCAAAATGAAGGAACGACATAAAAATTAAATAATTAATAATTAATTTAGAATATCAACGCATAATATTTTGAAATTATTAAATAATTTTTCAAAATACACAGTAAAGCAAAGCGAAGACCAAATAACTTCACTTTTCACAAAGCAACGCTCCAGCTCTCGCTCGGCGATTCTTTCCCTATCCGCGTCTCTCTCTCTCCATCGTTTCTCTCCCTCTCCGACAACTCTCAATCTCTGTCTTTCTCCAATCTCTGATTTTTTTATTTTTTTTTGCGCAACAAATTTGTGAATTTTTTATTTTTATTTTATTTTATGAAATCAGAAAACCGAACCCAATCTCTGTACTTTTTTTTTTTTGGTCTCCTTTCAATCTCATTTCTTTCCCCTCTTTTGAAGCTTATAACATATTGCAATAAAGAAACATAAATACACACAACAAATGTAGCATCTTTCAAAGCTAATAGTCGATTGCAACTGTGTAAAACTTGTTCATGAATCAAAAAATAATATCCGTTGATGGGTTTGTATTTGTAGATAGAGAAAAGGGATCTGAAGAGAGATTGAGGCCTATTTGGTAGTTGGATTAAAAGTCAATTTTTTGACTTTTTGATTTTGTTTTTTTTTAAATAATATCATCTCTTTACTCTTTTTTTTTTTTTTTTTTTTTTTTGTATGTATTTTCAAAAACACACTAAAAAAAAGTCAGAAATAAGTTTTTAATTCTGAGAGGGAAGATTTGCACGACAGTACGGTCGAGCTGAGGCGACGTCAAACTTAACGGAATACGCAGCGCCGAGCTAACTCCTCAATTGATGCGACTGACTTGCACGGTCGGAGACAATGACCGGGCAAGCGCGAGCTGGCCCTAGCCGAGCTGTGACTCGCACGTATCGGACGGAGCTCGGAGTGGCGAATGGTAACCGAGCTGTCGGGTGATCTGAGTTGGGCTGAGGCTGCAGCAAGGCCGGCCAGCCGAGATGAACGGCTTCGTGTGACCGAGAATTAGGATGGGATGGTTGGAGGCCGGCGTGCCTCGCAACCGGTTGGTCCTGATGAGCCGGTCTGGAGTAGCTCGGCCGGAGTGGACTGGCTCTCGCCTGATCCCAGGGGACAAGTCGGCGACATATAGCTCGGTTATGTACATGTAATGGTGATCTTCCACAAGTAATAGGCCGGCTGTGGTACTCCGGTTATGTGTGCCACCTGGGCCAATGGCGCGAGGGAGAGGACATCTGCTCCACGCACGCCTCAATATCGTTAGACAGTTCTGTGTGTACTGGTGGAAGGACAAAACCTTTACACGCGTAAGGTGGTGAGAGGCGCGCACTGTCACCTATCCAGGGAAGGACAACAGAGGAAGTGCGCGCACAACCTTGAGACTGCATGGCCAGCCTAGAAATAGGAAAAAAGACGAATATTGGAGGTATGCGAATTCACTCTCACAAACACTCTCCTTTGATTGTCTTCTTCCCTCGTGATCTGACTTGATCGTCGGAGGGTCTTTCCGGCACACCACCGCCGGGCAGCTCACCATTTTTGTGTTGCAGAGACAGACGCCGTCACAAGAAACTTGACGTCCAAGGGGTACGGAAAGCGGAGGATATTTCGCCCCCGTACAATTGGCGCCGTCTGTGGGAAGTCTTTGATACTCAAACCTTGCTCTTCAAGCTTCTTCGACCATTTCCATGGCCAACAACGACGAAACTCCACTGTCCGTCGTCGATGGCGTCACACCAGAGTCCGTCCGACGGAGAGAAGGCCCCCCGAATGTTCCAGCCATGGCGGGCCTAGAAACTTCTTCGCGAGGTGCGCGAGACAAACGCGGGAGGAGCACTGATCGCTCGAAGAGTCCAGAGGGCCGTCGGCGGCGGGGGGAGTCCCGTGAGCAGCGCCTGGAGCACAAACTCAAGGACCAAGACGCCCTCATTCGTAAGATGGCGGCGGAGATGGAGCTGCTGAAGCGCCAAGTTAGAGGGAAGGGTGTTGCTAGAGAGGGCAACCTCAGTGAGCGCACCCCCTCCCCTCGTTCTAGCAGTCGCCGCCAAAGAAGGACTCACTCTATCTCCATCACCAGGAATTATGGGGTGGGAGATTCCGACCAGAGAGAAGGCAGGTCCCTCACTCGCGACAGCACCTACCGCCCCTCACACCCGTCGTCAACGCCGCGATACTCTACCTCCTCCCGTTCCAGGGATCTCAGGGACGTTTTGGAGGAGAGAGCGCGCCGTCGAGAGGCTCAGAGGGTGCCGGCGCTCCAGAGGTTGAGTGCCCCAGTTCATTGCAGTGAAGAAGTGGTGATGCCGGCGCCCAGAGTCATGGCCCCTGCACTGGTGGACAAAGAGCTGGCGAGGCTTACAGCCACGCCGCTGTCTCCAGAGATAGAGGGTACTCCACTTCCTGTCGGATTCCACCAACCAAAGTTCACCCTGTACGACGGCAAGACGGATCCGTACATGCACGTGAGTCATTACCGGCAGGTGATGGCTGGCCACCGGCGCAACGACGCCCTGATGTGTCTCATATTCCCAGCAAGCTTGGGAGAGCTGGGCTTGAAATGGTTCGAAAGGCTCCCGGAAGGGAGTATAGAGGGGTGGCAACAGCTAGCAGAAGCCTTCGTCACCAGATTCAAGACCAACACTCGAACGCCGAAGGAGGTCGACCACCTCCTGAGCGTCAAGATGGAGTCTGGAAGAGCGCTGAAGGCATACAACGCGAAATACTGGGAAACTTACAACGAGATCCTTGACTGCCCTACCAATCTGGCGATCACCCAGTACAAGAGGGGTCTCCCAGTCGGACATAGGCTGCGAGACTCCCTCACGATGCATCAGCCCACAACCATGGAATCTTTGATGCAGCGGATCAACGAGCACAATCGTGTGGAAGATGACGCCGCCTCTACGACCGAGAAGGATAATCCGGTCGCGGTGGACAGAAGGGTAGCGGGGAAAGTCCACTCGGTCGGGCAGGAGGAAAACCGCCCAAATGACCGATCAAAAGATCAGCGTCATGGGACCGGCCGCAACGACAGAAACAAGGGTCGTAGAAACGACCGAGCTGATGCCCCCCGCGACGCAGCGGAAGATGCCAAGAGAAAATTGAAGGCGCGGACAGGAATCACCACGGTCTTCAAAATCCCTATTTACCGCATTTTGAGCGAGATCCGAGGTGAGCCCTTTGTCCGGTGGCCCGCAAAGTTGGGGAATGCACAGAGGGACTTCAATTCAAAATATCGTTGCACCTTTCATGAGGAACGGGGGCACCGAACGGAGGACTGTTTGCCGCTCAAACAACACTTAGAAGAGTTGGTGGCAGCGGGGCATCTTGATCAATACATAGATGGGGGCGTCAAGGCCGCGCCAGCAGGACAAGCCGAGCCAAATGGCCTAGCTGCCCTGGAGATTCCCCCGCAAGGTGTAATCAACGTCATCCACGGCATCATTGAACCGGCAAGGGTTTGCGAACTTAGAGGGATGATAAAGAAGGCTGAGCACATGAGGGAAGTGCTCTCTGTTCAGCCCGCCGTGAAGAAGGGAAAAATCGAAGAGAGGGACATCCTTTCCTTCTCGACCAAAGACTTGGAAAGGGTGCAGATGCCGCACAATGATGCTTTGGTGGTGACACTACGCGTCAAGGACTTTGATATCAAGAGAATCTTGATCGACCAGGGAAGTTCGGTCGAAATCATGTATTATGACGCGTTCAAGCAAATGAAGTTGGAAGACAAGGACTTGGCCCCTGCGACCTCTCCTTTGGTCGGCTTCAATTCACAGCCGGAGTGGCCAATTGGAAAGATTATTTTGCCGGTCAAAGCGGGTTCAGTAATAAAGCAAGTAGAGTTCTGGGTGCTCAAAGTTCCATCCACCTACAACTTGATCTTAGGCAGGGGCTGGCTGTACGCCATGCAAGCGGTTGCTTCGACCTTCCACCAAGTCATGCGCTTTCCGGCGTCGAACGGGCAAATAGAGGAAGTTTGGGGAGACCAGGTGATGGCAAAACAATGCTTTGTTGCGGTAAATGGCAGCCGAGCAGCCAAAGGGTTTGTCCAGATGATCGAGGGGCCCGAGGGAAAGGAGGTCCTTCAAGACGTGGGAAGAAAGGCCGAGGAAAAATCGGTCGAAGATTTGGTGGAAGTGCGCATTGACGAAAACGATCCGGCTAAGTTCTTCCTCCTAGGATCATCTTTGTCTAGCGCCGAACGGTCAGATTATATCAATTTCTTGGTTTCCAACTTGGAGGCTTTTGCATGGACGCCTTACGATATGCCTGGCGTCGACCCAAGCTTCATTTGCCACTAGTTGAATGTCTTCCCTGACGCACGGCCGGTCATACAGAGGACGCGCCGCTCAGCCTTGCACCATGCTGAAGTGGTGGCAGAGGAGGTGAAGAATTTGTTGGAAGCCGGGGCTATAGAGGAGGTGCAATATCCTCGGTGGATATCTAACACGGTGGTGGTTCCTAAGAAGAACGGCAAATGGCGAGTCTGCGTTGACTACAAAACTGTCAACCGCGCTTGCCCGAAGGACAGTTTCCCCCTACCTCGAATTGACTAGCTGGTGGACTTGACCGCTGGCCATCAGAGGTTTAGCTTCTTGGATGCATATCGCGGCTATCATCAGATAGCCATGTATCAGCCGGACAGAGAGATCACGTCATTCACCACTCCCAGAGGCTTATACTGCTACAAAGTCATGCCGTTCGGACTGAAAACGCCGGGGCAACCTTTCAGCGGATGGTCACAAAGATGTTTGCTCCTTCTTGGGCCGAACTATGGAAGCCTATATTGACGATATGGTAGTGAAGAGTAAGGAGAAGTCTCAGCACCTCGCCGACCTAGCAGAAATGTTTGCCATACTAAAGCATCACAAGCTTCGTCTGAACGCCTCTAAATGCGCCTTCGGAGTTGGCACTGGAAAGTTTCTGGGTTTTCTGGTTACAAACCGAGGAATTGAAGCCGATCCATCCCAAATCAAAGCAATACAAGAGCTGGAGCGCCCGAATTCCACAAAGGACGTGCAACATCTTGCCGGAATGGCAGCCGCGCTGAACAGATTTATTAGCCGGTCTTCGGATCGTTGCAGGCCCTTTTTCAAAACCTTGAAGTCCAAGTTCTTTTGGGATGATGAGTGCGACCGGGCACTGGGAGACCTAAAGGCGTATCTCTTCTCTGCCCCTATTTTGATAACGCTGCAGTCGGGCGAAGAATTGTACCTCTACTTGGCGGTCTCTCAACATGCGGTGAGCGCCGTCCTGGTTCGCGCAGAAGGTGTCCAACACTTGCCCATATTCTATGTGAGCAAGACTTT
>JAPPVO010000013.1:41812671-41861255 GCA_030407325.1 Camellia japonica | reverse complement strand
CCACTCCATAGTCCAGTCCCCAAAGCTACTCATCAGATGCTTCATATCTTCCTTAGACTGGAAAGTTATAAACGCGGTTCTCCCTCCACCTTCTCTAAGTTGAATTTCCTTCAGTCCTCTATTACTACATTCTATTTTGAAATTAGTGAAGCTGTGGTAAGGTTTAAAATTTAATCACCGCACTCAATAACAACCAACCAATGTCATATTCATCCGCCGTAATTCTGGTGTTATTACCACTACCAGACTTCCCCCTTTCAGAACCTCAGCGTAAGAGCGTCTCTCACCAAGCCCAGCAACCTTAGATCTCATTACCCCCACTGGTTTGGGGTCTACTATTCTTGAGGATGTTCGGTCCTTGTCAAACTCCGCCTGTTTCACCTTTAGCGTTTTATCGCCGCACCATACCCCATTGGCTTTCTGAATACACAAGGAATTGATGGTATATGAAGGGCAATGGATGATGGGCATGGCAATATCGTGCACGGTTGCAGCGTCACTCATTGGCACAGTAGTTTTTGCAGCAGCTATCACAGTTCCAGGAGGGAGCACAGTTGATGGATTCCCAATTTTCTCCAAAAAAAAAAAGCCTTTATAATGTTTGACTTTTTGTGATAGAAATAATGTAATGATTATGGATTGAATGTGATATTTTATCTTATTCAACTAAAAAATCTATTTTTGTTTTTTTGTGGCTAAAATAACTCCAAATCCAATCCAACCCAACCCAACCCAATCCTTCTTCCCAAACGAAACTTGAGTAGACTATGGTTTTAATTTTAATTTTTTGAAATTAAAGCCCAGAAGACCTTTATTTATAGGGGTACTTACGTGTAGGTCCTATTAACTAGACTTATTTACTTACAGGTCCTAACGAATAAATTTAACACTATAAAAATAAGAGATTGATAAATTTATCACTATAAATTTATTTATAAAAACAAAGAGACTGATAAATATATCACTATAAATTTATTCATAAAAATAAAAGACTGATAAATTTATCTTTATCATTTAATAAATTTATCAATAGGACTTAATGGGTAATAAGTCTCCAAAGTAGGACCTATTGATAGTTTACCCTTATATTATAGGGGGAGATTCTATTTATCCCCAAAAAATCATTAAAGACTCCCTATTTCTAAGTACACACTTTTCATTTATTTAAAATTTTATATTATTCTAAGTACACCCTATTATTTTTCCTAAGTTACCCTTAATAAACTCAAATAATAAATAATAAAGAAATCAAAAAAAAAAAAAAAAGCATTTGAAAAATCTTTCAACCTGATGCACAGGAGGCACCTGGGAAGGACTCCCTAATCAGAGTCACCATTGACAAACTTCATCTCTTTGCCTCTGTTTTTTTTGTATCTCTTTCTTCTCTTGCTCTTTTGCTATAACAATTTGTCGATTACTATGTATTTGACAATTTTATTACTGATTTGCTATTCTAATTTGTTGATTACTATATGTTTGAAAAAATGCTTGAATGAGAAAACACTATTACATATTGGTTTTTTAGTATGTTGGAGCTCTCACATATTTCAGTTTTTTTTTTTTTTTTTCTTTAGTGGAATTTGTTTCATCTATATTTTAAAGTAAAGTTATTTCTTTATTTATAATGATGATGTAGATGGTTTGATTTTTATTTGAATACCCACCTCCTCTTTGATGGGTTGCTTTAAAATATTATCTTGAGTATCACTTTTCTTTATTGTTTGATTGTTCAAACTTTTTTCTAGGGTTTAGAGTTTCAAAATAATAAAAAAAACAATAATGTTAATGATAATGGTGAGTTTTGATAAGGTGGATCAAAGTTTTGGAGTGAGGAAGAAGAAGAAGAAGACAAACTAACTTTGATGTCTTGGGGAAGAAAATGCAAGGATTTGAATAGGAATAATAGATTAGGGTGTACCATGAGGGAAAAAAAAATTATTTTAGGATTTAATATGATTTATTCTTATTAGTAAATTCACATTAGGATATAACATGAATTAAAATTTATAAATTTAAATTGAGTGTATTGAGATATTTTTTAGGTTCAAATAAAATGCCCCATATATGGGACTTGGGCACATTAGTTGCGGCTTGGATAGGCCCGAACTAACCTATTAATGATCTCTACTCAATTTGAATTGTTCATTTTGTTGGATTATGCATGTAAATTATTTATGAAAGAAATTCAGATTGATCTAATAATCATGATTACATAATTTCATCAAATTTGTTTTCCAAAAAAATTGAAAAAAAGAATAATTTATTTTTAAAAATATCTTTCTTAACTGTTCTAAAATGGACGATTTATTTCTAGCTACCCTGCATCCTTAACTCACGGTAGCAACCACAAACCTTATAAGAATATAAGCTTTAAGGACATGCCAAAGATTAAACTAGAAAGTTAGAACAATCTATGGCCTCGTTTGGGAAGTTAGTTATTTTAGTAAGTTATTTGGTTTTGAGCTATTTTAATAGATTAAAATTTTTGTGTTTGGGAAAATGATTGGATATTTTTGTAGTTGGATATGATGTTTGTGAGATAAAAAGCGAAATGATTATAGGTTTGATGTGACATTTTATCTTATTAGTTATTTTAACTTATTTGATCTTTTTGTAAATTAATCTTTTTGCAAAAAAATCTAAAACCCAACTTGCCAAACAGGGCCTATAAGTTGATGGGGGTAATTATAGAAAAAAAAAAAAAAAAAATTGAAAATTTGACATTTGTAACAAAATAATAAATTTTTAACTTTTAATTTTATCAATTTAAATCCTTAACTTTTGATTTGTTTTCAATCTAAACTATCAACTTATTTTTGTTAAGCAAAACCAACAAGAAAAAGATATTTTCGTCTTTAAATTAAATGTAAATGTACATAAAATGTTTGAAATAGCCGTCTCGTTGAGTTTAACAACTAAAATGTTATTTTTTTTCGTCAGTATTACTTAACAGAAATAGATTGATGATTTAAATTGAAAACAAATTAAAGGTTTAAAATTTAAATTGACAAAATTAAAAACTTAAGATTTATTTTAGAATAATGCTTGGGACCCCCTTTTGGGGTCACCCCCTCACCCCCTTTGCCACGTAGCGGGTGGTGATTGGAGGAGCAGGAAAAAAAAGAAAAAGAAAAAGAAAAGGGAACCAATGAGAGAGAGAGGGGGTCAAAGGGAGTTGGGGAAAAGGGGGATGAATCATTGTTGTTTATTTTATTAGAAAAGTCAAAACTTGAGTTTTTTCTATAATTACCCCACAGTTGATTAATTGGGAATGCTGAAATTCTTAGGAAGCTTAACTATGATACAAAACAAAGCAGCATCATGTGTCCTTTAGTAGGATCTTAACAAAAGAGTGGCAAATGACATTTTTTTTTTAATTCAAAGGAATTAGAAGGGGACTAAGCCCTAACAAAAGAGACCCCAGAGAGGTCAACTAACAATAGACCCCCATATGTTAGGGGCTGATCTAGAACAACCAGGGGTTCATCTTGAACAGTTTCTATACTAGCTTAATCTATCTGCCCATTGATTTCCTTCCTTGCAGATATGCTTGATTGATTACACAGTTACATCTTCTCCTTAAGGCTCTGCACTCGTTCACTATTTCCTTTGAAGAGAAGGAGAGTGGATTGGGCGTAAGCTTTCTCTGAGTCTGTTTCAATTTCAGTTTAATTGTATCCTTTCTCATGAATGATAGTGAGACCTCTGTAAATATCCCAAATTTATGTGCAAGGCTAGTGTAAAATCCCTAAATAACATTTTAACAATGTATAAACTCTATTACTCTTCACAGAAAACTCAAAACATAGCAAAATAACAAAATCAAAGCCCACATCTCCATAACCACTCTTTTCAATATCATGCACATCTTTGCACATACAACACCAATACCAAGCCACAACATTTGGACGGACAAAATTATCCATAAAATTTTTCCCAAGCGGCTGTCTAAAAATAAAATAAAATAAAAAACCAAACCGTAGAAGGGGTTCAGAGCTCTAAATCCATTTCCAAGAAAAAGAAACACATGAGCTATCCTAAAAAGCACGACATAATGACTTAACTTCAAATATCCTAAACTTAGACCATGTTTGATATCACAATGAAGTGATTAAAAATGAATACATTATGTAATATTGTGATCAAGTCCATTATGAATGTTCTTCCAAATATCTTCCATAAATCTCTTAACCAAACTAGCCACCCTCCCCATATGAAACCATATTAGCAACTACCACCCTTCCATAAGTCTTCGAATTATATAATTGTTTGTGATTATCTCATTTCAAATTAAAAATCACCATCAAATTTGTAATTTTAAATATGTTAATGTGGCAGATATGTGATTTTTTTTTTTCACAAATTGATCACGAAATAAATATCTATTAATTTATGTAATAAACAAAAACCAAATCTGGGATCTTTTATATATTGGATATGGAATGAAATTCATGTACCTGATTTTTATTTATGTTTTTGTGTAACCAGAATTATGTCCAATGCAACTATTTTTGACCCTATTCTAGGAACATAAATCTGAAAATCAAGTGACAACCCTAATTACATAATTCAAGTAAACCGAATGAACCAATAAAAGGTGATACTGAATCGATCATGTACGAAACAAACCCAATGAACAACTAGGCTACCCGTCAGGGTTACCCACGATTGCCCTTCTTCGACAATTATATACAACAAAATCATGAAAAAGATCAAAGCAAAAACCAAAAAAAAAAAAAAAGATTACTTATTATCTTCTATCTTACTCTGAAAGTGGTTCAAGGTATAGGTGGGTGTGTACGTTACAAAAATACATATATATGTATTACATTGTGAATTTAAAGTAGGAGGATAACTGGACAACCCACAAATCCTTGGCCTGGCATATATAATATTACTACTGTGTATTTATTTGTTTATCCCTTAGCCTCTAGTCTAGGGGAGATGTGGGCCCGTAGTGGATTCTTCATCACAACAGTGAATTCGTGTTTCTCTGATAAATCAACATCCCCATCATTTCCATCCGCAGCCGTCCATTCAAAATACCAAACCAAATTGGCCACAAAATATTCCAAGTGAAGCAGAGCCAAACCACTTGCCGGACAAATCCTCCTCCCGGCCCCAAATGGCATCATCTTGATCTCCTTGTTCCCTGTTATATCGAACACCACTGTCGCTTCCCCTTCCCCTTCCCCTTCTCCTCCATTGCCACCGCTATTTATCAAGAACCTCTCGGGCTTGAACTCCATGGGCTCATCCCATACCTTCGGGTCCCACCCCATCTCCGCCAGCATGAAATTTATCATTGTACCCTTGGGCACCTCATAGCCTTCCAACTCCACATCTTTAGTCACCGTGTGGGGCAGTGCGAAGTGTCCCGGCGGATGACGCCTCAACCCTTCCAATACTACAACTTTTAAGTACGACATCTCATGTAAATCCTCCTCATTTATTACGAGGAGGATTCCCTTTTCTTTTTCCTCTCCTCGGGACAGGGGCGGTGGTGGGCCCACTACCCCAATAATCTCTTCGTACAACTTGGACTGAACGTGAGGGTACTTCACCAGGTTAGCCATGATCCACTGCAAAGCAGTTGATGTAGTATCAGTGCCCCCGTTGAGAAACTCGCCGCATAGGCTCACCATCTCATCGTTGTTGAGCTTTCTCTTCTCGTCGGGCAGCACAAGATCCACCAACGTATCCACATATGCCACCACGCTCGATTCTTCTTCTTGGTTCCCCTGTCGTCGTTGTTTCACAACGTCGACTCGGGCTTCTATAAGAGGAATCAACAGTTCCTCTTGATCCCGGCGCATCCGCAGGAGCTCATTCCAGCTGTTGTGAAACACAATCTTCCCTAATTTGGGCCAATAGTTGAGCATATTGAAGCGACTAGACCTCAATAGCATCGCGCGCTGCACCGTCTCGATTTGCGTAATTTGCTTCTCATCAAGCCTATCACCAAAACACATGAGTACTAACAAGCAAAACATAGCGTATTGGAAATGATGCACCACCTTCACGGCTTCCGCCGAAGAGTCCTTGGCGGAATCGAGAAGACGGTGGATCAGAATTCCAAGGACCCATTGGCGGGCGTGGGTATAAGATTTGACGCGGGAGGGGTGGAGGATCTCGGAGGTGAGGTTGCGGCGGAGGAGGCGCCAGGTGGGGCCGTAGGCGGCGGAGCTGATAGTGTGTTGGTTGCTGCTGAAAATCTTGACGGCGGCGAGGGGCTTGGGGCGATCTGAGAAGTGGGCACCGTTTTGAATAAGGGCATGGTGGGCGATGGAGTGGCTGCTGACGAAGATGGCGGGACGATGCCCTATCCGGAGGGTGATGATGGGGCCGTACTTGTCCCAGAGGTCTCGGAGACCTTGTTCAATCTCCGAAAATGATTTGCGAAGCCATAGGAAGTTTCCAATCACTGGTACAGTGGCCGGGCCCGGAGGGAGGTTCTTGTAGGATGAGGAAGAAGATGGGGGAGGATTAGATTGAAGAGAGATTTGATGAGAGCAGAGATACATAGGGTAGTTACGATGATGAACCAGGTCTCCATCTCTCTTTTTCCCTTTATTTTTTTCTTCTCCTTTTCTCTGTGTTTCTGTGTGTGTGGAGTGGAGAAGTGAGATGAAGAGTGAATTTATTCAAACCGACCACAAACAAAACAAAAAAAAAAACAGGTGGTGAATTTGACTTCTTGTGTTCTATATTTCTTGCTCACTAAGATAAAGAGTGTGAATACGAATTACAAAATTGAATAATATTAGGGATTATAAAAATAAAATATCATGAAATAAATTATAAAGATTTTTTATTTTTTGATTAGAGAGTGATATTTTATTATATGTATAATCTAAATATTAAAAAAAATTTATGACTATTTTTATGATTCCTAATATTATTCTTAAAAAAAATTACTTAATTTATTGTTTTAAAATTACATAGTTGATTGGTATGGAAGGTTCAAACAAAAAGATTTTAACAAAAGATAGAGCTGCGTACGAAAGCAAAAGAGGGATGGAGAAGGAAACAAAGGCCTTGTTTGGTTTGTTTTTCGAAAAATTTTTGAAAATTTTTTTTTATAAATAAATTTTTAAGAGTAATCAAATCAAATAAATATTTTTTAAAAAATCTCAAAATTTTATTTGGTTACTTACTTTCTAAAATCACTCTCTCTTATACACATCAAATCAATCACTTTTTTTAAAATTTTCTTTCCAAAATAATTTTCTAAAATCATTTTTAAAAAAAGATAAACTAAATAAATTTGTATACTTTTTATCTCAAAAGCTACTTTACAGACACAAAACAAACAGACGCGGACAATTCAAATAGAATAAATGAATACAATTTTGATTTTAGTAAAAATCGAAAAATAAGGAAACATTATAAATAAATGATACTTGGGAAAAGCAGAAGCAAATCAATGGTGAAGATATTAGGGTGAATGCACTGACACCCCCTTAATGTTTATCTTTAATATAAATAGTCCCCTCACGTTGTAAAAATTATATTTATCTCTCTAAAGTTTAAACTTTTATTACAATTTAATTCTTTCGTTAGTCAACCGTTAAGTCAACTAACAGGAAAATTAATATAATAAATTAATTTTTTTAAATATCTATTTTACTCTTATTAACCAAAAAAAAAAATTTAAACAAAAACTACTAGATGAGTAAAGAAAATTTGTAAAGAATTACAAAAATTCATTTAATATTAATACATATATTATTATACTATAAAACATTTAGGTGATACTATGGTACACAAACTTTTGTGGTGTTAATTATCCCAAATAATAATTAGATCATTTTTAATCATAAATAATAAAAAAAAATCAACAGATAGACATAAATTTGAACAGATAGACAACAAAATGTGAACAGATAAAAAAAATTGAATGGATAGTCAAAAAAAAATTGAATAGATAGAAAATAATTTAAACAGAAAGATATAAATTTAAACATATAGTCAACGAAAAGTCAACAGATAAATTAAGAAATAAAATTGGAAACAAAATGTCTTCCTAAAATAACAAAATGACTTTTCACCAAATTATTTCACAAAATGTGGACCTTTCACTAACAAAAAATATTCACCAGACCTAATACCACTACAAAAAAAAACACCTTTGGCGACTAAATTTTTAGTCGCCAAAGGTCCTATTTTAGTCGCCAAATGTCGAAATTTCACTTTTCCCGACTAAAAATTTTAGTCGCCCGTCTTGTCGCCAATATATGGTCGCGGATGCCTTTGGCGACTAACAGTTTTTTAGTCGCTAAAAATCGTGTCTTCAGCGACTAAACATTTTGTCGCGAAAAGTCACTTTCTTTTTTGAAATCATACCTTTGCTGACTAAACTGTTAGTCGCCAATAGTTAATTTTTTATTTTATATTTATACCTTTGGCGACCACTGACTTTAGTCGCTGAAAGTATTTTCAGAAATTTTTTTTTTGCCTCCGCTGCTACCAAGTTTCGAACCTATGACCACCAACTTTCCAACTTTGTCAACCTTTACCAACACTCTCTTCCCACTATGGCACTACAACCTCACGCGAATATTAATGCAACATATATTATTTATATACTAAATTGCCGGTATTAATACAAACTATATATATAAATAATTATTTTTATTTAATGTATTAATGTAAAAAATAAAGTATTTACTAAAAAAAACATATGAGGGCACTTTTGGCGACTAAATCTGAATTTTAGTCGCCAATTCTGTGCTTTTTGGCTACTAAATGCTGCTTTGTCGCTAAAAACCTTAACTTCCGCCCAAAAAAAGTACTTCCGGCGACTAAACTTATTTTCCGTCGCCAAAAGATCCACTTTTGCCGACTAAACTCAGTTTTAGTCGCCAAACTGTCCACCTTCAGCGACTAAATTGTTTGTAGTCGGCAAAACTGCTATAATCAGCGACTAAACCTGTTTTTTGTCGCCAAAACCATAACTTTTCGCTACTAAATTATTTTAGTCGCCAAAAACAGTGACTTTTGGCTACTAAACAAACTTTAGTCGCTAAAAACCCTATATTCGGCGACTACACTTCCTTTTAGTCGCTAAAACCGTGCTTTTCGGCGACTAAACACTTTTAGTCGCTAAAACCCTGCTTTTCGGCGACTAATTCCATTTTAGTCGCCATTTCATGCACTTTCAGCGACGAATTTTTTATTTTTAGTCGCCATTTGTGTATTTTGTTGTAGTTTACCTTATACCCTCCTTAGATTGGATTTATCACCAATTTACTTTTCAATTTATCGCATTGTCACTCAAAATAATATATATATATATATATATGCATGACAATTGCAGTTTTAAAAATAAACCATACATTTTTTTTCTTTTTTTTCTTTTTTTGTGACAAACGTAATATATTAACTAAGTTACAATTATCAGATCGACCTAATTTTTTATGAGGATGAATCATAGAAAGTGTTTGATGAAATGAATGGTTTAAATTTTAAAACATGTTAGGCCCTAAGGATCCAAATAATGCCATTCAGTCCAAATTTTAGAGTGAAACTGATCCTCCTCGTTCATAAATATACATATTTCTTACTTCTTTTCAAAGTATGGAGACAAGGACCTACTCCCAACAACAAATGAAATCCACGAAAATGTTGTCATCCAATAACAATTTTAAAACCAAAATGATAATTAGATATGTACAAGAGTGAAATGACGTGAATGAAAAATTCCTTGCTTAATCATTGCTGCAATTTTGATGCAGTTTTAGTTTTAAAAACAAAATTTGGGTTTCTTAGAGAGATAGAGGGAGAATGAGTCAAGAACTTAAAAGTCAATCATTTTGTTTGGATATTTTTGTTAATAAGAGTGAATATGAGATAATTCAATTAATTAACATCTAACGAATTGAACAATTCAAAGATGCTACAGGGAAGAAAAGTCGGCCAAGGCGGGGCTTTAAGTGTTATGCTAGAACTGATGAAAACTGGATTTTGATTTGCTCAAAACACAGAGCCTGTGGTCTGTCTTTGTTGGAAATCAAGCTTCTTTATATAATATATATAGTTAGTGCTAGTGCTTGTATATTGGCTGTCATTAGCTAGTGCGTTATACTTTCGACAGATGCTTAGTTAGTGCGTTTTGCTTTCGGTCTCTTTTAGTTTTATATGTTTTCACTAAATGATGATGTTGTATAGCAAGCAGCTCCTATATAATGGAGACTACTCTTAAGGTTTCAATCAATTGAATTACAGAGCTTATTTACTCTTTCAATCATTCTCTCCATATTTTTCATAGTATCAGAGCAGGTGTAATCCTGTCTCATCATTTTCGCCTCTTCAGTCAGTATTCGAGTTTTCTGTTTTAATTTTTTTTTGTCTCTCTCTTCTACTCAAATCTATCCTTCTATTTCATGCCTAAATACGGTCCAGCTTTTGGAATGGCTATCGACTCATCCTCCTCTTCTTCTGATATTATCATCTCATCATCTTCATCCTCTCATCAAATGGAAACCTCTCATCTTCCGATCACCGCCCATAAATTGAATGGGCAAAATTATTTGCAATGGTCTCAATCCATATTAATGTTTATACGGAGAAAGGAGAAAGATGACTACATCACCGGAGCCTCAGCATTACCAGAAACCACAGCATCAACCTACAAAAGGTGGATAGCTGAAAATAATATGGTCATGTCGTGGCTCGTCAACTCTATGACCACTGACATTGGTGAAAATTTTCTGTCATTTGATACTGCCAAAGAGATCTGGGACATGGCAAAAGAAACGTTTTCGAACAAGGAAAACACATCTGAAATCATCCAGCTTGAAAGCTCCCTCCACGATTTACGTCAAGACAATCTTACGGTAACTGAATATTTCAATACCCTTACTCATCTATGGCGTCAACTTGATACTTTTGAGGTTCATAACTGACAGTGTGTTGCTGATGGTTTGTTGTATAAAAAGATTGCCGAAGGGAAGCGTGTGTTTAAATTCTTGTTAGGATTGAACACAAATCTTGATGAAATCAGAGGAAGAATTTGGGAGTAAAACCGCTACCTAGCCTTAGAGAGGCATTCTCTGAAGTCCGTCGCGAAGAAAGTCGGAAAAAACTCATGATGGGATCCCATCAACAACTGAATATGGCAGAAAGCTCGACTCTTAAGACTCAATTCGCTCCTATTGACAACCGTCAGAAAAATAAAGGAGGTAGGCCTTGGTGTGATCATTGCAGAAAGCCAGGTCACTTGAGAGAAACTTGTTGGAAGATTCATGGAAAGCCAGCAGATTGGAAGCCACGTCAGCCTCTTCAGAAAGAAGGACGAGGTAATCATGCAGGTACCAATGAACTATCACCACAACCTGAAGCAAGCCCTTTCACCAAGGAGTAAATGGAGATGCTCCAGAAACTACTGTCTCCTATTCTACAGTCACAATCTAGTTCGTCTTCCAACCACATCATTGGATCCGGAACCTTGGCTCACAAAGGTAATTCTTTGAACGCCTTTACTGTTGGTAAGAAACATAAAAAACCTTGGATTGTGGACTCAGGAGCATCTGATCATATGACGGGAGATGCAACAATTTTTGATACATATAGCTCATGTCAAAATAATTTAACGGTCCGAATAGCAGATGGTTCACTATCAAAGGTTGCCGGTACAGGTTCAGTTGTGCTGTCTAGGAATCTTATTCTCAACTCTGTTCTCCTTGTTCCTGACTTGGACTGTAATCTATTGTCAATTAGTAAACTCACTAAGGAAAAGAGGTGTGTTACTAATTTTTTCTCCACTCATTGTGAATTTCAGGATTTGGATTCGGGGAAGACGATTGACAATGCTGAGGAATGCTCTGGACTCTACATCCTTAAGGAACGCCACTATCCACAGGAACAACCTCAAACGGCAATTCATGGTAGTTCTTTTTCGGTTTCGTGTCAAAATAACGATAGAACAATTATGTTGTGGCACTATCGCTTAGGTCATCCTAATGTTATGTATCTCAAGCATTTATTTCCTTCATTATTTAATAAAAATCCAAAACCTTTGATTGTGAAATCTGTCAATTTTCTAAGCATGTACGGTCCCATTTTCCCATTCAATCCTATAAAGCGTCTCGTCCATTCTCACTAATTCATAGTGATATCTGGGGTCCATCAAGAATAAAAAATGTAATTGGTACTCGGTGGTTTGTCTCATTCATAGATGATCATACTAGATTAACCTGGGTCTTTCTCATGAAAGGCAAATTTGAAACAAGCCAAATCTTCAAAAATTTTCAAATTATGATTCAGACACAATTCCAGTCAAAAATACAAATTCTAAAGTCTGATAATGCTGCGGGACTATTTCAACTCCATTCTAGGAGAATTTTTAGCAAAAGAAGGGATAGTTCACTTAAGTTCATATGTTGACGCCCCACAACAAAACGGCATTGTTGAACGGAAAATTTGGCATTTGTTAGATGTTGCTAGATCGCAAATGTTTTCCACAAATGTTCCACAATTTTTCTGGGGAGAAGCTGTTCTTACAGCAACCTACCTTATTAATAGGATGCCATCTAGGGTACTACAATTCCAAACCCCTTGTCAACTTCTCCTAAAATCCTTTCCAACTACTCGCCTCATCTCCACCATCCCACCAAAAATTTTCGGGTGCTCTGTCTTTGTTCATATCCATCAACAGTATCGAAGTAAACTTGATCCCAGGTCGCTCAAGTGTATCTTCATTGGGTATTCGTCACATCAAAAAGGGTATAAATGTTACTCTCCGGTCACAAGGAAATTCTACAATTCCATGGATGTCACATTTTTGGAAACCCAGTCTTACTACCCTAAAATCGTTATTCAGGGGGAGACTCCAACCCAGGAATATCAATTTTGGACCCTTGAGTCATTTACTGAGCCATCCATCACCACCACAAATCACACACCTCCAGAGTCATTTAATCAATCTTTACCTGCCGAAAATTCCGAGTTCATTGTTGACTTGCGGGATAATGAGCACATCCAAGAGGAAACGGAGGAAGGAGCACTTTCTCAACAATCCCATGAGGCTGAACCGGGTGCTAATCCAAGCAACATTCCAGGTAACAAAATTCCTACCACAGATAGTACTGTTGATTCTGAGTTAGAAAATAGTATTCTTAATATGCCCATAGCTTGGACAAAAGGAGTTAGATCATGTACTCAGCATCCCATTGGGAACTTTATTTCTTATGATAAGCTATCACCTTCGTTTCGTGCCTTCACTTCTAGCATCACGGAGATACCCATTCCTTGGAATATTCAGGAAGCTTTCAAGTATCCAAAGTGGAAGGCGGCAGTCAATGAGGAAGTTCGGCCTCTGGAAAAGAATGGTACTTGGGCAATTACTGATCTTCCAAGAGGTAAGAAACCAGTTGGGTGTAAGTGGATTTTCACAGTAAAGCACAAGGCAGATGGTAATGTGGAACGTTATAAAGCTCGGTTGGTCGCCAAAGGATTCTCCCAATCCTATGGCATTGACTATCAAGAAACCATTGCTCCAGTTGCCAAGCTCAACACTGTTCGTGTACTTCTATCCTTGGCAGCTAATCTCGATTGGTCACTTCACCAACTTGATGTGAAAAATGCCTTCCTCAATGGTGACTTAGAGGAAGAAGTTTACATGGACATTCCTGCTGGACTTGAGACGACATCAAATTTCAACAAAGTTTGCAGACTCCGAAAATCCTTGTATGGTCTCAAACAATCTCCTAGGGCCTGGTTTGAACGGTTCACTAATGCAGTGAAAGGGTACGGTTTTGTTCAATGTCAATCCGATCATACATTATTTGTGAAGTACTCCCTAGGAGGGAAATTGGCAATTATCATTGTTTATGTGGATGACATAATTATAACAGGTGATCATGAAGAGGAAATTGGCTTACTTAAAAAATTCCTAACAAAGGAATTTGAGATTAAAGATCTTGGAAACCTTAAGTACTTTCTTGGAATGGAGATTGCTAGGTCAAAGAAAGGTATAGCAGTCTCACAACGTAAATACGTTCTAGACTTACTGAATGAAACAGGGATGCTAGGATGCAAGCTGGCAGAAACACCTATGGACATAACTATCAAACTGGAAGAAAGTGACGGTAGTGCACCAAGTGATAAAGGGAGATATCAACGTCTTGTGGGAAAACTCAGTTATCTTTCTCATACAAGACCAGTCATCAGCTTCTCTGTTAGTGTGGTCAGTCAATTCATGAATAATCCAACCAAAAAACACATGACTGCTGTGACCAGAATATTGAGGTACCTAAAAAAGACACCGGGCAAGGGTCTCTTCTTCCAAAGAACAACAAATAGAAAAATTGAGATTTGTTCAGATGCAGATTAGGCAGGTTCAGTGACTAATCGAAGATCAACTTCTGGCTATTGTTCGTTTGTTTGGGGGAACGCGGTTACATGGCGAAGCAAGAAACAGTCAGTGGTAGCCCGTAGTAGTGCTGAGGCAGAATTTCGTGCTATGGCACTAGGTATCTGTGAGGGAATCTGGTTGAACAGGCTGTTAGAAGAATTACGGGTTCCATCTGAGCATCCCATGGTTTTATACTGCGACAACCAAGCCGCCATCAGTATAGCTAAGAATCCGGTTCATCATGATCGAACTAAACACGTGGAGATAGATCAACACTTTATCAAGGAAAAGATTGAAGAAGGAGTTTTTCAAGTCAGCTACACTCTAACAAACTGTCAAAAGGCTGACATTCTCACAAAAGCTCTTGCTCGAGTTAACTTCGAAGATCTGACGGAAAAATTGGGAATGATTAACATCTACAACGTAGCTTGAGGGGGAGTGTTGAAAATCAAGCTTCTTTATATAATATATAAATCAAGCTTCTTTATATAATATATATAGTTAGTGCTAGTGCTTGTATATTGGCTGTCATTAGCTAGTGCGTTATACTTTCGGCAGATGCTTAGTTAGTGCGTTTTGCTTTCGGTCTCTTTTAGTTTTATATGTTTTCACTAAATGATGATGTTGTATAGCAAGCAGCTCCTATATAATGGAGACTACTCTTAAGGTTTCAATCAATTGAATTACAGAGCTTATTTGCTCTTTCAATCATTCTCTCCATATTTTTCAGTCTTCGTTCCATCAAGGATGGCTTTGCCTTCAACAACACAATCATGGATGAATAGCACTAATATCCCTAATTTTGTTCACGACATCCCTAGTAAGATCACAACACTCATGACTCCAAAATCAAAAGTTTCCCAAAAAAAATAAAGAAAGAAAATAATAACTGTTATTTTGTTCTTGTTAATTTTCAGCAGCAACAGAGAGAGACATAAGTTGTTACCTGCCACTCCACATAGCTATACTCTAAGGCAACTAGGAGAATGCCAGTAAAATTTTTGAAACTGACCCCAACGCGATCACAGCCCATCTCACCGCCCTCTTGGAGACACCTCTTCTCGTGGCAGTTAAGGCAAAGGCGGGGGATCCTGTTTGTCAGGAAACTAGTGGCGTTGATGCGGCCAGAAGCACTGGCTTTGACTGACTACTTTGGCAATACAGCACTTCATGCAGTTGCTGTGCTTGGCAATATTATTGAAGCCAAGTTGGTTGTGGAGAAAAACCCAGACTTGCCTAATATCTGGAACAATGATGGCTCTCTGCCTCTCCACTTGGCTGCCATGGATGGTCAGAGGAAGATGACTCTGTTCTTGCTGTCTGTCACCAGAGATGACGAGGAATCGAAACCTTATGAAAGCGAAGCAGGTGCCACGCTCATGCGTTTTGCCATAAATGTTGGATTCTATGGTGAGTATTATTAGCAATACTTACCCTCCGTTTGTTTTGGCGGAACACATCCTAAAAATGTCCTTTCAGTATATAGGTTTTTTTTTTTTCTTCTTATATTTTTGCGACATTCAAAGTCATGTGTTGGTGATGTGTGGTGGGGGTGAGGCTTGGCTGGGCCTAGGCTTAGAGTTTGAAACCGATTTATTGGACCAACACATTGGGCCATTGGCCAGCCCAATCCATGAGCTCGTTAAAAAAAATACAAAAAATCTAAATAATAGGTCTTAAATCTTAACCCGTTTGGCTAAACTTGCTAAACCAATATCCATTGGCCCGTGATTGGTAGCCTATCAATTTGGCACGTAAGCCTATCTGTGCCAAACACATTGGGTTAGACTTAAGCCTAAGGTTGTGAAGCGTAGGACAGTTCAACCTGAGCTAGTAAAAAAAGTCCATTGGGTTTAGTTTACGGGCAGGTTTGGCCATCATTTTTCCCATTGTGCTCGATCTCATGCCGACCCTTAGTGGTGGTGGTAGTGTGATCATTAATAAGACTCTGGTTTGAATTTTTTTTTTACTTCTTAAAAGTAGAAAATATTTTCTCCCAAACAAACAAACAAACAAACAAACAAACAAAAGGGTTGTTGAATTAAATTGCAACTCACATGAGCTAAGCATGACTTTGTGATTATTGTCTGTGATCTCCATGAAATAGTCATTTGATCCAAAAAATTAAGAACATGAAATCAATATTTTGATTAATGTATTATGTTGTTTGTTCTGAAACACAATTTGTGAGTATGTCTCTACTACATTTAGAATGAATTGAAATCATATGTAAATTTTATGTTCATAATTATGTGTTTTGTTTCTGTACAAGTAATATTATTATTGATTAATATCGGATCTGTATAATTGATGCGTTATTAGAACTGGTTTTGGATCTTCTCGACCGCAAACCCTAAGCTGGCATGGAAAGATTTTTCTTCTCTAGAAGTGATGGCTCATGAGCATTCTTCTTTCCCAAGTGGTACATGCTTCAACATCTGGAAGTGCTTCATCTACTTGTTAGTTTCCTCTCTCTCTCTTCTTTAATATTTATACATTTATTTTTTTGGTGGGAGGTAGTAATGGTAATTGTTATTGGACAAAATCAGGTTGGATTATTATCCTCTCCATTACAATGAAATTTCTCCATCACATAATTCAATGGTTATGAAAATGACTTTTCTTTAATTTGGAATAATGATAAATTCGCTTTCCAACTTTATGGTTGTTGAATATGTAATGGAGAGAATCAACTCTCTTTGGAAGAGTTTTGGAATTGTGATTCCAGCTCTTAGTTTGCATATGGTGTTTGGTTGTGGCTTTCAAAAATTAATTACACACTCACTTTTGAAAACCCGGTTGAAGGCGGGAAAATTTGGACTAACTGGTTGTCCCATCAGACGTCCGGTCATCTGGGCGGTTGACCGGAATAGTGCATTTTTTTTTTTTTGGCAATTGACACATGTTAATTTTTATATATTCAACAAAAAATATTTTCCAAATTTTTAAAAAAAAAATTTGTGAGCTTTAACAAAATTTTGAGTTGTGTGTTTGGTTATGAATTGTAAGTTTTTATATCAAATATCATATGTTACATCAAAAATTTCCCACTCAATTCAAAACTCATTCACCAAACAAATTTTTCACGCTTAAATCATAATTCCAAAACTCACAAACTCAAAATACAACTCTATTATCAAATCATATTTGGAAAACTTTAACAAACACAACCAAAGTTTTCCAAATCTTTATTACATTTAGGCTAATTTATTTGAGCAAAAAATATTTTCTAGCGATTGACACAATCAGAAACGAGAATCAACGAAAAACATAACTTATTTGGACTGAAATATTTTCTACTTTGAAAAGTGAAAAAATATTTTCTAAAATAAAATCTTATCAATACCACTACTTCATTACCATCTCCACACTATAACCAAGACCACCATCTCTACCACTTTACCACCTTGACCCCACCCCACCACTACCAACACTACCACCTTCATCACCGTAACCACGACTTTCAATATCACCAAACCAGCACCTTACCACTGCTATTAGGACTATCACCCCACCACTGCCAACCCCAACGCCACCACTATGAACGTGACTAGGACCGGCGCAAATGCAAAGCCATTGCCTTGGGCCTCAAACAATGGCACCCAACTTGAAGAAGACCATATTTTTCTTTCACTGACATAAGATGGACTTGGAATAGGTGTTATGCCTTCTGCCATAGTATGGTTGTTGTGAAGCCTGTCAAGGCATGTTCTAAATCAATTTTTATGATTCTAACTATTTATATTATAAGGTTCGTCAAGTAAATCATACATAAAAATAATATAAAAAATAAGATTAATTGGACATCTGTAACTCCATAACAAAACCACATTTGCTTTAAACAAAAATAAACGGTTGGTATAATTTTGATAATTTTTTAAATATAATTAAGGTTGATCATAATGTTACATATGTCCAATTACCCTGAATTTTTTTTTATGAATAATATGCTTAATAAATCATACAATATGAACAATTCAAATTATTATAAAAAAACTCAGAACATACTCTCAACGGGGGCCTCACAACATGAGTGTTGTGCCACAAGGCACAATACCAACCCCAATCCCAACATAAGGTTCAATCCATATAATATGTAGGGTAAAGCATCAATAAATCCCAAATTTGGATGTGTTGAACCATTTAGTCCTATGTTTTCTTTTGTAGATTGAAAAGTCCCATGTGAATGTTAGTTACGTAAAAGCCCATGAAATTATCATGTGACTTGGCTTGAGTAGGGGTAAATGTGGGTTTTTGGTGATGTTGTAGTTACAAAAATGCCCAAAAGTGTACTATAGCATTTTATTGTTTCCCTTCATCCCGAACAAAACGAACGAGATAGAATACAAAATTTCTGGGTTTCTATTCCAATGTTAGTGATTGGATCCTCATCTTGGGTGATTGAAGCATCTGATTTGGCAATATTGGAACTAGAATATTCATTTCCCAAATAATGTTGAACACCACCCACAAAAACCCTCTTCTAGCACATTGGCAGAGACAAGTCGGCATGGGCATTGAAGATTCTGGATTTGTGATCATCAATGAGGTTGAAACATCGATGAGCTAACATCATTTGTGAATCGGCGTTTGTGTGGTTGTTGTTTTCCAATGGCGAAAGGTATGGAAATGTTTGATGTTGCTTTGTTCGTGTGTGGTTTGTACAACATTGTGGTTGTGTTATGTGTGGAATTGTGGTGTTTTTTCATGTTTTCATGATGTTATTTTGTACCGAAATCAAACACAACATTTTCATGGTTCCTAGTGGACAAACAGTTCGATGATGTGTTCTTTGAATTAATGAACTATAATGTTAATGTAATTGGTCTTATCTATATTATGTGATGGGGAAATATGGGCTTTGGGTTGATGTCAATTTTCGGTAATGGTGGATTGGTAATGTATTCATGTTGTTGGGTTGGTTTTTGTGGTTTTTTTTTAATTGTGTGTGGGTGGTAGGAATGTGATTTTGGGGGTGTGGTTCATGGTAGATGTTAGTATAGTTTGTTTGATTGATGTAATTTTGAATTGTGAACATGGTGTGGATGTTGACGCTGGGTAGGCATGGTACAATGTTCTTCTTGTTGTTGGGTTTGTGATTGTGCAATGGCCATGTAAGTAGATATGTTGTGTTGGGGGGATTACGACAGTATGTCTATTTGTGTTATTGGTTTTTCTTGTGAGGTCTTAAGCCGATGTTGATGCAGGAAGATAAGTAAACTATTAAAGTCCTAATGTAACGAGTGAATTTGATATATGAAGGACACTCCTAGCAACATCGAAAAATCCTAAAATAGTAAGAATAATGTTGGTTGCATACTAACACATCTCAGCGCACTTGAACGCAAAATGATCGGCAACACTTTTTCCATTTTTATGTTGATGTTGATGGCTAAATGAGCATGACTTATGTTGTCTAATTGGCACTAATCAGTACAGTGTTATGCTCGTTTTCGTTGCTATTATGTAATTTATAGTTATAACAAAATGTTTGGGTTTACTATTTGCAAAATTTGTCAGAATCATGTATGTAGTGGGTCTTGTGTGGGTGGTAGTGTTAAAATCAAACAAAAAATAAATAAATAAATAACAACCAACAACAACACCACAATTGCACATCAGCCCCCCACATCAAATGGCTAAACATCACTAACCCCACAAATTACTCCACGCAATCCTCTACAAAAATTTCAAACATTAACACCATACCATAACCAATCCATCCAAACATTAGGAAAAAATCACAATCAAAATCATACTTTGTTAAACAAGTAAACTCCAGAATATACCATAAATAAAAGGACTAATTGGTTTGAAAGAAAACTTCCAGGATTAAATAGAGCAATATTTTCCCAAATGAGATTTTTGGATAACTTTTCCTAATATGTATGTGACATAATTAATTGAAAGGCTCAATCCATATAAAATGTATGTGACATAATTAATTGAAACTAGAGCATTGATTCCTCTGGCTTTGCTATCAAAATTTTTAATAGCTATATTTATTTTTAGTGGAGTCAACAATTTTTCCTTTTATAGTTTCAATCACTCCATATAATATGTATGTAACATAATTAATTGAAAGGCCTTCCGATCAACGCATTGTAATTTTTTAAAACTGGAGCTTTGATTCCTCTGGCTTTGCTATCAAAATTTTTAATTGCTATATTTGTTTTAAGTCAGGTCAACAATTTTTCTTTTTATAGTTTCAATCACTTCTCAAACTTCCAATTTCTTATTTTCTCTCGTTTAATTTTAAAATGTTAAAATTGTTAAATGGCAATAATCTTAAAAAATATTAATCTTGAAGGTATTTCTTGAAACATATGGATTTTCAAACATCAACATTTATTCTTTGAATCAAAAATTCTAAGAGAATTTATACAAATAGTATGTTAGAAAAATACACTAATTGACAATTGAATTATATTATATATACTAGCGTAATCCCCATGCTATACATAGTTAATGTTGTGCCTAGGACTCAAAAACAAACACAAAACAAGTAACCAAACAAGAACCACACAAGTTTTACGTGGTTCGACAAATCGCCTAAGTCCACAGCAGCGAATTTCACTAATTTCAAGAGAACAAATAAATACAACAATGGGGGAGGAAGAGACTCTCAAACCCAACTCACACTTTGCTTACACTCACTTGCTCTCAGATGCCCTTGTACACTACTTGCACCCCTACTTATACACCAAAATTTGGGAACAAAAGAGTACTTTTCCAAAGCTTCAACTTGCCAACTTGCTTGCAAGTTGCATCTACAAAACAACAGTACAATGTATCTAGCAAGATTCTAGAAGTGCAACTTTCCAACTTGCAAACCTTTTAGAATCTGAGCCAACCTACTGAGTTGACCTAATGAGCCACTCAATGAATCAACTCAACAAATCTCCACCTTGGCGAAGATTCTCCAACTTTTATACCAAAAATAATCAAGTCACACAAACTTGAACAAAACTCCACATTAGCGAGATACCAATCTAAACAAGTGCTTCAAAATGAGCACAAAACAAATGCCAAATGAACCAAGTGAATGCCTAAGATGCATCGAGCCTAGCTAAGACAAATTGCAGAATGAATCGAACCAATTCTTCAAATTATTCTGCAATAAGGAACCAAATTCTAAACACCATCATTGTGCCAAGTTCCAAACGCCAAACAAGTCAACTTCGACAATTTCAAACAAACCATGATGTACAAACCTCTTGATCTGATGCTGAGGAGACTAATTCAAAACAATCGGACGCTTCAAATTCTCCTTCTAAGTAAATCTGAAATCGATACCAAATTCAAACTTCAAATTCCAAATTAACTCCACTAAGTCTGCAAATGATCTATCTCCTCCAAATCTAATAGCATATTGAGAGATCGAATCAAATACAACAAGAAGGCTACAAACAAAGTTTCCAAAGCTTTCCTTCCGCAATGATGAGATTCAGAATCATCACCTTCAAGTTTCTCCTCAACAATTTTCTCTCCAATCTTCAACAACCACTATTGGTGTCTTCGAATATGGAGTAGAAGAACAATGCGAATGATGCAAAGCGACAAGAGAAAGAAACAATCATAAGTCAAAAACAAGACTTCAAAGAAGTCACCAAGGATCTATGGCAAACCGCCAAAAAACAATGCCTCTAAGAAGCTGCAAAATGATGCCAAAGCTCCACCAAGATCTAAAGTAGATTACCACAAGATATTCTCCATATCAACAAATGCGAATCTTCTACAATCAAACAAGTGACCAAAGGCCACCTAAAATTCATAATAATCAGAATCATCATGTGCTACATTGGAATTGGAATCATCATTTTGTTTCTTCTTCAAAGTTGGACAATCCTTCTTTCAATGCTTTTTCTTGTGACAATAGGCACACTGATCCTTCGCGAGATCATATCTATTAGTTGAAGCTCCTACTGACTTCGAACGAGATTTACCCCTTACTGTCAAAGCTTCACTAGAAATGTCACTGCAGGTCTCTCTATCCTTCTTCATGTACTCATTATTAACTAAGGCATTTGAAACATCCACAAAACTAATTTTCTCATTTCCATACAGTAATGTGGTTGTTAGGTGATCATACATGTTAGACAAGGAATTTAACAACAATAGTGCTTTATCTTCATCTTTAATTTCAATATCTAGATTCGGTAAATTGGCAAGAATTTTATTGAAGCCATCTAGATGGTCTATCATTGAAGTACCTCTTTTGTACTGGAAACAACCGAGTTGCTTCTTCAAGTAGAGCGAATTCTTTACACTCTTCATTATGTATTTCTCTTCTAGTTTCTTCCATAATTCCTTTGCAAAAATTTCTCTCATGATAAAGTATTTCTATTCTTTGGCTAGACACAATCGGATGGTGTTACAATCTTGGTGGTTAATTAGTGCCCATTTCTTATCACCTATATCAACCGGTCTGTCTTCCAAAGCAATGTCAACTTCCTGTTGGTAGAGCACATCCATAACTTTGCAATGCCACGTGCCGAAGTTGTTGGTTCCATCAAATTTTTCCACCTCGAACTTTACATTGGACAAGGTTTTCCTTCGCCTAGAGCTACTTGAAGACTTGGATGCCTTTGGTGTTGAACCTTCTGCCGTTAGAACTCTTCTAAACTCCACCATAAGCAATGACAGATGCTTGAGATACTTGAAACACAGAAATTTCCAAGCTCTCAAAGAATTCACACAAACTTCACGTCTGAATCTCAAAAAATAGAGTCCACAGTTGTGTCCGAAATGACTGATTTAGCTAGGAACAAGTCTTCTCGTGTCAAAATAGCCCACAATTGGCTCAAAAATTGACCGAAAACTTTTTCGGGAAATATTCTACTAGAAAAAAAAAAGGAATATTTCGTTAAAGAGAGGAAATATTCTATCCAAAACAAAATATACCGTTACTATTGACCTTGTTGTTGAAAGTGGGACCACACTCCAAACTTCAGGTGGCACGTGAGGGCGTGTCCAGCGGTGGATGGCTTCGATCTTTACACCGTTGGACTCTTGGTGATGAGGGGATCAGTTTGGTCTTTAAAGTTTGGAGTTTCTAGACAGATTCGAAAAACAAAGATTCGAAGCTTCGTTTTGCAATCTGGGTGCTCTGATACCAGTTTGTTGTGCCCAAGGCCTAGAAACAAACACAAAACAAGTAACCAAACAAGAACCACACAAGTTTTACGTGGTTCAACAAATCGCCTACTGTAGACACCCCATTTTTGACCGTCCTCAAGACTTGGTTGTGCTTGTAGGTACACCCAACAACTGGTTCGATTGCTCGCCCAGCATTCGACTGTCACGGCGGAACGACATCGGTTCGAATTTCCCGGACCTTGTATCCTTTCTGCCTCATTTTTGGACCCTGTTTTGGTCCTGTTAGAGTGGCCCTCATAGTGCACTGCCGGCCATGGCTTTGCCCTCGCCGGCCACTGATGAAGCCCTGCCGGCCATCAGTGTGGCACTGCCGGCCATTACTGATGGCCGGCACCCCCCCTATCTCAGCTGGTTTCCAGACAGATCTTTTGAGCCAGCTGGATTTTTGTTATCTCCCCTCTATACCGTGTATGGAGGGATGCAACTCTTGAAAAGCTTCTTGAAGAAGCTTTGCATTGCCTCCTTCTATATAAGCAAGAGGCCATCCTCTTTGACAGAGGTTCTGAGTTTTGAAAGAAAAATTTTTTTGTCTCTCTCTATATTGTTGCTAAATTGTGCCTTGAACTTGATTTTTCTTGTACTTTTACACTACAACACATAGAGATACACCACCACCATCGAACCAAGCTTCTTGGGAGGTATTCTTGAGGTTTGAAAGCAAGCTTCCACCCCCTGAAATTGCTGGTTTCGAAGAGGGTCTTCAAGGGTGAGTATTTTCCCCATTTTTGCACTTTCTTGTACCTCACTTTAGCCCTCCTTGCATATTGATTTGGGCTTTGCTTATAACTGAAAAAAGTCTTATTTTTGAGTGCTTTTTAAGTTTGGTTAAGGTCATTTTGTTGTTTGGGGTGTGTAGCCCCCTTGCATGCTTTGTTTGGCTTTGTTTTAAGCCATATTTGGAGACCTCCGAGCTAGCCTTGGTTTGGTCTTCCTACCACTGAAATCCAATGGGATTTTAGTGATAGAGGTGTGGTTTTGAGGTTCTAAATCAGAGGGGGTAGTCCCGTCTCTTTGTATTCCTCTTTACTTGCATTTTTGGCCTTCCAAAGGACCATCCCTCTATGCATTTTTGAGGCTTGGTCCAGGCCCTTTTTTGTGACTTCTAGGACCTTCCTTGGTCCTGTCCATAATTGGTTTGATCATCCTTTGCATGCTCCATATAGGTGTAGAACAAATCTTGTTTCCTAGCTCTTTGTGCATGATGTTTTGACTCATCATACTAGCATATTTTGGCTTGGCTTAAACATGATTTTATGCTTATTTTGAAGTGTTCTAGGACTGTTTTGGGCTGCCATGGCCATATCACTCATGCTTTGTATAGCTATAGTGTAAATGCTTAGGCTAGTCTTAGGTTTTGAGGTCCCTACCATGCCATACATGTGATGTTTGCATGCTTTGCCCTTATTCCACATGCTATTTCAGTCCATAAAATGTTGTCATTCACTTGCATTTGACATGCCTTGAATGCTTTATATAGCTTGTGCTTTATGCCTCAAGAATGAGCTTTTGGGCATGCCATTAAGCCTAAGCCTTTGGCTCATCATTTCAGTGCATTTTGGATCCTATTATACCATGATGTAACTCTGTTTTTGGTTGTCCAAGCCTTTCCATGATTGGTTTCAATGGTTGTAGTGCATTGCCTCATTAATGCCTTGCATGCTCCTTGTTGTTTAGCTTTGTGTTCTAGCCCGTGTTGGCTAGCTTTGAGCTTGATTTTGGTCTTGTTTGGACCTGCCCTAAGACTATTTTAGGTCCCCTTGGCCCTTTGGGGCTTGCCTTGTGTGGCCATGGCTTAAGTCCCTTTGCTTATTTTGAGCTTTGAGCATCCTAACATGCTTGGCTTGCATTGTTGAGTTGATTTGGCATCACTTTACATCATATTTCAGAGCTTATCCCATTGCCATGTATCCATGTTTGTTGCTCCTTAAGTGTGCTTAAGAGTTGTCCTCTCCGTGCCTTAATACTTGAGCCATTTGGCATGTATGTTTGCCTTGCTTTTCATGCTTTTCATGCCATCAATTCATCACTATTGGCTACTGATTTGGACCTAGTTGAGAGCTGTCCATCTTTGGTGTAAGCCCATTTTGCCATGTTGTCGCATGCTTGTTACATGTAGTATCTTGTTGCATACTTGTTTAGCTTTACATGCCTTGCATGTTCATATGTTCATATTGCATTTTGTCCAAGGTTGTCACCTCACATCATGCTTATATGCTTGTTGCATGTTTGGTTTAGTTGCATGTTTGCACACTTCGGTCATGTTGCATGTTTGCCATGCTTATGTGTTGCATTGCTTGGATTAAGCATTAATCCGAGCATGAGGAACGAGGGGCATTTCATACTTCAAGTGATGGAATGTGTCTCAATTCTCGGTTGCCGAAGCTCTTGATGATTCATGATAGAGTTCTATGCTTTATTTGTTGTATTTGTGCATTCATTTCTATATTGATTTGCACAAGTTGGATCTTTGGCCATCATGCATCGGGATGCGTGATTGATGGTCGTGGATCCGACTTGGCCTCTCCCTTGATGTTTTGAGGTGATTCGGAGTGTGCATACATGTCCTAGGGAAACCCTCCTTTTCCTCTATCTTGTGCTTCGTTGCAGTTTGGTGTCACAGCACACCAGTGGCCGGCAGCCTGCCATTGATGGCCGGCAGTGTGCCACCTTTGGCCGGCAGTGGGCCATCTCTGGCCGGCAGTGCTCCCTTCATGGCCGGCAGGCCACTGGTAGCTTCCCCTGCAGTGTTTTGGTAAGTTTCAGCACCCAGAACTGGAGGACACCCTGCAAACAGAGCCTCCAAAGAGCAAATGGAAGGCATTCCAAGGCGAGGAACCGAAGCGAGCATGCATACCCTCCTCTTCTTCAAATAGAGCTGGAGCAACTCTCTTTTACTGCTTACTAGTTAGTTAGCATTCATTTATTTGTAATAACTAATTTGTTAATTAATTAAGTTATGTAATAATTAGTTGTAGCTAGTTATTAATTCGGTTTTGTAATATTTAATTAGCTAGAGTAGTTGGTTATTTATTCGGATTGTATTATTTATTCAGTCCCTCCGAGCGAGGGTACATGTTGTAATAAGGGTGCGTGCGTGTGTGCATGTCTTCCAATCCCCTTTCTTTCTCCCTTTCATTTAACCGCTTACAATGGTTAGATTTAGGGCATATCTCGATTAGCATTCTTATGCTTCGCATGTTTGCATTCATTTGTCTTGCATGCACCGAAGGCTCGGTTTGTCATTCAAACTGCATTGCAATTTTCAATACACTTTCTTGAATACGTGTTTCAAAGCATGTTTTGAAGTAAGTGCCATGCCATGTCATTAGTAGCCGAGCCTACTTAGTTGCATTCTGTATATGATACATTAGCCACTTAACATGAATCAGGGTCATGCATGTTTTGCTAACCAGCTTCATTGTTTTGGCACGGAGTACGATGTAAGTATTTATGCTTTAGCATCTCACATGAGTGTGAATGTTAACATGACAGCATGCTTACCATGTGGCTATATGCTTATTTGATTAACTGCCTGAATGCCTGTGGGTGAAGGTTGGATTGTTTGAGTTGGAACAACTCGTTGAAATCCGCGTTTTAGCCTACTTGCGTGTAGCAAATCTCAAACCATTTCCAAACAAACGGATATGCAATACTTTGTTCCAAATTAGGCGATCTAGTCTATACTTGTTTGCTGTGCGCATCACATAGTAATTTTAGCTAATAACCGGAATAAGAACACATAACGTTTTCAAAATCGGATATCATGGTTAGTAGAGGCCGATCTTCGGATCGGGCGAGAGGGGGTGCTCATAGCTGACCTTCCCCAATCGTACCCAAGTTCCCGAGCCGAGGCAACTTTGGTGATGACGGACACGTGGCCTTTGGCACCGAGTCAGGCTTTCCTAAATTCCCCCATTAAAAAATATTTAGGTGGCGACTCTGTATCTGGCAAAGCAGTCCATGTTTGGCACTTCTTTCAAAAAATCTTTTTTTCTCAAAACGATTTGCCGGATTTGGACTCTTTGGTTCAGATTTAGAACCGTGACAAATTGAGTCCGAACTGTAGCAAACCCCATAAAAAGAACAGAACGGGATTCATCCTCCCGGGGCGTTCGGGGACGTCTACACCTACATCCACGAGCGCAAATTTAAATAATTTCAAGAGAACAAACAAATACAACAATGGGGGAGGAGGAGACTCTCAAACTCAATTCACACTCACTCACACTTTGTTTACACTTGCTTGCTCTTAGGTGCTCTTGCTCACTTTGCTCTTGTATACTACTTGCACCCCTATTTATACACCAAAATTTGGGGACAAACGAGTACTTTTCCAATGCTTCAACTTGCCAACTTACTTGCAAGTTGCATCTGTAGAACAACAGTGCAATGTATCTAGCAAGATTCTAAAAGTGTAACTTGCCAACTTGCAAGCCTTATTGAATCTGAGCCAACCTTCTGATTTGACTCAATGAGCCACTCAATAAATCAACTCAACAGTTAATACATTTATATTATTAGTACTTTTTTTATATTGTCATAAAATAACTTAAAAATTCATTGTGTAGCTCATAAGGACAAAAGAAACTTAAGATAAGATAATGTGAAATATTGATAATGTAATAATAAATTGTTAACAAATTAAAATATTAAAATTATTTCAAAATTAAATGTGGATCAACATGGATAATAATGTAATTAAATTTACACTGATTTTCCATCCAATTAGAATAAAAGTAAGAGGACAATGAATTTGATGATGAGATATCATTCCAATCAGTTCATTTGTTCAAAGTCCTGTAATTGTTGTCAAATACATAAAGTTACTAAACAAAAATAAATGAATCTAATTTGTTGAGTTAAAAAAATAAAAAACAAATAAATAAATAAAAACACGCACACACACACACACAATATTTCACACATGCTTACTATGAAGATTACGATTTGTTGAAACTCCTTTAAAAAGCTACAAGCATTCTTCAGACCAATCAACTCTAAATACATATGTCACAATAGGAGTGTATGAGTTTGTCTCTTGTTAACAGATTCTCCTCTCTACTATTGTGCCGAAGAAACAAATGTCTCCTCCATGCCAACTTTGCTAATTTCATTTTCTCATTCCATCCATGAATACGGATTTGATCCATACTTCAAAAAAAAATTAAAAAATAATTCATTAAAAACAAATATAATGAGGGCATAATTGTGAGGAAAAGAGTAAAGAACAATTAATCATAAAAAATAATGATATATCAATAATGTATTAATAAGTTATAAATCTTAAAAGTCTAACATAAAAGAAAATTATATAAATCTAATTAACGCTTAACATCATAAAAAAAGAAGTTCATGCACAAAAGTTCATCAATAATTACCTCTTAAAGATCAAAGAAGAGTTTAAAGGAAAAAGAATAATAAAAGACTATTATTACAGAATTACTATGAAAAAAACTGTCAGTGTTGATTTATCTCCCGTAGAATTATTATTATAGGAATAGAAGGTAAAGGAAAAACATGTGAGCATTGAAGGTAATGAAAAATCTTCTGAATTAAGTCTTTGTCATTTTCATAATTATTGATTCTATTATGGGAGTAAGTTATTGTAATTCCATAACTATTGTTATCTTATTGGAATTCATTAGCAGCATTTAAATATTATTTTAATTTAACAAAATTAATTTTTAAACCAATTGCAAGATGACACGTGTATTTTAAAAATTAAGATAAATTGTCAATAGATCTAATAGTTAGACTTAATTCCCATCAAGTCCTACTAAAAATAAGTCATAGTAAAATAGTCGCTAAAAATAATTTTTTGTGACAATTTTTTACACATGTCGCTAAAAATTAGTGACTTTCTTTTATCATGGTTTTTATAAATTATCTTTAAAACTTACAATTAGTGACGTTTTTCTATAAAGAATTTTTCAAATTGTAGCTAAAAATTGAAAATTAGTAATTCTTTGTGACAATTTTTTTAAATTGTCGCTAAAACTTATAATTAGTGACATTTTTGTGACAATTTTCAAACCATTGCTGGAAATTAACAATTGATGACCTTTTTTTAATGGTGTTGATGAAAATGTCATTAATTATCATAGGACTTGTTAGACAATAAGTTTGCCTATTAGGACCTATACGTAAGTCTCCCTAAAAATTATAAAATTCAAAAAAATTGAGAGAAATTGAAAAGTCATTTGAATTAAGTCTTTGCCATTTCCTTAATTATTGATTCTATTATGGTATGAAATAATTGTAATTCCATAACTACTGTTATATTATTTTAATTTACTTAAATTAGTTTATTTAATTTACTTAAATTAGTGAAAAAAAAATTTCCGAGATATTGATTTGTGATTATATTCCAATTTTAAACAATGATCAAACAATCAAAGACAAATCGATACAGCGATTTAACGTGAAAAAATCACAATTGGAGCACCTCCAATTGTGAAAAAAAAATAATAATCATGGACCAAAGCCACAAAACAATACACTACGAAGAAAAAAAGGAATTACACATATATACCCTCAATTACCTAGTGAATCCACACCTGAATTGAACCGACCCTGATGTGCCTCTTCTACCACCGTCTTCACCTCAAAATTGTCTTGCCCAACGTTAAATCCACAATGTTGATGTCGAATCTATGACGATGAGTCACTCCGAAATCCACCAAAGCTTCAGGCCCAAGTTTTCCAGAATCCACTGAAGAACAACTCTTTCTTTTGTGAATAAAAGAAAACAAATAAACCCCTTGATGATGTTGATATAAAGTTCATGGATACATTGATCACTCTTAAATCACCAAAGAAACACTCATAAAGCACCCTTCAATATAAAACATTTTATTTTTTCTTCCTCTCTGAAAATTTGAACGGCTCAAACCCTAAAATGAGCAAACGACGCTCTTCATAGTAAATTGGATCGCGAAAACCGCTCAAGCGCACACTTCACCACTCAAGCGATGTAAGTAAAAGCGGTACAAAACATATAGGCTGATCGTTTGAGCACAATATTCACCTCTCAAGCAGTAAAACTTACTTCACAGAAGTTCAAACACTCTGCAAAAATACTGGATGATTCTGTTCTCCCCTCGAGCGCACAAATGACCGCTAGAGCAGTCCAACAACTCCGACTACATTTTTTTCTTTTTAATTTTTGTTTTTTGCTTCAGGGCAAAGTGACAACATGAAAGGATTAAGATCACAAACTCCTCTACATAGGCACAATTCGGATTGCATTCGCATCTAAGCACTCACATTCTCACCGAAACATAAGAGCGAATAAAATTATAACTGAAAGAAGTTTTTTCAAACGGAATTACCAATTACAAAAACCTAACAATTAGATTTTATATCAATTGTAAGATGACATGTGTATTTTGAAAATTATAAAAATAAAAAAATAAAAAAATGAAAAACAAAAGGATTGCACTTCAAGCCTCGAACATCTAATTATGTATTTGCTTATATTATAATATATATATATATATATATATAACTAGATCCATTTTTAAAAAGGGAAAATTATTTATAAGTTCTATTAGGGAGACTTATGCTACATATGGTCCTAGGAATCTGTGTGGGGATTGGTATAGTTTCTCAACAGTGGTAGTGTGGTATGGAACTCCAAGCCCAGATGATGATTCTCTTTCTGAACAGGATGGTTCCCTCTTTTGGTGTTTTACCAATAGTATAGATTGGTGCTTATTTGTCTCCTGTTGTAGTCTGCTTCTTATCTGTCTCCTGTTGCAGTTTGGTGCTTATCTCTTCTGTGTAGGCTTTTTCTGTTTCTTTTTGTGTTGCTGTTGGTTTCTCACCAACTGGCGCTTGGAGCTTTTGTTAGCTCCAAGCTCCATTTTATTGATGTCCTGTATCCTTTTTGCATACTTTTATCAATAAAGTTTTTCTTTGCCGATCAAAAAAAAAAATATGGTCCTAGGAAAAAACTTATGTTCCCATAAGTCCTGTGAGAAGTTTGTTGACACATTTACCCTCAATATTATTTGTTAATATCATAAATAATGACAAAACCATATATAAGAAATTAAATGTTACCATAGATCATATCTATATGAATGTGAAATTCACATTCACATAGAAATCGATGATGGTGTCACGTCCGCCCACCTCTGTAGACCGCCCGAACTCTCTCCGCACGCGCCTTCTTTCGGAGAGGGCGCGGATTGGGTTCTAGCTACTACAGTTTTGACTCCTATCATGATTCTGAATCTAATCTCACAAAGTGCAATATAAGGCTAATAAATCACCAAAGAGTCCAAATCTGGCAAATCGTTTTGGAAAATCGATTTTAATCAAGAAGTGCCAAACATGGACTACTTTGCCAGATTTCAGAGTCGCCACCTAAATATTTTATTTTGGAAAATTTAGGAAACCCTGACTCATGCCTAAGGCCACGTGTCCGTCATCACCAAAGTTGCCTCAGCTCGGGAACTTGGGTACGAGGGGGGAAGGTCATGAAATGAGCAACCCCGCTCGCCCGATCAAAGATCGGCCTCTACTAACATGATATGTTGTTTTTGAAAACACATGCATTCTTATTCCGGTTTATTAGCTAACTTTACTATGTGATGCGCACAGCATGCAAGTATAGACTTAATCGCAAGAATTGGAACAAAACATTTTCATGTTTGTTTTTCGAAAATGGTTTGAAGTTGCTACCCTCAAGTAGGCTAAGATGCGGATTTGCCACCCTCAAGTGGGCTTAAAACATGATTTTACCACTTCAAGTGGACTTAAAACTCACATTTTGATGAATTGTTTCAATTCAAGCAATGAAGTCTTCTTCCACAGGCATTCATGCAGTTTATCAACTAAGCAAATAGACTCATGGCAAGCATGCTAACATGACAATATACACATCTCATGCAGTATGCTAAAGCGTAAACATTCACACTGTACTCCAAGCCAAAACAGAAAACTAGTTAAAAATCTTGCATGATCCTAGCTATGTTCAAGATGCCTAATGCAACACATGCAAAATGCAACTAAATAGGCTCGGCTATCTAAGATGGCATATGAATGCTACAATTTGATACATGTACTCAAATAGGAATTGAAATACAATGCAGTTTGAATGATGCGCCGAGCCCAGTGCATACAATACGAATGAATGATGCATGCATGCAAAGTATAAGGATGTTAATTGAAATATGCCCTAAAACTAACCATCAAAAGCTGATAAGTAAAAGGGAGAAAGACGTGGGATTGGAAGACATTCACACACACACGCACACTTATTACAACATTTGCCCTCTCGACGGAGGGTCCGAATAAATCAACTAACTAGCTACGCTAAGCTAATTAATTACAAACCGAATTGAAACTAGCTATACTAAGCTAATTAGAATATTACAAAGATGAAATAAATTAGCTAAATACATTAACTAATTGATTACAAAATCAGCAAATTAACTAGCTAAACAAAGCAGTTAAAATGGCCTCGAGGGGAGGGAGATATGCATGCTCGATTGCCTTGCTCAGAAATCCATTGCCATGCCACCAATTGCCTCTATTTGCACTCTTTTGGACTTCTGAAAATTGTGCCAACTCCCAGAATGCTTCTGATCCACCTTAAGAACATGCTGAGGGATGGTCGGCCAAGAGGGATGGCCATCGGCCACTTTTGATAGCCGATCGGCAGCCTTGGTGGCCAGTCGGCAGATTTGATGGCCAGTCGGCCACTGCTTCCTGCAATTTCTCCTTTTGCTGCAACAAAGCACAAACAGAGGTATGGCAGTGTATTTGCAAGGAAATGTGTGTGCAACTACACTCCTTGTCACATCTCAAGCTCAAAGGGGTGTAGTACTCGGCTCTCGAGCCACCAATCACGCATCTCAATGCATGATGGCCAAAAAGTCAAGCTTGCACAATGTTGATGAATGCACAAGTAACACACAAGACTCGAGAGGCCTCCACCCTATCATGCACAATCAAAGGGGACGGCGACTAAGAAATGAGGCACGTTTCATCACTTCAAGTATGAAACGTCCCTCGTTTCTCATGTTTAGATTAGCGTCCGATCCAAACACATGCAAATGCAACACAAACATGTTATCTTGGCATGTTTTACTTCAATTCAATTTGTTTACTCATTTTAGATTACCAATTAATCATTTAATTGATTTGTCCAAATGTGATTGTCCTCTAATAGGAAAGATGGTCTAAACCACAAGTACCTTAAGCATGAAAGAAGCCTCATGCTTTTGGTTAGTAGAGGCCCTCAAGAGAAGGCTAAAACCATTAGGCATGAGAGCCTCAATTCCATGCTCAAGCCAACAAGGGGCTCAAGACCTCTTTCAAAACAAATGAAGGAGTGAAGCATGGAGTGCAATGGCATAATTTTCAACATTGAAATGACATGCTAAATGACTTAAAATCATGGAAATGATGCATACAAAACATGCTTGAAGTCAAAGGCATTGAAACTAGCAAAGAGCATAGCACTATAGGCATACAATACTAAGCCTAAATGACCAAACCAACCCCGGACAGAGGTTAAATATGCGAAAACAGTGGCTGAGATATACTAAGATCAAGGCATATAACACAAGAAAAATATGCACATTTGATGGCTCGCAAACAAGGCATGAAGACACAACTCTCAAACACATTGAAGGAGTGGAAAATGTGAGAGTGTGGCAATGACATATGCTCTGAAATTACATGCCAAGTGATGCCATATCATGCACAAATCACAAATATAGCATGCTAGTGGTTTCAAAACTCAAGACTAGTGAAGCCAACTATGCCATAGCTATACAAAGCAAGCCCCTAGAGGCCAAGACCACTCAAAACAGTCCTAAAGCATGTCAAAACATTATAAAAAATGTACTGGAATCAAGCTAATACATGCTAGAACAATAGGCCAAAACATTAAGTATGCTAGGCTAGTGAGCAAGAATGCATTACAAGTGCAAAAACCAAGCAAGAGGTGACCTCACCAACCAAAATCAGAGCTAAAGCATGCTAAAACTAGAGTAAAATCATGTGAGAGCATAGCCAAAATAAGCTAGAATGATGAGCCAAAGTAGCAAGCATGCAAGGCTAAATAGCAAGATTACACTACAAGTGTATAAAGCATGCAAGAGGTGAGTCCACCAATCAAAAGCAGAGTTATAACATGCCAAAATAACACCAAAAACATACTTGAACTAAGCTAATTCAAACCACAAGAGCATGCTACTTTGTAAAGCTAACAAGGCTAGTGAGCAAGATTGCACTACAAGTGCAAGAAGCATGCAAGAGGTGACCAAGCTGACCAAAAATAGAGTTATGGTAGGTCCCAAAAGTCACAAAAACGTGCTCAAACTAAGCCACAGAAAGAGAGAAACACATGCTCATTTGGTAGGCCAACAATACAAGCAAACAAGACAAGAGGAGAAGGGACCACCCCCTCCTATTTAGGACCTCAAAATAGGGTTTTTACCACTGAAAATTCTTTGGATTTCAGTGGTTAAAAGGCCACGAAAAGTTGTTTTGAAAGGCCTTAAAAGATAGCTCAAAAGGCTTTACAAGCCAAGAAGCAAAAGGGAGAGACAACCCCCTAGCCAAACAAGGCTTAAACCACCATTTTAGAACCTCAAAATCAGAGTTTTTTATGGTTCAAAACCTGCCCCAAAATAGTCCAAAACAATAGAAAAAGGATGGTGAAGCAAGTGTGAAAAACAAGCTTAAAGGGAGAGAGATATACCTCTTGATGCACAGCAGCAAAACAACCACTTTCTTGGCTCGAATGACCCTTCAACAGCCCAAAAATAAGTTCCAAGGGACCTCAACCCAATGACATGCAACTTTGATGAAGGAAGTGTATGCAAATATGTAAGGAATTCTCACTTTCAAGCCTAAAACAAGAGGAGAGAGGGAGAATTCTAGAAAGAGTGGAGGATTTGCTCACAAAGCTCCTAGAGAGAGAGGATTCTAGAGTGAGAAGCTCTCAAATTTTCTCTAAGCCTTCAAAATGTTCTAATCTCCTGAATATATGAGATATGGCTTCATATATAGCAAAAAGCAAGAGCTTGGTAAAAAATATCTGAGTTAGGACAGTTGGCACAAGTTGGAAACAGCTGGAGGAGAAATATCTTCAAAAAAAAAAATTGAATTTGGGTCACTCTTGGCTGACCGGCCATCTTTGGTGCCGGCCTGCTACTTGTGATGCCGCCCGGCCATCTCCATGGCCGACTGTGCACATTTGTGGCCGATTGCAAATTCTGCTCTGCAGGTCCAACTTCAGATGGGTATAACTCCTTCATATGAACTCCTTTTCAGGTCATTCTTGTGTCTAAAACAAAGCCCCAAAAGTAAGATTTCCAATGGTGGAAGCCTCATATCAAAATTCCAACTGTACAAAAAGTTATGCCTCTTTTAGTAAAGACTACTCAGTTTCGGTCCAACCGGATTGATACCCAACTTCAACCAACCATATCTCCCTCATCCAGACTCGGCTTTAGGAGCTTCTTGAGTGAAAAATGAAGCCCCAGAAGTCTTCTTTCCAACGGTGGTGGCCTCATAGCTGAGATAAAAGGATGTAAACAGATAGACCTGATTTAATGAGGGCCGCTCGACTCTCTCTTACCGATTCATGCCCATCTTCTTCTCCAACTTGGTTTCTTCCCTCTCCTCCAATTTTCTTCAACTCCAAATCCCTAAAAAAGGTGTTTTGAAAGATTTTTCAAAGATTTCATTTCTCTTTCATTCATTTCCACTTTGTCTTGCTCGATTTACCGAAAAGCGCAACATTTAACGAAATGCGAGCCTCGGAACATCGTAGGAACTTTATTTCAAAAATATTTTGAAAGAGATGGTTTTAAGGTCTAAAAACATTCAAAATAGCTTTGGTCCAAAATGAGGTGTAAGGTTGGGATTTGACTCTCCTCTTGCCGAAGAAATCGAACCTTTGCACTGCACAACTTTCACCACCAAGTAAGCAATTAGTGACGCCCAAGTATTAAGGGCGGTTAAAAATGGGGTGTCTACAACCTCCCACATAAATTATCAACCAATTGTGTGAATGTCAATCCATTAACACCCCTAACAGTGATAGTGGATGAACCGAACGTACACATAGCATAATGTCCATATCCTGAGCAACAAAATAAATGAAACAATAACCATGTCACTACATTCTGCAACCAAACAAAAAAATAAGTTATGCGACATATGTGATGTATAATCAAATGTGAGCACAGTAACTTCGACATCATACGACGAGGTTCAACCCACATTCCATTAAAAAGTTAAACACAGTGATTTTGCGCAACGTAATGTGACACGTATGTAAACACTGAATACAACAACAACACAACACAAATTCAAAAACAAATACAACAGAACGTAACACACACAAGACATAACAACATTGCAAATGTGGGTTAACATTACAACCTAAATGTAACGTCATTGGAGGCTAATGAAAGTGTGCCAATGGATAGCTGTAACAGATTCCATAAACTAGCAACATTTTCACATTCAATTAAAAAAATTAAAAACCTAGTAAGTTTGCGAAACGTAATGTAACACGTATGTAAACACTGAATAAAACAACGTCATAACACAAATTCAAAAACAAATACAACCAAACGTAACACACACAAAACATAACAACATTGCAGATGTGAGTTAACATTACAACCTAAATGTAACGTCATTGGAGGCTAATGAAAGTGTGCCAATAGATGGCTGTAATAGATTGTGAAAGCCATATCAGACAAGATGAAATTGAAAAAAGAACAATCGGCAAACACACAACAACAAAACTCACCATTTGCAAAAGCAAAAACCTTACCTCCTTCCCTTAAACACTTGGAGTCCAAATTGGCAAAAGCAAACAACACAATCCCCAACCTTGACGACAGCATCACTCATATCTACATCCAAACCAGCAACATTTTCAAAATCCACTGGAATCCGCGATCAATGCGATATTCACACCCACGGATAAAGCCTACACAATCCACTTTCCTAAAAGTCTCAAAAAACTTAATAGGATGAACGATAAAATAACCTATAATATAGAAACATATAAAGGGTATAATAGTACACTAATACTATTTACTCACAACTCATAGGACCTTGTGGAACATCTTCCTATTGAAATAGGATTTGAAACTCTATAAGAAACTACACAGGATTTTACATTAAATAAGTTCTCCTAATATGACTTATAAATAATTTTCTCTTTTTAATACATACATTTTTGTAAAATATTATTAGCAATACCATTGCCGAAAGAAATTTTCCAAAATCTTATCTAATCGTATTTAGGATCAATTAGGTCACAACAAACACTATGGATTAGTTAATTTTATCAAACGAAAAAAAAAAATGCATATTACAATATTTTTTTTTAATAATTTGCATCAGAAAAATATAAATTTAAATTTAAATAAAATAAAATATTACAAATTATAACTAATTCTTAAATATTATAAAGGCCTCACTTTAATATAGTGCCTTTGGTATATACATACATACTCTCTCTCTCTCTCTCTCTATAGCACTCTCACTCAGTCAAATTATACACACACTCTGTGTTGAGTTGTTTGTGTTGTGTTTCATCCCTTCCTCATCACCTCAATTTATAGACAAATGAGAGGGAACAAAGTTAAGGAAGAGGAGTAATTGGGAGGGTTGCCACTGCCATCTCCCCTCCTACTTCGTGGCTTGGAGCCAACCTCCAACTACTCCTTTATGTTGGTTGGAGCCAACAATTCTCCCCCTCTACGCCCATATGGATAACTGACTTCTTACTTGAAGTCCATCCCGATCAGATTCTTGCAAACTTCCAGTTTGCCTCTGGTGACAACCTTGGTCATCATGTTAGAAGGATTCTTGTCCGTGTGAATCTTCACCAGCTTCATCAACTACTTTTCCATCACTTCTCGTATCCAATGATACCGGACATCAATGTCCTTTGTACGTGAATGGTACATGGAATTCTTGCTCAGATCAATTGCACTCTAACTATCACAATAAACCTTGTACTCTTTCTGCTGTAGACCCAATTTTTGAAGAAACCGCTTTAACCACAACATTTCCTTTCCAGCATCTGCAGTAACAATGTACTCTGCCTTTGTTGTAGATAAAGTAACACACTTTTTTCGTTTGGACTACCATGAAACAGCTCCCCTTGCAAAGGTGAACAAAAATCTTAATGTAGACTTTTTACCATCAAGATCACCGCCATATCAGCATTTGTAAAACCCTCCAAAATTGGTTCAGCTCCCCCAAAACATAGACATATCTTTGAAGTTCCCTTTAAGTACTGAAAAATCCATTTGACCACCTCCTAATGCCCCTTTCCTAGATTGGCGAGAAATCTGCTCACAACGCCAACTGCGTGAGCTATATCTGGCCGAGTAGACACCATTGCATACATCACACTTCCTACTATGGAAGAGTAAGGGTTTGCCTCCATTTCTTTCCTTTCAGAGCTGATCGTGGGACACGAACGCTTTGTTACCTTGAAATGGTTGGCCAGTGGTGTACTAACTAGCTTGGCAGCTTTCATGTTGAACCTTTCAATCACATGTTCAACATATTTCTCTTGTGATAGCCATATCTTCTTGGCTTTCCTGTCACGAACAATCTTCATGCCTAAAATCTGCTTTGTTGGGCCTAAATTCTTCATGTCAAAATACTGCGACAAGTTTTTTTTCAACTTGTTGATCGTAGCAATGTCATGTCCAATGATCAGCATATCATCGACATACAACAGTAAGATGATGAAGTTTCCATCCGAAAACCTTCAGAAGTATACACATTGGTCTGCTACTATTCTTTTGTACTCGTGATCCACCATGGATGAATCAAACTTCTTGTACCATTGTTTCGGCGCCTGCTTTAGGCCATAGAGACTCTTCTTCAGTTTGCATACTAGATTTTCTTTTCCTTTAACTTCAAATCTTTCTTGTTACTCCATATAGATCTCTTCCTCCAAGTCACCATAGAGAAAGGCAGTCTTGACATCCATCTGTTCTACCTCCAGATTCAAGCGAGCTGCTAATCCCAGAGCTACTCGAATGGAAGTCATCTTCACAACTGGAGAGAAGATCTCATCAAAATCAATTTCCTTCTTCTGCCCAAAACCTTTGACTACCAAGCGAGCTTTATGCTGCAATATTTTACCGTTGCCATTTTTTTTCAATTTATACACCCATTTGTTTTTCAATGCCTTCATGCCTTTTGGAAGTGAAACAAACTCATAAGTGTGGTTCTTCTACAAAGAACTCATCTCCTCCTTTATGGCTTGCATCCAAGAATCTTTCTCCATATGATTCTTTGCTTTTGAAAAACTCTCAGGCACCATCTCATCAGTAATCAAAATATACTAAGAAGTGGGATATTGGGTTAATGGCACGATAGCTCTTCTAGATCTCCACAACTAAGGCCCAGTTGCCTCTAGTTGAGGGGGTTGCTCTCCCTGCTTAACACCCTCTTTATCTGGGTCTTCATCTCTTTCCTCCTGATCCTTAATTTCTGGCATAGGATTCTACAAATCTGGCACTTCTTGTTGCACATCATCACATCTAGCATTTTGTGACGGGTCAGGAGATAGGAATAAGTCTGGAGTGATGACATATCTAGACTTTGCAGACTTCTCAAAATCTGCTACTGTCTAGTCTTCCTGGAACACAACATCTCTACTCCTAAACATCTTCTTGTTTACTGGGTCCCATAACTTGTACCCAAATGCTGTATCTAAATTGCCCACAAATGTACATGGAGTGGACTTGTCATCAAGCTTCTGTTTGTTTTCCTTGGAGATGTGTGCGAACGCCTTACACCCGAAGACTCTCAAGTGAAAATATGATATCTTTCTTCTGGACCAGACTTCCTCAGGTATCACAAAATTCAACGGGATTAAAGGCAACCTATTGATGAGATAACAGGCTATACGAGCGACTTCAGCCCAGAATTTCTTTGGCAACTTTGTCATTCTGAGCATTCATCTTACTCTTTCAATAATAGTACGGTTCATCCTTTCTGCCACACCATTGTGTTGTGGGGTACTGGGAATTGTTGTCTTATGCCGGATATCTCTGCTAGCACAATATGCTTCAAAAGCATTGGAAGTGTACTCACCACCATTGTCTGTGCGAAGACACTTCAACTTCTTCCCGGTCTCTCTTTCCACCATTGCATGGAACTCTTGAAAGTGCTGGAATACCTCATCCTTTGTCTTCAGGAAATACACCCACAACTTCCTTGATATATTATCAATGAAGGTCATAAAATACTTGTGGCCGCCAAGTGACTCCACTTCGATTGGGCCACAAACATCCGAGTATACTATACTGAGCACTTCTGTTTTCCTCTTGCTCGTTGAACTAAATGATACTCAATGTTCTTTTCCATAAAGGCAATGATCACACGGCTTCAGGGCACTCCCTTTGGATAAGGGTATCTTGGATTACTTTGCCAACAGATGCAATCCCCTCTCACTCATGTGAGCTAGTCTTCTATGCCATAAGTCTGGTGACTCCTTGTCTTCTACTACATTAAGACTTCCTAGACAAATCTTCATTTGAGTCTTGTACAGTGTTGAAGACATCTCTCCTCTGACGATTATCAAAGCTCCTCCTGTCAACTTCCAACGGCCATTTCCGAATGTACTTGTATAGCCCTATCGGTACAGGGCGCTTCTGGAGATAAGATTAAGGCACAAACCTGGAACATGCCTCACATCTTTGAGAACCAGCTTGTGTCCAACATTAGTCTGAATACTAATATCTCCAATGCCCACAATCTTTGAATAACTAGAATTTCTCATTCGAACAGTACCAAAATCTCCAATGTTGTACGAGCTGAAGAGTTCTTTGTGGGAAGTGGCGTGATAGGATGCAACTGTGGCTATCACCCACTCTGTACAGCTATGGTCAGCCATGTGAAGACAATCCTCCTTTTCACTAACTGTAAGAAGTATTTCATCAGTTGTTATGGCTATTGCATTCTCATCTCCCTTTGACTTACTACTTTGGCCTTTATCTTTCTGACTTGGACAGTTCCTCTTTATGTGGCCCTCCTGGCCACAATGAAAGCAAGTGAAGCTAGAGTTACCTTGACTTTTACTATCTCTAGATTTACTCATGTTGTTCCATCTGCCTCTACTCTTGCTTCTTCCTTTGCCTCTTTCTCTACCTCTGTCTCTGCCTCTGTCTTCTGTGACAAAAGCATGGGACTGATTAAATCCCATGTCTTTCCTCCTTGTCTCTTCATTGTACATGGCGTCTGTGACTATACTCATGGTCAGTTTCTCCTCTGGTGCAAAGTTACTGAGAGAAACCACCAATGTCTCCCAGCTGTCCGCTAAAGAACTGAACAGTAGAACGGCATTCATCATCCAAGGGAATCTTAATGATTGCAAGTTGATTCACCAGATTCTTAAATTCACTAGTGTGCTCGGCGACAGACACACCATTTTTCAAATTCAGATTTACAAGCTTTCTCATCACCAAGGCTTTGTTTCGAGTGGTCTTTGACTAGTACATTTCTTTTAACATTGTCCAATGAACATATGTATCTGTCTCCTAGGCGACATGGTGGAACATATGGTAGTCTATCCATTGTCTGATACAACAGACAGTCTTTCGGTTCATCTTTATCCAGTCTTCATCCTTCACTTCTTCCGGTTTAACCCCTTTTAGAGCAATAAGGTCAAATAGGTCTTTATAATATAGGATGTCTTCCATCCGCGACTTCCAGACTGCATAATTGGAAGGATTCAATTTGATCATGGATCTTAAAGTTGATGTGAATTCCTCCATCATCTTCTTTACTATTTACAGAAACTTTGATTCAAAAATCTGACCGTACGGATCGCTTCGGAATACTCCAAATAGTTGGAAATAGCTATTGGATCGTCAAAAACAAACTTCAAATGGCTCAGATCTAGCCAAAATAAGCTCGATGGTTTAGATCTGCGGATGTACCTTAGCCGCGTAGCACCGGATAGCCCTCTGTTCTGGGTCGAGTCGGGTCAGGCTGGGTCGGATCAACCCGGCCGCCCAATAGTCAACTGAGGCTAACGTGTCGCTAATGTGGCGATGACGTGGCAGTGACGTGGCGATGACGTGGATCTAACGTGGCGCTGACACGTAGTAGTGACGTCACTATCATGCATAAAACACTCTCCATCTTTCTTCCGCCGCGCGTCTGGCACATGTTCGCGACTGGGATGACGCGCCGATACAGGAAACGGCGTGTGAATCGCATGCCTGGAAGTGGGCTTCATTCACCTTCTTTAGGTGGTGTGTGAGAGCGCGTGGAGCCTCGTCTGGGGCTCTGCTTTGCAATTCTAGACTCCTCTCATCAAGAGCTTCCTCCCAGTATGCTCAAAAGTGAATTTTGAGCAACTAGATTTCTGCCAGTTTTTGAAAAACAGAGTATTCGAGCCTCTGTTTTACCTCCTTGTTCAACTTGAGCTCTGATACCACTTGTTAGGATTAAGGCACACTCAAAAATCAATCACACACAGAAAAGACACAAGAGATTTACGTGGTTCAGCAATAATCTACATCCACGAGGAGAGATATCCACTATAGAATTTCCCAGAGGGAGTTTACAATACTCACACCTCACTCTCTCTCTCTATAGAACTCTCACTCACTCAGATTATATACACACACTGTATGTTGCCTTGTCTGTGTTGTGTTTTATCCCTTCCTCATCACCTCAATTTATACACAAATGAGAAGGAACAAAGTCAAGAAAGAGGAGTAATTGGAAGGGTTGCCACCTGCCATGTCCCCTCCTACTTCTTGACTTGGAGCCAATCTCCAACTACTCGTCCATGTGGGCTGGAGCCAACAAAATTACCCTTTTATTAACTAAAAATAAGAGATTACAAAAAAAAAAACCAGTCGTGGAGTCTAAGCAGTATCGAAGTGTCAATCATTGGGAATTGGCTAATGTAGTCGTGAATCTTAAAAAATCACTATCAATTGCTCTAATGATATATGCATTTTTTGACTCTCTCAAACTCAATTTGTCACATTCAAATAAATATTTTGGTAGGTGGAATCATTTTTTTTACTCATTTGCAACTCAATGATTTTGATTTTCTTAACCATTTTTCGAAAAACCCAATAGGTAACCGCAGTTCAATATGTATCGACCAATTTTACCTGACTTGGTTTTGTTGTTTGTAGTGTGGAAAGTCCTTGAAACATCAGGTAAGGATAGATAAAGCAACCACTTAAATGCTCACATAATTTGATCAAAACATTATAATCTCATATTTATAAATAATGTCCTACTGACTGAAAAAAAAGAGTTCAGTATAATTGCAGTGCCACCAATCAAGCGAATTGGTCAGACAAAATGGATGCATCATCAAGCAATTCATCTTGTCAAAAGAATATGCAAGGAAGTTATTGTTAACATAAATTTCAGAACATAAACCTTACACTTCGGATCATTTACCATGTGTATTATCAAGAAATCAAGACAAAATGACATACCTGAATCCATTGATGAACGGTTAAACAGAAGCGTGATTATCAATAAACTCTTTGTTATTGATTATGTTATTGCCTTTTAATCCTTTCCCCTTTGGTGCCTTATGTTTCTTCTTGAGAGGATTTTGGAAAAAATGGCAGTGTTCTTTTTCCACTTGGGAAGGAATAGGGACCATAACCTTTTAAAGGTTGTAATTGGTTTTCAAAACTGAAAGGTTGTGGAAGTTCAAAAGGAATGAAAACCAACTTTAACCATTATTGGTTTTAATTTCTATTTATTGGTTCTCAAAACTGAAAGGTTGTGGAAGTTCAAAAGGAATGAAAACCAACTTTAACCAATATGTTTTAATTTCTATTTCTGCCCCTCATAGAAATAGAAATTATACAACTAGTATCTACACATTAGGTCCATAACACATATACCCTTAAGCCTATTAACTAAATTGAATCACTTAAATTGTAGGCTTCTTATAAATGATAACACCACATTTAATTATGTGGTCCCATTGAGACATATTGAGACATTATCTAACAATCTCCCACTGGACCACATATGTATCCTGAAAAATGTGCTTAACTTTAGTGAGCTCAGAAATTTGTTATCATAACTTGAGGGTATCCAAACAATCTTGTCCATTAACTATATTAATATAGGATCAAAGCGGTCTTCATTACATCAATCGTAATTCGACCCACCAATGGTCACGTATACTAATACAGCTAAATGACATAGATCAATCATGGATGCGTAGCATGGAAATTACATGTGATGTGATCCATACATGCCTATTTCCAACTGGTCCTACTTAACTTTATTGAGATCAATACTTCACAATACGTAACAGAGCGTAATAAACTGAATATTTCATTTCTACAGAAATTAATCTAATTACATAGATAAAACTCAAGGCTGACATAAAGCAGTAATATAAATACAAACTCCCACTAAACCAGAATGTTCTCAAATAGAACAACACCCATCTGAGTAGTGTGCTCATGAAAGACCTTGGGTGGTAGTCCCTTCGTAAGTGGATCCGCTATCATGGAGTTTGTCCCAATGTGCTCTATGGAAATCTGTCCACTCTGCACTCTTTCTTTTACAACTAGGAACTTGATATCAATATGCTTTGATTTTGTCGAGCTCCTGTTGTTATTGGAATATAAAACTGCAGACTTATTGTCACAATATAACTTAAGTGGTCTTTCAGTGCCTTCCAAAATACGCAACCCAGTGACAAAATTCCGCAGCCATATCCCTTGGTTTGACGCCTCATAACATGCTACAAATTCTGCGGCCATGGTGGATGAAGCTATGAGCGTCTGCTTTGCAGACCTCCAAGAAATTGCTCCGCCAGCTAACAGATAAATATAGCCTGATGTGGATTTCCTACTGTCTTGGCATCCAGCAAAATCGGAGTCGGAATATCCAATGACCTCTAACTTATCCGATCTCCTATATGTGAGCATATATTCCTTTGTTCTCTGTAAATATCGCATAACACGCTTGACTGCTTTCCAATGATCCATGCCAGGATTACTTAAATATCTGCCTAACATGCCAACTATAAACGCAATATCCGGACGCGTACATACTTGAGCATACATTAGACTCCCTACAGCCGAGGCATAAGGAATCTTCTGCATTTCTTGAATTTCAAGACTGTTCTTCGGGCATTGGCTGAGACTAAACTTGTCTCCCTTAGCAACCGGGATTTCACCTGATTTACAATTTTGCATGCCAAATCTATTGAGTACTTTTTCGATATAGCTCCTTTGTGATAATCCCAGAATACCCTGAGAACGATCTCGGTGTATTTCGATTCCTAATACAAAGGAAGCATCACCAAGATCATTCATTTCAAAATTCTTAGATAGAAATCTCTTGGTGTCATGCAATAAGTTTATATCATTTGTGGCAAGCAATATGTCGTCAACATATAAAACCAAAAATATGTGTTTTCTCCCACTGAACTTGTGATACACACATTTATCAACAACATTAGTTTCAAAACCATACGAAGTGAGAACTTGATGAAATTTGAAGTACCACTGACGAGAAGCTTGTTTGAGTCCATAGATGGATTTAGTCAATTTGCAAACCATATTCTTTGGGTCTCCTGACACAAAGTTTTCTGGCTGCACCATATAAATTGTTTCTTAATGTCACCATTAAGAAAAGCTGTTTTGACATCCATCTGATGCAACTCAAGATCAAAATATGCAACAAGCGCCATAATTGTCCTAAAAGAATCTTTCGAAGAAACTGGAGAGAAAGTTTCTTTAAAGTCAATTCCTTCTTTTTGAGTAAAGCCTTTGGCTACAAGACGTGCATTATACCTCTCCACATTACCATTTGAATCCCTTTTGGTTTTAAATATCCATTTACAACCTACGGGCTTCGCACCAACTGGTAATGAGGCAAGTTCCCAAACTTTATTGTCTTGCATAGACTTATATTCTTCATTCATGGCTTCTATCCACTTATGAGAGTTGGAACTTTCCATGATGTACTCGCGAACATTACCCTTGCCTTTATACTTTATTGAAATCAAGCTTGCTAAAAGCGTGCTTGTTTCAGCCTTATCGTTTTTAGCAAAACGCTTTTGAATTTCTGAAAGAAATTCACCAGCAACGGTAACATCCTCTGTTATTGCACCCCGAAAGACTTCTGGAATCGCACGCTTCATGATCATAAGACTTAGCCTGTTAGAACGATCCCATTTTTCAAAGTACACAATTTCCTCAGGAGTACTTTGTGCAGTGAGAGCATTCGGTTTTGGCATCCTTAATGCCAAGTCTATGTCCATGCAGCCGAGAACAATCAATATGTTCTCTTTCCAGTCCTTAAAGTTTGTTCCATTTAACATTGGAACATTGTTACCAAACAATTATGCTCACATTAAGTTACCAAACAGATAATCTCTAAATAAATTAATTTAATGACAACATCTCAAGATACCTAGCACAACATTAATACCAAGCCTTTGGGTAGTGATATTAACTGTAAGTGGTATTCTTGTTGTAATGATCAAACATTGACAATAAGTTATGTCAAATAACAAATCTATCTTTTGATGGATTTATTATTCACATTAGGTTTTCTTGACAATTGGCACATGTTTATCACCACAAAATGTGTGTGTAATTCTGCCAAGTCTTAATCATGTCTTTGGACCGATAAATACCCGCATGAGATACACAGACATGAACATCAAAACATTCCATATAAAACAATCTAGACAAGAGAGATCACTTTTGTGACATCTTGTTTGAATTGACTTATATTGAGAATGTTAGAAAATTAAATTTCTGTAGACGTTGTATGAAATTACATTAAATTTAAAGATTTCTAAATTTGTGACCCCGTATATGTTATATAATCTGCAGCAATCCCAATTATATACATACATATATAAATAGAATTGACGGGTCCAAAAACAAATAGTTTTTTTTTTTTTTATGATGTTCAAAATTAAACCGATCAAATCGCAAGATATATCTATATATATAAATACATGACAGAAAACAGATTTCCATTTTCACAGAACAAAACAGAAAAAAAACAGAATTTACATCCATAAGAAAATTCAGAATCTGATTCCAGAAAACTAAATAGAATGAATAAAGCATATCAATTCTGATAAGACACACGATATGCATGCTTTGATACCAATTGTTAACATAAATTTCAGAACATAAACCTTACACTTCGGATCATTTACCATGTGTATTATCAAGAAATCAAGACAAAATGACATACCTGAATCCATTGATGAACGGTTAAACGGAAGCGTGATTATCAATAAACTCTTTGTTATTGATTATGTTATTGCCTTCTAATCCTTTCCCCTTTGGTGCCTTATGTTTCTCCTTGTGAGGATTTTGGAAAAAATGGCAGTATTCTTTTTCCACTTGGGAAGGAATAGGGACCATAACCTTTTAAAGGTTGTAATTGGTTTTCAAAACTGAAAGGTTGTGGAAGTTCAAAAGGAATGAAAACCAACTTTAACCATTATTGGTTTTAATTTCTATTTATTGATTTTCAAAACTGAAAGGTTGTGGAAGTTCAAAAGGAATGAAAACCAACTTTAACCAATATGTTTTAATTTCTATTTCTGCCCCTCACAGAAATAGAAATTATACAACTAGTATCTACACATTAGGTCCATAACACATATACCCTTAAGCCTATTAACTAAATTGAATCACTTAAATTGTAGGTTTCTTATAAATGATAACACCACATTTAATTATGTGATCGCATTGAGACATATTGAGACATTATCTAACAGTTATAGGTCTAGACAACACAAAAGCTTCCTCCATACTTAGATTGCCATTCCTTTTAGCAGCACAGTATGGGATTCATGAAATTGTCAAAGAAATTCTGGACTCATTTCCGATGCAATTACGTTCATAGATGAAGAAAACCACACTGCATTCCATCTCGCAATTATGTATCGTCATGAAAACGTTTTCAAGGTCATGCATCAGCGAAGCGGGCAATATAAATTGTTATTATCTTTGTTACCAGACAATGATGGAAATAATATGCTCCATTTGGTTGGACATAAGGCTCGCCAACA
>JAPPVO010000013.1:41569497-41812571 GCA_030407325.1 Camellia japonica | reverse complement strand
AGGCGTGTGCGGAAGCCATCAAGGGGGAAGGTCATTAGCATACAGGGCAATCTCGCAAGGATATTGGTGGCCTTACATGCAAGCAGACTCAGAGAAATATGTGAAGAAGTGCGAGAAATGTCAGAAGTTCGCACACCAAATACATCAACCTGCCAGAGAACTTCTACCCTTAACCAGCCCATGGCCCTTCGCAATGTGGGGCTTGGACATAGTGGACCACTTCCAACAGCACCAGGCAACAGGAAGTTCTTTCTTGCAGCAACCGACTACTTCACAAAGTGGGTGGAGGCAGAAGCCTTAGCATCAATCAAGGAAAAAGACGTGAAGAAGTTCGTCTGGCAAAACATCATCACTCGGTTTGGCATACCAAAAGCCCTAATATCAGACAACGGCACTCAGTTCGATGGCAGAATCTTTAGAGGCTTTTGTGAAGAATACAAGATAGAGTTCTACAATTCTACACCGGCATATCCAAGCAAATGGCAGCAGAAGCATCAAACAAGGTTGTCTTGGATGGATGAAGAAAAGGTTAGAGAAGCAAAAGGCAAGTGGGCGAGGAACTTCATGTTTTATGGGCTTACCGCACCACACCTCGACGATCAACAGAGAAACCATTCTCCTTAGCCTATGGCATGGAAGCAGTAATCCCACTAGAAGTTGGCCTCCCCACAATTCGAAGCGAAAATTTTGATCCAGACTTAAATGGCGAAGCCATAGCATTGGAGCTCGACCTTGCAGAAGAAAGAAGAGAAAGAGCACTGGTTCACATTGCCTCATACCAACAAGAGTTATCCAGGAAATACAACAAAACAGTGCATCCAAGGCAATTCAAGATCGGCGATTGGGTGCTGCGCAAAGTGATGGGAAACACCATAGTACCAGGAGATGGCAAGTTAGGGCCCAATTGGGAAGGACCTTACAAAGTGATTGGATTAGCAGGAAAAGGGGCATACCACTTGGAAGATGAGGACGGCAAAGCCATTCCCAGGCCATGGAACACTGCCAATCTCAGATTATTTTATTTTTAACTTTTTTCAAGCATATGTAATTTTCCTTTTCCTTTCTCAATAAAACAAGTAGATTCTTTTCAGTATAAGTTATTTTCTGTAAAAGATAGTTTTAGTGAGTTAGGAACATTGTAAACATAGTTGGCCGGAAAAACCAACACCCTTCCTAAGCCCAGGATAAGGATCCAGGCTGCAGGACGTTTGGTCGGAATAACCAAACACTTTACTCTAGGTTGGCTGGAAAAACCAACTTAGAGGTTGGCTGGAAAACCAACACCCTTCCTAAGCCCAGGATAAGGATCCAGGCTGCAGGACGTTTGGTCGGAATAACCAAACACTTTACTCTAGGTTGGCTGGAAAAACCAACTTAGAGGTTGGCTGGATTAAACCAACACCCCTCCTAAGCCCAGGATAAGGATCCAGGCTGCAGGACGTTTGGTCGGAATAACCAAACATTTTTAAATTGGCTGGAAATAACCAATTAGAGGTTGGCTGGATTAAACCAACACCCCTCCTAAGCCCAGGATAAGGATCCAGGCTGCAGGACGTTTGGTCGGAATAACCAAACATTTTTCTAAATTGGCAGGAATAACCAATTTAGAGGTTGGCTGGATTAAACCAACTCTTACACTCTTCAGCCGAAGTAAGATATCGGCTAAAGAGTGGTTGGCTGGATTAAACCAACTCTTACTACTCTTCAGCCGAAGTAAGAATATCGGCTAAAGAGTGGTTGGCTGGACTAAACCAACTCTTAGTACTCTTCAGCCGAAGTAGGTATCTCGGCTAAAAGAGTGGTTGGCAGGTGTACTTATAGTTGCAAATGTTAAGACCGATATAAAGTATCTCGGCAAGTGAATACTGTACCTCATCCAAGACTTCAGTTAGAAAGTAAAGTACAAACATGGAGATCAACCGAAATAAGAGTTGGAGCAAAAAAGCAGACTTCATTGAAATTCAAAGCAAGTACAAAGGTGGGGCCTCAGCCCGTTACAAGTTTTCCAAAAACAAAGAAAAGAAAAAAAGCAAAAAGAAGAAGAATACAAATCAGTTAAACAAATCATCTAGGTCCATCAATATCAACCCGGAGCCCGGTTTCAGACGGGAGCACGGTCTCGATTGGAAGCTCAGTCTCGGCTGGGAGCGCGGTTTCAGTCGTCAGCTCGTTAGTAAGGTCTTCCACCGTTGGCTCCAACCGAACTGACCGATCGGCAGATTCGTTAATGACCGGGGTATCATTGGGCTCAGTTTCTTCATCGTCCGAAGCTTCGAGAAATTGTTTCTGAGTAGTGGCTGCATACTCCGCCAGGGAGCTCGGCTCGGTATGAAGTACTGAGGAGGATTGAAAACCTCGGTCTCAGGCCCATAACCGAGTTGCACCACGGCACCTCTCCACCCGCATTTGAAGAAAAGATCCTTTGCCGTTTCACATTGTTTATTGTACAGGGCTTCACCCTCTTTAAAGCCCCGGTCCTCTGCGTCCTCCAGCTTTTCTCAAGCTCTGTTATTTCGTTTTCTTTTTCCCTTTGAGCTTAGCCAGCTCGTGCAGGTATTTATCTTTCATCACGGTCAGGGCCCTTTGTTTATCAGCATTAGCCGAGGTAACTAGCCCGGTCAGACGGGCTACCTCGGCCTCTAGCTCGGCCGTCTTCTGTTGGGATTCCTTTAGCTCGGCCGTTTTGGCTTCGGCTTCTGCCATGGCTTGCCTTGTTGTTTTTCGGAGTTCCAACACTCGCTTGTGAGCGATGTGGTTTTTCTGTATGGCCTGTAAAAGAATGATGAGGCCCTTTTTCAATATAACCGAGGTAAAAGTTGGAAAATTTTCATTGAAATCAAGTAAAAGGGCAACTTACCAGCACCATTGATTTTGTTGACGAGCGAAGAGCCTTCAGTTCGGTCAAATGGTCGTGATGCCTCATATCGGTTGGAAGGCAAACACCTTTAGCCAGGTTGAATGCCATCATATGGTCTTTTTCGGCGACCACTGAATCAGTATCAGTGATAGCACGGTTTTGAAAGGTAATTTTAGGAGCCCACTTGGAGGAAGTAGCTCGATCGGAGCGCTCCGGTGCTGGGCTCGGTGGAGGGCTTGGAAGAGTTGTTTGTGGAATCACGGTTTCGTCTTCGTCAACAAGACGTGGCTCGGTTGTGGAAGTCCGAGCACGCTTGCTTGGCCGCGATGACGAAGGCCGTTGGGTTGGCAAAGCTACGACAGTTTCTTGTGTTTGACCGACTGGTGATACCTCGGTTGGATTAGTTTCGGTCAAGAGGGCTTGCACGGCTCGCTTTTTGGTCATCTCTTGTTCAGCAGTCAGAGGCATTGGATTGATCTGGGGCAAGGGGTCCGGTTCGGTGAAGCTTCCAACAAAAAACAGTTACTCTGGTTTTTCGTCGGCTGCTGTATCTATACGTCGGTTCGAAGTTCATAGCTTAGCCCAACTTCTTTCGGGATATCGTAGTGCAGCACAAAGCATGCCTAAGTTGGGGTAGCTATACAGTGATTTGAGGTGAGCTGAATCTGCATAAAGAAAACAACTGTCAGTTCGGTTCAGAAATAGAAAACCGAAATAAAGAGGAACATGCAATAGAGTCGAAGTGATTATACCGGGGGTTCCTTTATCCCAGTTTATTCTACGACCTGGGATCTGGGCTTGGTGATCTTCAAAATTCCCAGATATCCAGAAAAAATCATCGTCGTTCAAGTCTTTATCCGGTGTGTCCTTTATTATTTTCTCTCGGCGGCGGCGTATTCTTAGATAATAGACCCAGCCATCTTCTTTTGATCCTATGAAGTATTGATGGAAGAGTTTGGCTAAGCCGAGGTTAATGCCAGCCCAGCGATTTAGCTCGGCTATGCCATTTATTATATGGTATGAGTTTGTGGAAAGTTGGGTTGGGCATATCCTAGTTTGCCTAAGGAATTCACAAAGTAAGGGTTGAACAGGAAATCTTAGTCCGGTTTCTATTTTGGACAGAAGGGTAAAAGGTACAAAGCCATGGTTTCCCCATGGTGTGTCATCTTGCTTAGCTAAGGTGAGATGGACATCGTCAGGAATATTATACTCCCTTCGGAATTCTGCCAAGCCACCAGGTGTTTCTACTAAAAACCTATACTTCCCCATTTATAAGTTATGAATAAATTAAGTTTGTCTTAGCTCGGTCCGAGAAAGGTGTTGAGTAGCTCGGTTGAGCGCTCAAAGGAGTGCCTGGGCAACCTAAAGCTGCAAAGTGAAAAACAAGTGTTAAGCACAGATCGTGGGACCGTGCTAAAAGAAATAAAGGCAAGACAAATGTAGCCCTAGCTCGGTTTGAGCAAGGGGTTCGATAGCTCGGTTTGTGCAAAGGGTTTTGTCATCCCGGTTTTCACAAGGGACTGTTATCTCGGTTCGTGCAAGGGGGTTTTGTTATCTCGATTTGTGCAAGGGTTTTGTCAGCCCGGTTGAGCCTCTAGGGGCAGCGCTCTTAGTTCGGTTTGAACTATGAAGGCTGGTCTAGCCCCAAGTTATAGCTCGGCCGTGGTTGAGACTATCGAGCACACTATTACGCAGACTTAGTACGGTTTGTTAGCTCGACTAAGTTAAATCAAAAGATGGTTTGACTTGTTAAAATACTGGTATATAGCATGAAGTGTTAGTTCGGTTGAATATCTGCCTAGATGACATCCACTACAAACAACTTCCTAGTTCGGTTATATTATGATTTTGGATCAAAACTAGTGTTTTTCATATTATTCTTGAATCAAGGTGGTTCTATTACTAAGTTTTTGTAGAAAACGCAAGGCAAGGCAGAAAATGGAAGTAAAAAATGTTTTGCAAAAACACATAAAACAAGTGCTATGGACTAAACAAGTGCAAAAACAAGAAAAATAGAACAGATTTGTGTTACTCACCAAGGTAAGAGAAAGGAAAGGGAAGTAGAAAACAGCCACAGACGCAAGCTTCACAGTTGCAAAACAATGGAGACTCAAGCAAAGAGAGAGAGAGCAAGAGGAAGAGAAGGTGAATAGTGTGGGAATGATTCGTAAAAAAGGGTTTTTTACTTTGTAAGGCTTTTTGGCGGGACTGTTCAAAAATTGTGAAGTACGAAGAACGGCGTGACAGCTATGCTAGGCCAATAAAAGTCTGCCACGTGTCCATTGGAATGAGAAGCGATTCAGTTGCTGTGATTGAAGAGACGTTTTGACCGGACAGGTACAGCCCGGTGTGAATTTAGCTCGGTTGGAAAGGCTAAAAGAGTTTTCTTTTTTAGCTCGGCTGGAAAAGCTGAAGAGTTTTAGCTCGACTGGAAAGGCTTAAGAATTTAGCTCGGTCGTCAAGCTAAAATTGTTAGCTCGGCTGATAAATAGGTAATCCCCATCATGCTACACAGATGGAATTAAGGGGCATTAAAGAGGGTAATTCATATGAAAGTTGGGCCGGGCTGGGTAATGGCGCCGTATGGGCCACAGTACGAAGGGCTGAGTAAAAGGCCATGAAGTTATTCGGTCCAAGAAAGGCTTGAGTTACTCTCGGTCCGCAAGAGGCGTAAAAAGTTACTCGGTCAACAAGAGGCATAAAGTTACTCCGGTCCGAGAGAGGGTTGAAGTTACTCCGGTCCCAAAAAGCTACGGTAAGTTCGGTCGTCAAGCACAAAGTTATCCCAATCGGGACCGGAGTATTGGTTATCCCGGTCAAGAACATACCATGGTTAGCATTGGGAGAGCCGAGGTAAGAGCAGTGAATGGAAGAGCCGAGCTAAAGTTATCTCGGTCTAGTCTGCGGCTTAGCATAGCCATGCTTACCTCGGTCATGTTGAAGTCTGACCATGGTAAAACCATCTCACTTGGTTTATGCAGTGAGGGGGGTGTTGAAGGATAAGCATTATCTTTCAGGAGTATGAATCCTAGGAGGATTCTATATGGAGGAGTTGAAGTCCTACTAGGATTGTGCCACACGGAACCTACAAAAGCTCACAAACATCACCTATGGAGAGGTAATTGAACTTTGATTCCCGAATACACAGAGCTTTTTGTCTATTTGTCTATTTTCTGACTTAGGCATCGGAGAGGTATCCGGTACACACCTGCCGACTAGCTCACGTTTGTGTTTTCAGGGAGTAAAACGACGACGTACGGAGGAGTGCAATCTTGATCAACAGGATTATACGAGAATGTTTATTTCTTTCCCGTACAATAATTATATTGTTATGGTGGCAATTGTTATTGTTGTATATATTTGTATTACAAATATATGTGACTCGACAAAGAATACAATAAAACATATATTAACTACAAAAGGGAAATAACTATTGATTTACAAAAGGGTTTTCATAAATATACACTGAAACTCAAAACTTGAATATCTTTCTATTTAATCTAGAAAATGGCACCTTCAACTCATTGACTAAAAATGCTTGGGCCATATGTAGATTTGATCATATTTAGAAGGGGTGGTAATTGCAATGTTGCAAACAAGGCCACCGGTAGACATGCCAATGTGGCAATTGGAATTAGAATCAAGGCATTTTCCTTGGAAAACACTAGATAGAGTGTGGCACTGAAGGCTGTCATCGTGGTTATTACTGAAAGGAATAGCGCCAATAGGCCGATTATTAATCTCATTGGCAAGGCATACAGATAATCAATTACTGCATAGCGCGAAGTGAAAATTGACAAGAAGGACAACACCGTGGAGAGAGCTGAAACAAGGGCAAGTCCATCTGATATGGCAAAGACTATACAGGCTTTTGTTTTGGAGAAAATTGGGAATCCATCAACTGTGCTCCCTCCTGGAACTGTGATAGCTGCTGCAAAAACTACTGTGGCAATGAGTGACGCTGCAACCGTGCACGATGTTGCCATGCCCATCATCCATTGCCCTTCATATGCCATCAATTCCTTGTGTTCTTCAATAAATATTTGCAATGGTGTCTTCCCATCACAGTTCTTGGATTTTCTTTCTTGAGGTAGCACAAACTTCTCCACTACCTGTATTAGTTCAGTCGACCATGGAATCACAGAGTAAGCTTGATATGTTTTGGGGTACATGTTGGCGGAAAGCTAACAATCACTACAAAAAATTAGGTTTTGGTGACTAAAATTTAGGAGCAAAATTAATTTTTACGGACCAAATATTTTTGTTGCGAAAAATGTCATTATTATATTTTTAGCAACAAAAATTGGACATTAGTAATGAATTATTATCTATTTGGGACCAAATTTTTTGTCTCAAAAAATAAATCATTTTGAGACCAAATTATTTGTCCCTAAAGTTTATTTATTAGTGACATTTTCCAAAATTTTTCGCTAAACAGCCTTATTTTTGATTTTTCGGGATGACCTTTTAGCGACTATTCTCACGATGATAGAAATTGGTCCCTAAATATTTTTTACAACAAAAATTTTACTTTTAAAGACTAAAATATTTAGTCTCTAAAACTCTTATATGTTGTAATGAATTATGGGCTTTAATGAGTGATGAGTTTAGCTGACCCCTGGGTTTGGTGATTTTCAACAACAATTTTTTGTTTTTAATTGGTTTGATCTGGGTAGCCTGGTGGGCCTTGTCTTTCCTACAAAAATCTAATTGTCCTAATGATGATTTAAGGTTTCCACTAGATTTTTACTCACGTGAATAATATACTGTAATCTATTTAGCTATAGTTGTACAAGGCCACTGCAAAAAATAATATCAATCCACCATTGATCATGCTTTAGATGTTTGACGCATCAGGAGCTTAAAACACAATCTGAACAAAATGAATGAATGTTCCACTCTTTTTATCAATACAATTTCTTATGTGAAAAGAGTGGCCTTAACTGTTATCTTTGTTTGGTTGAGTTTTCAAAACTTGTTTTTTAAAATCTTTTACAAAAAAAAAAAAAAAAAAGTTTGAAAAAAAATAATTACCAAAAAATATAATATTGAATTTTCAAAAAATTATTTCCTCTCAAAAAAAGGAAGTCATATGAAAATAATGATTTTTTTTTTTTTTAATAAATTTTTTACGAAACTAATTCTTAAATTAAAAAAGGAAAAAACTGCTAGGTGAAGGACGGTAGGTGGTGGTGGGTACTATTCTTGTGCCTGTATTTATGTCTGACCCAATTAACTAAAAGCAAACTTTGGAAAAATGAAGAAATATGGTACTTCCTAGGTGTATTTTTGAAAGAGATTTATTACCTTAAACCATTGTAATTCACGCTGCATTTGTAGAACTGCCCCAGAAGAGAAATCCAGGCGTTGTTGGCGAGCCTTATATCCAACCAAATGGAGCATATTATTTCCATCATTGTCTGGTAACAAAGATAATAAGAATTTATATTGCCCACTTCGCTGATGCATGACCTTGAAAACTATTTCATGACGGTACATAACTGCGAGATGGAATGCAGTGTGGTTTTCTTCATCTACGAACGTAATTGCATCGGGAAATGAGTCCAAAATTTCTTTGACAATTTCATGAATCCCATACTGTGCTGCTAAAAGGAATGGCAATCTAAGTATGGAGGAAGCTTTTGTGTTGTCTAGACCTATAACTTCCCTGCATATTCTTTTGACAAGCTGGATTGCTTGATGATGCATCAATTTTGTCTGACCAATTCGGTTGATTGGTGGCACTGCAATTATAATGAAATCTTTTTTTGTCAGTCGGTGGGAGATTATTTATAAATATGAGATTATAATGTTTTGATCAAATTATGTGAGCATTTAAGTGGTTGCTTTATCTATCCTTACCTGATGTTTCAAGGACTTTCCGTAGAACTACAAGGAATTTTTGCCACACTACAAACAACAAAACCAAGTCTGGTAAAATTGGTCGATACATACCGAACTGTGGTTACCTATTGGGTTTTTCGAAAAATGGTTAAGAAAATCAAAATCATTGAGTTGCAAATGAGTAAAAAAAATGATTCCACATACCAAAATATTTATTTGAATGTGACAAATTGAGTTTGAGAGAGTCAAAAAATGCATATATCATTAGAGCAATTGATAGTGATTTTTTTAAAATTCACTGACTACAACAGCGAATTCCCAATGATTGATACTCCGCTGCTACTTGGACTCCACGACTAGTTCTTTTTGTAATCTCTTATTTTTAGTTAATAAAAGGGTAATTTCAAATCAGTGATTGTTTGGAAATATATTTTCAAATTAATGGTAAACTTTATAAATATCAAAAAGTAAAATTATAAACTTCCCCATGTATTTGTAGATAGTTCTTGCAGATACCTCTGGGGTGTAAATTTCCCTTAATAAAATCTTTTCTTTGCTGATCAATTTTTTTTTTTTTTTTCCTTTGATAAAAGTGAAAATGTAAGTATGTACGTATATGAATATGCTGAGAAATTTCATTAAACTGATCAACCAATGGTACAACCTTCCTCTGCCAACTCAAAATCTCAATTGAAATATCAAGCAAGAAAGCTGAGATGAATAGAACCGTATCGAGAAATTTGAACCAATATTGGGCTAGATTTTTACCAAATCCAAGCAGTTTTTAACTTATTTCTCAAGTCCATACTGTTTTGTGAAGTGAAACAAGTTCAATTAATTTATTATAATTTTTTTTGAAGTGATATTTTAAAAACACGACTTCAAGAAACGTAGATTCGGGTGTATGAGAACAATTTCTGTCTAAAAAGGTTGCAAAATTTGGTGTAAGATAGGAGGAAGTATTCTTCACAAATCTGATATTAATTGCTTACCTCCAAAAATTGGAGCACAACAGCGCCTATGGTGTGGCACTTGAGATTGATCATTTCCTTGAATGGGATCTATTAATTCCAAAGGGACACCTAGAAAACAGAACACACAGACCAGTAAAATAATAATCTAATTTTCAAAGTAAATTTTGTGCGTCTTTTCTCCTAAAATAAACAATAGCTGTTATCATCATAAAAAAGAATATCCAAAGGCTTCTCTCCAGTCCATAAGTGGACTGAGGGTGTTGTTGGCCCATGGTGGATCTAGATTGGGGTCTATTTTGATGATTCAAACCGTCTAATGTGTAGGGTTCGTCAAGTATATTATTTTTATAAAAAAATTACGTTGATCGGATATCGATAGCCCATTAATCAGATCTCATTTGTATTAATAGTTTATTTTTAAAATCATACTTGTCGTTGACACAAATATGATTTGATTAAGTAACTATCGATATCTGATCAACATGATTTTTTTGTAAGAATAATATACTCGACAAACTCTATATATTAAACAGTTTAAATTATCGAGATAGATTTGAAGTAGGGCCCCACCATAGGTCAATACCACCCTTCAATCCGATTACGGACCGTACAAGAGCCAAGCTAAATATTTGTGATTCGGTTTTTTTTTTTCCAAAACAATATTTTAGTAAATAATATTTTCTTATATTTAATTGTGATTTTGAAACTTGCGTGTTCATAATTATTTTAGTAATGGATTAGTGGTGGTGATGTGGTATTGGTGTAGGTCACATATTAAAGTGAGACCATTTTAATATTTAAAAATTAATTATAATTTTTAATATTTTATTTTATTTAAATTAAATTTTATATTTTTCTGATGCAAATTATTAAAAAAAATATTGTAGTATGCATTTTTTTTTTCATTTGATAAAATTAACTAATCCATAGTTTTTTTGTGACCTAATTGATCTTCAATACGATTAGATAAGATTTTGGAAAATTTCTTTCGGCAATGGATTGCTAATAATATTTTACAAAAATGTATGTATTAAAAAGGATCAAGTTATACATATATATATATATATAATATATTATAAGCAAATAGGTAGTTTGAGGCTTGAAGTGCAATCCTTTTTTTCTTTTTTTTTCTCATTTTTTTAAATTTTTTAAATTTTCAAAATACACATGTCATCTTACAATTGATCTAAAATCCAATTTAGTATATTAAATAATATAACAATAGTTATGGAATTACAATTACTTAATACCATAATAGAATCAATAATTAAGGAAATGGTAATTCAAAAGACTTTGCAATTTTTCTCAGTTTTTCCGAATTTTAAAATTTTCAAAATACACGTGTTATCTTACAATTGGTCTAAAAACTAATTTAGCTAAATTAAAATAATATTTAAATACTCCTAATGAATTCCAATAATATAGCAATAGTTATGGAATTACAATCACTTGCTACCATAATATAATCAATAATTATGAAAATGACAAAGACTAATTTAGAAGATTTTTCATTACCTTCAATGCTCACATGATTTTCCTCCGCCTTCTATTCCTATAATAATAATTCTATGGGAGATAAATCAATACCCACAATAATAATTCTGTAATAATATTCTTTTATTATTCTTTTTCATTTAAACTCTTCTTTGATCTTTGAGAGGTAATTATTGATGAACTTTTGTGTATGAACTTCTGTTTTTTGTGATGTTAAATTCATAACTCATTTATTACGTTAATTAGATTTATACCATTCACTTTTATAATGCTGAACTTTTAAGATTTATAACTTATTAATACATATCATTATTTTTTATGATTGATTTTTCTTTACTCTTTTCCTCACAATTATGCCCTCATTATATAATTGTTTTTACCAATTTTTTTTTTTTTTTTTTTTTGAAGAATGGATCAAATCCGTATTTATGGATGGAATGAGAAAACAAAATTAGCATAGTTGGCATGGAGAGACATTTGTTTCTTTGGTGCAATCGTAGACAAGAGAATCGGTTAACAAGAGACCAACTCATACACTTATGCTGTGTTTGGTTGGGGGATTTAGAGAGGGATTTGGAAAGGGAAATGGAAAAGATAGGTGAATTGTGAATAAAACATGCCTATATTTCACCTAGTTTCACACACTTTTTCCCTTTCCCTTTCCAAATCCTTCCTCAAATCCCCCAACCAAACACAGCATTAGTGGATAGGAATTTGAAAAAGGAAATATAAAATATACGTAAAATATAAATAAAATATACTTACATTTTACCTAATTTCACATATCTTTTTCTTATTATTTTCCAAATTCCTTTCTAAATTTCACAACCAAATACAGAATTAAAGTTGATTGGTCTGAAGAATGCTTGCATCTTTTTAAAGGAGTTCCAACAAATCGTAAGCTTCATAGTATGCATGTGTGAAATTATTTTTTTTTTTATTTTTATTTTTTAACTTAACAAAATAAATTCATTTATTTTTGTTTGGTAACTTTATGTTTGAAAATAATTGCAGGACTTTAACCCAATGAATTGATTGGAATGATATCTCATCATCAAATTCATTGTTCTGTTACTTTTATTCTAATTGGATGGAACATCAGTGTAAATTTAACTACATTATTATCCAGATTGATCCACATTTAATTTTGAAATAATTTTAATATTTTAATTTGTTAATAATTTATTATTGCATTGTCAATATTTCATATCATCTTATCTTAAATTTCTTTTCTCCTTATGTACTACACAATGATTTTTATTTTATTTTATGACAATATAAAAAAAAAAAAATACTAATAATATAAATGTATTAACTATTGAGTTGATCATTGAGTGGCTCATTTAGTCAACTCAGTGGATTGGTTCGGATTCTATAAGGCTTGCAAGTTGCACTTTTAGAATATTGTTAGATACATTGCATTGTTGTTCTGCAAATGCAACTTGCAAGCAAGTTGGTTGAAGCCTTGGAAAAGTATTATTTTGTCCCCAAATTTTGGTGTATAAATAGGGGTATAAGTAGTGTACAAGAGCAGAGCATCTAAGAGCAAGCAAATGTAAGCAAAGTGCGAGTGAGTGTGAGTTGAGTTTGAAAGTCTCCTTCTCCTCCATTGTTGTACTTGTTTGTTCTCTTGAAATTAGTGAAATTCACTTTTGTGGACGTAGGCGACTTGCCGAATTATGTAAAAATTGTATGGTTCTTGTTTGGTTGCTTGTTTTGTGTTTGTTTCTAGGCCCCGTATACAACAAACTGGTATTAGGGCACCTAGGTTGCAAAATGAAGCTTCGAAGCTTCGTTTTCAAATATGCCTAGAAACCAACTTTGTCTGACCAAACTTTTAGATACACCAAACTAATCCTCTCATCACCAGGAGTCCAACTGTGAAAAGATCGAAGTCATCCGCCACCGGATGCGCCCTTACGCTCTGCTCGAAGTTTGGTGCGTGGTCCCACTCTCGGACACGTGCTTTATGCCTTTTCCTTCTCAACTTGGCTCAAAATATCGTCAACTTGATCTCAGCGTGACACAACACTATTGTTCGGAAGCCAAGCTTAACAGTCGATCAGAGAAGTTGAGCTCACAGCCGATCAACGAGCCACCGAGTTCAGCACCACGTCATCAGCCGTATTGGTTGAAATGTCAGTGCCACGTTAGTACCTGATCAGACTCGGTGTACCACATGTCAGACATGTGTCAGCCACGTTATCTGCCACGTCAAGCGACACGTCACCGCCACGATACCCACACATCACTGCTACGATACTGACACGTCAACACCTTGTGATAACCCTATTCTGTGTTATATTAATTAATTTTAATTATGATTGTGATTATGTGCTTAATATGATTTTGGGTGCTAATTATGTTTTTGAATCTATATTTGTTTACCATAAAGAACTCTGTTTGTTTTTCTATTATAAAATTTAAATTGAAGGCCGTGGAGGCGATAAGAAATGAAATTGACCGTGTCATTGTGATTGACATGATTTTTAGAGCTTATGGTGAAATTTAATTAAAAATTAATTCGGATCAAAATAATTAGATTAATTTAATTATATTCATCCTAGTTAACTAACACTAAACTTTGATTATTAATTTGATTAGCCAATGTATATATATATATGTTAAAATGTATATATATATATGTTAAAATGAGCTTAAGCTCATATTATGAACTCAAAGAAATCAGCCAAGAGAGTGTATATATATATATATATAGAGAGGGTATTAGAGAGAGAGAGAGAGACCACATAATTGAAGATTTGAGCTCACAACTTGAAGATTTGCAGAGTTAGGCTCAAATGCTAGTCCAATTGAGAAGATTGAAGCTTCTAGGTAAGCAATTAAACTCTAAATTATGAGTTTAAGTACATAAAAATGTGAATTTAAAGTATATATGAAGTTAAATACATGAATTAAGCTAAGTTTAGTGAATTTGAGATCATTAGATGTATGCATGTAAGAATTGGCCATAATTTTGCATATTTGAATGTAAAGCATGTTGATCATGTTATATTGAGGGTTGTTTGACATATGTATGTAAGAATTTTCATGTATTGAAGCTTAATTTCAAGCCTTAAAGCTTGTCTATGCAAGATACAAAACATAGAATGTGTATATATAAAGTTTACGGTTTGAAATTTGTTGAATTCATGGAATTTTGAGCTAAGGGCCGAAGATAACTTCAAATATATGTAATTGGGAATATTCTTTCATATTTGAGTGAATCATGCCTGAAATTGGACCTTTGAATATGTGTTTGAAGATCAAACAAAATTCTGGAAATTTCAGAATTCGACTTGTCTGCTCGAGCGAGGCAAGTGTCGCTCGAGCATAAAAATTTAGTTCCCAGAAGTTTTATAGAGAATTACATGGTAGCTCGAGCGGCAAACCTTGCGCTTGAGCGCACCTTGTTTTGCAAGGCTCATCGCTCGAGCAATAAAAAGCTCGTTTGAGCGTAAAAAATCATACAACCAGTACTTTTGTAGAGTTTTACAGACCGCTCGAGCAACTAAAGTTGCGCTTGAGCGGAGTGCCCTGTTTCAGAAATTTTGAAAAGTTGTTTCATGTTCTGTATTCCGTTCTTTTGAAGCACTCTTAGGCATGCATTGAGCATTGTAAATGAACTAAAAGAATAAGAAAGAGGCCTAAGAGAAATAAACGAGTTAAGAACGGATTGAATTGCTTGTGACCCAGTACGTTATAAAATGTGTAGGGTCAAGCGCGAGGGCAAATCCATCGACAGAACATTGTGAGTAATATCTTAGTAAAGATATTTTCAAGTATGTTATTTTCCAAATACTACTTCTGTATGAGCTTCATGGAATTGTTGGTTTGAATCATTAATGAGTATTTTATATGCCTAATTTTTGTATAAGGCTCTGTGAAGAACATGATGTGGGCCCAAGGCAATTTGATACGTCTGATAAGAGTATGAATGGGGTCTAAGGCCATCTGATACATTGATATGATTGAATTAGGCCTAAGGCCATCTACCGTTTGATATGTTTGACTATGAACGTGATGGGCCAAAAGCCGTCTGAATACAAATGTAATGGGCCAAAAGCCGTTTGAACATGAATATGATGGGCCAAAGGCCGTTTGAATGAGAAGGTGATCATGATCATAAATATGAAATGCGTATAATATAATATGTAAATAATGGGCTCGAGGCCGTTTGATACGTTTGAAGTGTTTGAATTGGACCTGAGGCCATTTGATGAATCTGACAAAGTTATACAATGGGCCCGAGGCCGTCTGATATGTTTGCTAAGGATCTAAAATGAGCCCGAAGCCGTTTGATGCGTACAACAAAAACACAAAATGGGCTTAAGGCCGTTTGTATATGAAATTTACGGGTTTGATGTATTTAATATGAATCTCATTCATATAACCCCTTTACTTTGGTATTATTCACTGGGCTTTTGCTCATCCTTATTATACGTATGTAGGTGAGCAAAGAGATGTCGAGCCTCAACCTCAGTGAAGAATGTGAGAGAAACCCGAGTTTGTGGAGTCAGCCTAGGTGCCTCACGTAAGAGCTTTGTTTATGATATTTTGTTTCATATTTTGCTCCTTCCGTTGGTCGTGATAGACCATTTTTGTGTATAAACTTTTTATTATAGCTGACTGTATGTTTGAATGATCCTAGATGTACAAAATGTTAATTATTGGTATATGGTGTGAATTATTATTAAGTATATGGGAAATACTTTTGATATGCTATGTAAATATAGCTCACTGGACGAAATTTTTAAGTTTGCTTCCACTTTGGCCCCTTTATTACTATTAGGATACATTTAATCTTGTTTAAGGCCGTAAGTAATCTCATGATTACTGGACAGTTATGATCTTAATCTATAGGGACGGGTTCGGGTCATGACACACCTGACGAGAATTGGTGTGCCACGTGTCAGCCACATCAGCATCTTTGCCATGTCAACAACACGGTCAGCAGTAATGGTATATTCTGTTTTTGGACAGAATATTCCCTCTCTTTAACAGAATATTCTTTTTCTTTAATAGAATATTTCCCAAAATTGTTTTCGATCAATTTTCGAGCCAATTTTGTGCTATTTTGACATGAGAAGACTTGTTTCTAGCTAAATTGATCGTTTTTAACGCAACTACGAACTCCGTTTTTTGAGATTCAGACCCAAAGTTTGTGTGAAGACTTCGAGAACTTAGAAAGCCATGTTTCGGGCATTTCAAGTGTCCATCATTGCTTATGGTGGAGATTAAAAGAGTTCTAATGATAGAAGGTTCAGCACCAAAGGCAATCGAGTCTTTAAGTAGCTCTAGGCAAAGGACAACCGTGTCCAATGCAAAGTTTGAGGTGGAGAAATTTTATGGAGCTAACAACTTCGACATATGGCAATGCGAAGTTATGGATGCGCTCTACCAGTAGGAACTCGACATCGCTTTGGAAGATAGACCGATTGATATGGGTGATAAGAAATGGGCACTAATCAACTGCTAAGCTTGTGGCACCATCTGATTGTGTCTAGCCAAAGAACAGAAATACTTCGTCATGAGAGAAATTTCTACAAAGGAATTATGGAAGAAACTAGAAGAGAAATACATGATGAAGAGTATAGAGAATCGACTCTACTTGAAGAAGTAACTCTTCCATTTCCTTTACAAAAGAGGCACTTCAATGATAGAACATCTAGATGGTTTCAATAAAATTCTTGCCGATTTATGGAATCTAGATTTTGAAATTGAAAATGAAGATAAAACATTGTTGTTGTTAAATTCCTTGCCTGACACGTATGATCACCCGACAACCACATTATTGTATGGAAAGGAGAAAATCAATTTTGTGGAAGTTTTGAATGCCTTAGTTAATAATGCGTACAAGAAGAAGAATAAAGAGACTTGCAGTGACACTTCTAGTGAAGCTTTGACAGTAAAGGGTAGACCTCGTTCGAAGTTGGTAGGAGCTTCAACTGATAGATTTGATCTCGCGAAGGATTAGTGTGTCTATTGTCACAAGAAGGGGCATTGGAAGAAGGATTGTCCAGCTTTGAAAGAGAAAGAAAATGATGATTCCAATTCCAATGTAGCACAGGATGATTATGATCATTCTGAATTTTAGGTGGCCTTTGGTCACTTGTTTGATCGTGGAAGATTCGCATTTGTTGATTTGGAGAAGATCTTGTGGCAATCTATTTTAGATCTTGGTGGAGCTTTGGCATCATTTTGCAGATTCTTAGAGGCATTTTTTTTGGTTGTCTTCCCTAGATCCTTGGCAACTTCTTTGAAATCTTGTTTTTGACTTATGACCGTTTCTTCCTCTTGTGGATTCGCATCATTTGCATTGTTCTTCTACTCCATATTCGAAGACACCAATAGTGGCTGTCGAAGATTGGAGAGAAGATTGTTGAGAAACTTGAAGATGATGATTCTGAATCTCATCATTGCAGAAGGAAAGCTTTGGAAACTTTGTTTGTAGCCTTCTTCTTGTATTTGGATCGATCTCTCAATCGGCTGTTGGATTTGGAAGAAATAGATCATATGCAGACTCAGTGGAATCAATTTGGAATTTGAAGTTGGAATTTGGTATCGCTTTTGGATTTGTTTTGAAGGAGAATTTAAACCCTCCTATTGTTTTGGATTAGTCTCCTCAGCATCAGATCAAGCGGTTTGCACATCATGGTTTGTTTGAAATTGTCAAAGACAACTTGTTTGGCGTTTGGAACTTGGCACCATGATAACATTTGGAATTTGGTTCCATATTGCAGAATAATTTGAAGAACTGGTTCGATTCATTTTGCAATTTGCCTTAGATTGGCTTGATGCATCTCAGGCATTTGCTTGGTTCATTTGGCATTTGTTTTGTGCTCACTCTGAAGCACTTGTTTAGATTGGTATCTTGCTAAGGTGGAGTTTTGTTCAAGTTTGTGTGACTTGATTGTTTTTGGTATAAAAGTTGGAGAATCTTCGCCAAGGTGGAGATTTGTTGAGTTGATTCATTGAGTCAACTTAGTGGGTTGGCTCAGATTCTAAAAGGTTTGTAAGTTGGCAAGTTGCACTTCTAGAATCTTGCTAGATACATTGCATTGCTGTTTTGCAGATGCAACTTACAAGCAAGTTGGCAAGTTGAAGCTTTGGAAAAGTACTCTTTTGTCCCCAAATTTTGATGTACAAATAGGGGTGCAAGTAGTGTACAAGAGCAGACCGAGCAAGAGCATCTAAGAGCAAGTGAGTGTAAGCAAAGTGTGAGTGAGTGTGAGTTGAGTTTGAGAGTCTCCTCTACCTCCACCATTGTTGTATTTGTTTGTTCTCTTGAAATTATTGAAATTCGCTCCTGTAGACATAAGCGATTTGTTGAATCACGTAAAACTTGTGTGGTTTTTGTTTGGTTGATTGTTTTGTGTTTGTTTTTGGACCTTAGGTACAACATTAACTGTGCATAGTACAAGAATTATGCTAGTTTATATATAATATAATTCAATTGTCAATTAGTGTATTTTTCTAACCTACTATTTGTATAAATTCTCTTAGAATTTTTAATTCAAAGAATAAATCTTGATGTTTGAAAATCCATATGTTTCAAGAAAGACCCTCAAGGTTAATATTGTTTCAGATTATCACCGTTTAACAATTTTAACATTTTAAAATTAAAAGACAGAGAAAAGAACAAATTGTAGTTTGAGAAGTGAATGAAATGAAACTATGAAAAGAAAAATTGTTGACTTGGCTAAAAACAAATATAGCAATTAAAAATTTTGATAGCAAAGTCAGAGGAATCAATGCTCCAGTTTTAAAAAATTATACTACGCTGATTGGAAGGCCTTTCAATTAAATATGTTACATACAGATTGTATGGAGTGATTGAAACTGTAAAAAGAAAAATCGTTGACTTGACTAAAAATAAATATATAAATTAAATCAATGCTCCAGTTTTAAAAAATTATACTACGCTGATCGGAAGGCCTTTCAATTAAATATGTTACATACAGATTGTATGGAGTGATTGAAATTGTAAAAAGAAAAATTGTTGACTTGACTAAAAATAAATATATAAATTAAAAATTTTAATAGCAAAGTCAGAGGAATCAATACTTCAGTATTAAAAAAGGCTGGGCTTGCCTCCAATCTACCATATGGACTGGAAGGTCCAGTTTAGCCTATTAAGTTTACTTTTGAGTTTTTTTTTTATTATTATTATAATTCAAATTATTCATATTTTAGAGTTTGTTGAGTACATTATCCCTGTAAAATTCACGTCGATTGGATAATGGATACTATGTATTTGGATATCTTTTTTATGAATCGTTAATTTTTTGACCTTCCATTTTTTTTTTTCCAGACAAAAGTGATTCGAATACATGGTATCCGTTATCTGATCGACGTGATTTTTTACAACAGCAAAGTACTCAACAAATCTTAAAATGTGACGGTTCTGATTATCAAAAAGGGACTCAAAAGTGGATATAATAGGCTGAACTGGACCGAACTGTCTCAAATTTGGACTGGAAACAGTCTGGACCCTTTAAAAAATTACACTGCGCTAATGGGAAAGCCTTTCAATTAATTATGCTACATACATATTATTATATGGAGTGAAACTTATGTTGGGATTGGGGTTGGTGTTGTGCCTCGTGGCACAGTAATCATGTTGTGAGATCTCGTTGAGAGTATGTTTCTAAGTCTTTTTTGATAATTTGAATCGTTCATATTGTATGATTTATTAAGTATATTATTCACAAAAAATTTAAGTTAATTGGACATATGTAACTCTATGATTAACCTTAATTATGTTTAAAAAATTATTAAAATTATACCAAACGTATGAGATTACAGATGTTCAACTAATCTGATTTTATATATATATATAATTTACTCACAAACTGTTTGGATCATAAAAATAGATTCAGAACATGTCGGCACGAATTTCACAACAACCATACTATGGCAGAAGGCACAACTCCTATTCCAAGTCCACCTTACGTCAACGAAAGAAAAATGGGGTCTTCTTCAAGTTGGATGCCATTATTTGGGCCCCAAGGCAATGACTTTGCATTTGCCTATTCCAAGTCCACCTTACGTGAACGAAAGAAAAATGGGGTCTTCTTCAAGTTGGATGCCATTATTTGGGGTCCAAGGCAATGGCTTTGCATTTGCGCCAACCCTGGTCACGTTGATAGTGGTGGTGGTGGTCGCCGTGTTGGTGTTGGTGGGGTGGTAGTCCTGATAGCGATGGTAAGGTGGTGGTTAGGTGATATTGAAGGTCGTGGTCACGGTGATGATGGTGGTAGTGTTGGTAGTGGTGTGGTGGGGTGGAGGTGGTAAAGTGGTAGAGATGGTGGTGTTGGTTATATAGTGTGGAGATGGTAATGAAGTGGTAGTGTTAGTATACAAAGTATAGTGGTATTGAAAAGATTTATTTTAGAAATATTTTTTATCTTTTGAAAGTAAAAAAATATTTTAGTCCAAATAAATTGTGTTTTTCGTTGATTTTCGTTTCTTGCTGTATCATTCACTAGAAAATATTTTTTTGCTCAAATAAATTAGCCTAAATGTAATAAAGATTTGGGAACCTTTGATTCTCTCCATTATATTTCAATGACCATAAATTTGGAAAGCGAATTTATCATTATTCCAAATTAAAGAAAAATCATTTTCATAACCGTTGAATTATGTGGTGGAGAACTTTCATTGTAATTGAGAGGATAACAATCCAACCCGATTTTGTCCAATAACAATTACCATTACTACCTCCCACGAGAAAAATAAATGAATAAAAGTTAAATAAAAAAACGAAGAGAGAGAGAGAGAGAGAGAGAGAGAGAGAGAGAGAAATGGGTAAAGAAACTAACAAGTATAGATGAAGTACTTCCAGATTGTTAATATATTCATATATATCTTATACTTTAGTGCATATATAAAATAGTGTAGTGCTTGCTTAGTGCATATATAAAATAGTGTAGTGTATATATAGTGGTTGCTTTCGGCTCCATTACTTGGTTAGTGCACATTACCAGGTTAGTGCCCAACATTCTTTATTGTACATTATGCACACATGTCTCCTCTTTCTCTCTAAAAAGGGAGAACATTCTTCAATTGTAATACACAACACAATCAATATACAGAGCATTCGTCTCTATCTCTCTCTTTCTCAAACTAGTGTTTCTCTTTCATGGTATCAGAGCCAGAATTACATTTCTGGCAATTTGCGATTTTGGTGTTTAGTCCCGTACACAGTGGCACTACACCAAACCGCTCGGAATTTTCTCACGATTCCAACGGCACCAAGCCCGTCCTCAAACAACCTCTCACGCGCCTCCACGCGCTACCTTTGTCTGCGGCGCGTCATCACTTCCGCCACCACTCTCCCACGCGCCTGCACGCGCCATCAGTTGCTGCTCACGTTCGTCACGCGCTCCTACGTGCCCTCTCCTTCGCGTCTGACGTCAGCCGTCTGACGTCAGCCCTGCTCCTGTGCACCGCGCCTTGCGCCATTCCGCTATCGTGCGCCGCGCCTCTTCTGCTAACGTGCACTTCACTACACTCTGCTAACGTGCGCCGCTGACATCACTTTGGCCTCTACTGACATCATCTCTACACAGGACATCTTTCCTAGCTATTTTCGACCTTCCGGACTCACTGGTACACTCTGTTTTACCTAATTTTGCTCCTACAGGTCTGCTCCTATTTATTTTTCCCTATTCATCTATTATTATGGATCGTCATGATGCCTCCCATCCCATTTCCGTTATTTTGAATGGTTCCAACTATGTTCTATGGGCACAAGCCATGTCTTCCTTCCTCAAAGGAAAGAAGCTCTGGCGAATTATCACCGGGGATGTAACCCACCCAGTGAAAGACACTGCTGAAACCACTGTTTCCATACTACTCCTACATATGAAGACCGACTTGAGGACTGGGACAGTAAAAATTACCAAATCATACCTGGTTTCGAAATACCTCTGTTACCTCCATCAGTCTTCAGTTTGGTCGCTTTCAGCTTGACTCTGTCACTACTCCTGCCAAGGACATTTGGGATTTCTTGAAAGAAAGATACCAGACTACTGGTCTTGCTCATCAATATCAGCTTCAAAGCCAATTCATCGGATGCGCCAAGAATCTAGTCAGTCCATCAATGACTTCCTTTCTCAAATGTACTCCGTTTGGGACCAGCTTGCTCTTTCCGAGCCGCCTTGGCCTCACCGAGAAGATGCTGTCTTATTTACTGGCTATCGTAATCAGCAAAGGTTGGTGCACTTTCTCATGGCTCTCATTTCATCTTTTGAGCCAGTACGTGCCTCTCTTCTTCATCACCATCCTTTGCCCACTTTGGAACAAGCTATCTGACTGCTATATCAGAGGAGACTAGTCTTGGTACTCTCAAAACTCATCATGTGGACTCTGTTCTTGCCACTCCTCTGTACGGCCACCCCAGCGGCCCACTGACTGTCTCTATTGTCACAATCGGGGCCTCCCTTCCACACATCTCCTGATCAATTGCCCTGTCAGAACCTACCAACACTGCAACAAACTCAGTCCTGGTCATCTGCAACAGGATTGTTTTCGTAATCCATCCCGCTCATCCTCCAACAACCACTCTTCTCGCGGTGGTTCTTCCCGGGGACACTTTCATCGTTCTGGGAATCAGTCTCATTCCCAGAATCAGTCTCATCACACTGCTGCTGCTGCCTCTGAGGGTTTTTCTGAGTCTCCTACTCCGTCTACCCCTCTTTTTCTCCAACGGATGTCGAGGCCATGTTCAAACGCCTCCTCTCCCCCTCCGGTACACCTCTCCTACTGCCTTGTCTGTGACTCCAGGTAACTCTTCTTGGTATTTGACTCTGCCTTGTAATCATATGACCTCCAGTTCTACTATATTTTCTTCTATTTCTTCATATTCTCATATTCCCTCCATTCAAACTGCTGATGGTTCTCTCATGATGTTCGTCACATTGGTACTGTCTCCATTTCTTCGTTATCTTTACCTCAAGTTATCATATACCTGCTCTCACCTTAAATCTTATCTCTATTGGTCAACTATGTGAACTTGGTCTCACCTTCACATTTTCTGCTACTCATTGTTTGGTGCAGGACCCTCAGACGGGACAGACTATTGGGATCGGCCGTAAGCTACGGACGTCTCTATGAACTCATCCACCTTCATGTTCCGACTCTCTTCAGATCGCTGCTCCTACATTTGCTTCATTATCTCCTTTTCATCTTTGGCATTGTAGGTTAGGGCATATTTCTGTTCATCGCTTAAAATCTTTGGTTTCTAGTGGACAATTGGGTCATGTACCTCCGGATACTTTTGATTGTATACCTGTCAACTTGCCAAACAACCTGCTTTATCATTCAATAAAAGTACTTCTATTTCCTGTGCACCTTTTGATCTTATACATTCGGATATTTGGGGACCCTCCCCTACTACGTATGGAGGGATCTCGTTATTTTGTTATTTTTATTGATGATTTCACGGTTTACTTGGATTTTCTCATGAAAACTCGGTCAGAACTCAAAACCATTTTATAACTTTGCCCAAATGATCCACACCCAATTTTCCAAAACCATCAAAATTTTTCGCTTGACAATGCTATGGAATATCGGGATTCAAGATTTCCTTCTTTTCTTCAGAGTCATGGTACACTGCCTCATCGTTCCTGTGCTGGCACGTCCCAGCAAAATGGCCGTGCTGAACGCAAACATAGGCATATTCTTGACACTACTCGAGCTCTCCTTATCTCTTCTTCTTGCCCTGAAAACTTTTGGGGGGAGCAGCCCTCACTGCTGTCTACACTATCAATTGTGCTCCTACCCCTATCATCCATAATCAAACTCCTTTGAACGTCTGCATGGCACTCCCCCTCCATACACTAATCTTCGAGTTTTTGGCTCTGCCTGCTTTGTTCTGCTTCAATCCCATGAACACACCAAGCTTGAACCTCGTTCTCGTCTTTGTGCTTTCTTGGGTTATGGAATTGAACACAAAGGCTTTCGCTGTGCTGGGACCCTCTCTCTAAACGCCTTCGTATCTCCCGCCATGTAGTTTCTGGGAACACAAAATGTTTTCTTCCCTATCCTCCTTTCACTTACCTACACTTTCCACTAATGTACTGTTTACTAATCCTTCCATAGATCTCTTCTCTGATGAATTGATACAGGTTCCTCTTCATTGAGACGCCCTTGCTCACTCCGGATCCCGTCCAGACTGCTCTCCCTGAAGGTCCACCTCTCACTGTACCACCTCCTTCTACACCGGTTCTTCCTCCTACCGATCCTCTTACGGGTCGACCACGCCGGGTAACTCAACCTCCTCTCCATCTTCGTGATTATATTGTTGGGTCTGCTGCCTTCTCTACTTATGAACTACCTCCTATCGTGAGGCCTGTACTAATCCTCTTTGGCAGCAAGCTATGACTGAGGAACTTCAGGCTTTGGACAAAACTCATACTTGGGATCTTGTTGATCTTCCTCTGGCAAAACCGCGATTGGCTGCAAATGGGTTTACAAAATCAAGACTCATTCTGATGGCTCTATTGAACGCTACAAAGCTCGTCTTGTAGCAAAAGGCTTCAACCAGGAATATGGCATTGATTATGAGGAGACCTTCTTCCCTGTTGCTCGCCTTACCTCTGTTCGCAGTTTACTTGCTGTTGCTGCTGCTCGTCACTGGGAGCTCTTTCAGATGGATGTCAAAAATGCTTTTCCTCAATGGTAATCTTTTGAGGAGGTTTACATGCAACCTCCACCTGGTCCACTTTTCCACCTCATAAGGTTTGCAAATTACAACGTGCTCTTACGGCCTCAAACAAGCGCCCCGAGCCTGGTTTGCTAAGTTCAGTTCTACCATTCATGACTTCGGTTCACTTCTAGCTCCTATGACTCTGCTCTATTTATCCGGACTACTCCTCATGGTACCACTCTTCTTCTTCTATATGTGGATGATATGATTATCACTGGTAATGATGCAGCTGGTATTCTCCACCTCAAACGGTTCCTTCACCGTCAGTTTGAAATGAAGGACCTTGGTACTCTTAACTACTTCCTCGGCCTTGAGGTCTCTCATGATTCTACTGGTTTCTATTTGTCACAGGCCAAATATGCATCCGATCTTCTGGCTCGTGCTGGTCTTACTGATTGCAAAACTACCTCTACTCCGGTTGATCCTCAGATTCGTCTCTCTCCTCTCGATGGGGATCTCCTCTCGGATGCTACTCTTTATCGCCAGCTCGTCGGTAGTCTTGTCTATCTCACAGTCACTCGTCCTGACATTGCCTATGCTGTTCACATTGTTAGTCAGTACATGTCGGCTCCTCGCACTCCCCACTATACAGCTCTCCTCCACCTCCTTCGCTATCTCAAAGGCACTTGTTCCATGGCCTTCACTACTCTGCTTCCTCCTCTCTTGAACTGCGTGCCTTTTCTGATGCTGATTGGGCTGGGGATCCTACGGATCGACGATCCACCACGGGCTTTTGTTTCTTCTTAGGGGATTCTCTTATTACTTGGCGTAGCAAGAAACAATCCCTCACTGCCCGTTCTAGCACCGAAGCTGAATACCGAGCTCTTGCTGATACCACTCAGGAACTTCTCTGGCTTCGCTGGCTCCTCACTGATATGGGTGTTTCCTCTTCTGGTGCTACCTCTCTTTATTGCGACAATCAGAGTGCCATTCAGATTGCTCACAATGATGTGTTTCATGATCGCACAAAGCATATTGAGATTGATTGTCATTTCATTCGACAGCATGTTACACGTGGTACTGTTCATCTTCTCCCTATTTCTTCTGCCGATCAACCTGCTGATATTTTCACCAAGGCTCATCCTCCTGGACGTTTCCGTGATCTTGTTTCCAAACTCAACTTAGTCGATGCCTACCCTCCTTGAGTTTGCGGGGGGCTGTTAATATATTCATATATATCTTATACTTTAGTGCATATATAAAATAGTGTAGTGCTTGCTTAGTGCATATATAAAAGTGTAGTGCATATATATAGTGGTTGCTTTCGGCTCCATTACCTGGTTAGTGCACATTACCGGTTAGTGCCCAACATTTTTATTGTACATTATACACACATGTCTCCCTCTTTCTCTCTATAAAAGGAGAACATTCTTCAATTGTAATACACAACACATATCAATATACAGAGCATTCAGTCTCTATCTCTCTCTCTTTCTCAAACTAGTGTTTCTCTTTCACAGATGTTGAAGCATGTACCGCTTGGGAAAGCAGAATGCTCTTGAGCCATCACTTCTAGAGGGGAAAAATCGTTCCATGCCAGCTTAGGGTTGCTGTCGAGAAGGGATGAAGCCAGGTCTAATAACACATCAATTATACAGAAATCATGAACAAAAAATTTACATATAATTTTGATTCATTCTAGTAGAGACATATGCACAATTTGTGTTTCAGAACAAGGAACATAATACATTAATCAAAATATTGATTTCATGTTCTTAATTTTTTGATCAAATGACTATTTCATGGAGATCACAGACAATAATCACGAAGTCATGCTCAGCTCATGTGAGTTGCAATTTAATTCAACAACCCTTTTGTTTGTTTAGGAGAAATTATACTAAAAAAAAAAATAAAACCTATATACTAAAAGGACATTTTTAGGATGTGTTCCCCCAAAACAAACGGAGGGTAAGTATTGCTAATACTCACCATAGAATCCAACATTTATGGCAAAACGCATGAGCGTGGCGCCCGCTGCGCCTTCATAAGGTTTCGATTCCTCGTCATCTCTGGTGACAGACAGCAAGAACAGAGTCATCTTCCTCTGACCATGCATGGCAGCCAAGTGGAGAGGCAGAAAGCCATCATTGTTCCAGATATTAGGCAAGTCTGGGTTTTTCTCCACAATCAACTCGGCTTCAATAATATTGCCAAGCACTGCAACTGCATGAAGTGCTGTATTGCCAAAGTAGTCAGTCAAAGCCAGTGCCTCCGGCTGCATCAACTCCACTAGTTTCCTGACAAACAGGATCCCCTGCCTTGCCTTAACCGCCACGAGAAGAGGCGTCTCCGAGAGGGCGGTGAGACGGGCTGTGATCGCGTTGGGGTCATTTTCAAAAATTTTACTGGCATTCTCCCAGTTGCCTTGGAGTATGGCTATGTGGAGTGGCAGGTAACAACTTATGTCTCTCTCTGCTGCTGCTGAAAATTAACAAGAACAAAACAACAGTGATTATTTTCTTTCTTTATTTTTTTGGGGAACTTTTGATCTTGGGGTCATGAGTGTTGTAATCTTACCAGGGATGTCGTGACCAAAATTAGGGATATTAGTGCTATTCATCCATGATTGTGTTGTTGAAGGCAATGCCATCCTTGATGGAACAAGGACAGACCACAGGCTCTCTGTTTTGAGCAAATCAAAATCAGTTTTATGTAATTTACCAGAACAATGCAAGTAAACTTTATATTATTGTAAAACAATTGATTTTATGTAATTTACCAGAACAATGCAAGTAAACTTTATATTATTACTAGCGGTGGGTGCAAGTAATTTTTTTGTCTCCTTCCACTGCCTTCTCATAAACAGTGAGCATTCAAATATCAAATACCTTCAAATATCATAATATGATTATTTTTTTAATAATTTCACTACCATGACTTGTTCAATATTTGTCTCATCCATTACCTTCTTATGAACAGTAAGTGAGAGAAATTTTGTTAGATTCAAATCAAGAAAAATAATGAAAATATATAAAGAAATAAATATTTTTGCAATTGATCTACTCATCTGTAAGAATTTTAGTTTTTAATATTAAAAACACTTAAAGTTCAAATTATTACTACTCTTTGTTTAATTTTTTAATTTAACTAAACAAACAGAAAAAAATTCTAACTACTCTCCTATACAACAATAAAATTATCAAAATTATTCATTGAAAAATATTTCTCATATCATTAAAAATTGTTAATTCACTTAATAATTTATTTACAAAAAATTTAAATATTAATATTGCATACAAATTAGAAAATAAATTTTAAATTAAAATATTAAGATGTAGAAAATATATAAAAATGCTTCATTTAAATATTAAAACGTATAAAGTGATAGTTTGAAAGAAGTTTCGTATTACAATTTTGGAATAATGTGAAATAAAAATTTTAAATTTCTACAAAAATTATAGTTTAAAAGAAGTTTCGTATTCCAATTTTGAAACCACATGAAAGTAAATTTTTGGGGCTGGCAAATGATCACATCACTATGATGTAATGGAAGTTGTATATAAATCAATTTTAAAAAATTGAAAGATTTATATTATTATTATTTCTTTTAATGGAGATGACATAATTTGTAAATGAAGAAAAACAGAAAATATAGCGGTGGTAAGATTTATAAGATTAAATTAAGTTTTTGTTAGATTTATAAGATACACTTTATTAGATTAAATTATTATTTAAAGTGAATTTAATTAGAAGAATTTAAAATTTTAAGTTGAGTCTATCATCTTTAATAATTGGTCAAGTTATTGCCATACCAAAGGACAAGAAGTTTCACATGGTGATTCAATGAAATTTCTGATCCAACTAATCTACATAATTAATAACTTATAATTCAACATTAGTTCTTGTTTAACTGATTCAAATAAAAATGAAAACTTCTAAGTGTATAGAATTATAGTTATAGAATCAAATAGAATATCATAGGAAAAAAAATTATTTTAAATTTTATTCGCATTATTTTTACATTTTTCCTTCTCTTTTTCAAATTCTTACCCAAATTTATAATTTAAATCCTAAATATTTAAATATCACTTAATCTGAAAGAGTTATGTCCAATCCTATAACCATGTAACAAAGCTTAAAAAAAACATATACAATTCAACAACTTTATTGAATGCCGTATTGGTTGCGTAGATATTTATTTATTTATTTTTCTTTCTCTAATACATTGTCAACCACAATTTGGAAGAGAATGAATTGAACACTTAACTCGAGTGCAATTTTAAGCCATATAAAAAGAAGATTTGACATAGGTTTTCTATATATATATATAGAAAATTGGTGAAAGTCCATCCCAAAGGGGTATAAATCATCAAATTCAAAGTAAAATCTTGATTGGTAATGGATAAAGCTTGGGAGCTCGAATGAGCTCCCCCCCCCCCGAATCCCCTGAAAATGGAAACACAGAGAGAGAGGGAGAGAAGCCGTCGCAGCAGCTCAGCCGATCGTCGCAGCAGCTCAGCCTCTGCCTTGCCTCCGCCGCGCCTCCGCCCTGGTTTATGCCCCCTCCTGTCCAGTTCTCCCTCTCCCTTCCCTTCTTCTTCTTCTTCTTCTTCTCCCTTCTCTTCTTCTTCTTCTTCTTCTTCTTCGTTTCTGATTCAAAAAAAAAAAAAGGCAAAAAGGACGTCGTTTTTGCCTTTAGGGGGATTCGGGGGAGCCATTTTCGAGCGACGTAGCATTACTCATTGGTAATAAAGACACACAAGAAAAGGTCGCCGGCAAAAGTCACTGGCAATGAAAAACTTGATGGTAAGGCCCTGTTTGTTTAGGGAGTTAGAGTTGGAATTGGGAATGAGATGAAGGTGGGACTCACTATATGTTATATTTGTTTTGAGAGATGGAGAGGGGATTCAAGGGATTAGGATGGGCTTTGGGAAGGATATTAGGATGGAAGCTTGGGACATGGTATTAGAAAAATAGTTCGCTGGACAAATTTTTTTATTTTTATTTTTTACATGTTGGGCATATTATTTTAACATTAATGCTTAAATTTTTTTATATTTTTTGTTAAGTAAAAATTATAGTTTTATTTGTTTTATTTTTTTTCTATTTTATTTTATTTTTTACATGTTGGGCATTTTTTTTTTTAAACATTAATGTTTAATGTTTTTGTATTTTTGTATTTGTTTATTAGTTTATATTTATTTTATATAAAAATAATTTAACAATCCCTACACCAACAACTATCATCAAAACAAACACAATTTTACTTAATCCCCTCACTATCAATCATTTCACTATGAATCTCCTCCATTTTACTTCTAAAAACAAACAGGGCCTAACACTTAATTAATGTTTAAATATCTGAACATATATAATTTTCCTTCTACTTTATGGTTTTTCAAACTCACATATTAATACATATGAATTGATTTGATTTTCTTGCAAAATAACTAATTTCTATTTTGATCTAAATTCAGTCCTTTTATTGGTTGATGCTTGTTCATTATTATTTTTTACCAAATAGTTCAATATAGGCACTTCCCATTCTCATGTGTAGCTCAAATTAATTTTTTTTCTCTATTTTTTTCTCTCTCTCCAGATTATCGGTCATAATATGAAAAGAAAATACTCATCCACCAACAAAAAGAGATGGAAAATACCAATGGTATGAACTTGTATGTCAATTTCGATGAATAAATTTTAAAAAAAATGTTCATGATTTGTTATAGTTACTAATGAAAGGACTTATCACAGATGCAATTTCAGAACATTGTGCTTGACAAAAAAATCAATATGCTAGATTTATACCTGAATAGCAAAAACAATCTATTAAAAAATATTCAAATAATAGGGGAAAAAAAACGCAACGGTCTAAACATATTTGACAACACAATTTACTTTTTAGAAGGGTATGACGAAACAATTTCAACGAATGGTAAACATACAGAATTAATTATTATTTTTGACAACTTTTACTATATAGACTTGATTCTAATGCCTATAGTTTGTTTAATAAATATGAAAAATAGGTGATATATTATCGCAAATTATTTGTTCTCTGACACATGAATTGCATGAATTACGTAAAATGACACCTTGTACCTTTTGTAAGGCTAAAAGGTTTGAATATGAACCTCCGAGCTTTTGTTGCTATAAAGGAGAAGTAGTTCTTGCAAGCTCCGAAGTTCCAGAATGTCTAAGAACCTTGTTCACTCCTCAAACTGTAGAGGCTGTTGAATTTCCTAGACATATTCGAGTATATAATAACATTTTATAATGCGCTAAAACTACCTTTTGGACATACATACATACATGTTTATCACAAAACTAGACAAGATGAATGATAAGGATCGCACGTCTTGGAAGATTGTAGCAGAACAAGTACAAAATGACGAATATCAATATGAAATGGAAAATAGAAATACAACAATTTTTTAAATTTTAACTGCAAAGAGGATCAAACTAGAGAATGAATGAATTTTATAAAATACTTTTATCTTTCAATTTCCTTTACTTAATTTATTTCAAAATAATAATAATAATATTACAATATTAGTTAGATATTTTATTTCTTCACCTTAAATAATAATAATATTACAATGTTAGTTCAATGTTTTATTTGTTCATCTTTTAATTACAAAATAGTTTCTACATACATATACATAACAAAAGTGAAACAACTTGGTGAATTACATATTTAATAGTAATAAGTCCAACTATGTGATATGGACCACAATTATTTTATATGATTGTTTCAATCTACTTGCTGAATTTTAATGCTTAAATAGAAATATAAATGCTCCCTCATACATAGGGATTGATACATTATTTTTTTGAATTGACAAAAAATTCCACATATGAAGAATAGAGAGTCCGGTTGGACTCCTAATCCGACCTATCAATTTTCAACCAAACAGTGCACTACTCTATAGAATCGACATAGAATAATATCCATAATTTGAATATCACCACACAAACAATGCCTACGTGAAAATTATCATAATTAAATCAACGTATTTTATGTTATTCATATTAGCCATTCACATGCGCAATGTGTTTTTTAAATAAAAAAAAAAAATATATATATTGTCTAATAATATTAATTTCATTCTATAATCATTTTATTTAACTAAACACTACCTAAAAGTGTAAAAATATATCAACGATTAAATATTCAAAGATTCAAAAACTTTCACCTTTTAAACTTTTAAACATAAACATTAAACATTAATAAAAAAAAATAACAAAATGGCTCAAAAGGTAAAGCTATTACAAGACCTAAAAAAAAAAAATATATATAATATATATATATATATAAGAAAGATTACTACGTGCAAAGCACGTACACCTCCACTAGTACTTGGAAAAGAAGTAAGAAATATGTATATTTATGAATGAGGAGGATCCCCTTCACTCTAAAAGCTGGACTGAAGGGCATTATTTGGCTCCATCGGGCCTAACACGGACCTTGTTTTAAAAATTTAAATTATCTATTTTCTCAGACACTTCTTAGGATATATCCATACAAAAAAATTATGTCGTTCTGATAATTGTAATTTATTCAATTTATTACGTTTGTCACCAAAAAAATATATGATTTATTTTTAAAACCGCAATTGTTATACATTTATTTATTTATTTATTTATTTTGTTGTGAGAAACACGATAAATTGAAGAGTAAATTGGTGATAAATCCAATTTAAGGAGGGTATAAGACATTAGGTCCAGTGAATATTTTTTTATTGGTGAGAAATCCACCTTTTGTGAAATAATTTGGTGAGAAGTCATTTTTTTATTTTAGGAGGACATTTTGTTTCCAATTTTACTCTTTAATTTATCTATGGACTTTTTTTATGTTGAATTTTCGTTGACTATCTGTTTAAATTTATATCTTTATGTTCACATTATTTTCTATCTATTCAAATTTATTTGACAATCTGTTCAATTTTTTTCTATCTATTCAAATTTTTTTTGTCTATCTGTTCAAATTTATGTCTATCTGTTGAATTTTTGTTTCTTATCTATTTAATTGTTTCCCTTTATCTGTTCAAATATCTATCCAAATTTTATTATATGTTCTTTTTTCCTATCTGTTGAAATACCAAACCCATATCTATTCAAATCTTTCTTTTCTCTCTCACTCTCTCTATCTATTAAATTTGTATCTATCTGTTGAAATTATCTATTCAAAAAATCCATCGATTGAAATTCACAAACCTATCTGTTTAAATTTTTATTTTATCTATTGAAACAATAATTTTATTTTAATTTTTTTGATCTCTCTGTAAATTATTTTAATTATAGATCTGTTGTAATAACAACAATAACAACAACAAAAAATCCAAGATCAAGATCATTATCTGTTGAAATACTTTACCTAACAATAATACAGTTGAATGATCTGTTAAATTTTTTAAATAGATTTGCACATTGAAACCAAGGTTCTAAATATCGGCCGGTACATCCTGTACCGGCCGGTTCGTACCAAAAAATGGGAGGGCCGAGTCGGATACTCACCGGTATATCGGCGAGAATGAATTTCACGGCCGTATCGGCCGATTCCCGATACGTATCGGCCCGAATCTGATACGTAAACAATTTGTTTCCGATACAGTCCGGTACGGCTGAAATTCACCTGCAAAAATAATTGAGAAAAGCAAACAAAGCACCTAGAAAAGCAAAAATATAATGAGCAAAGCAAAAATAATTGTGATGCTCTGTTTTTTTCTTTTGGTCGAAGAAGTTATGGTTTTGTTTTAAGTTATGTTCGGTTTGTTTATTGTTTGTTTAAGTATATGTGATGCTCTGTTTTTCTTTTTCTTTTGGCTGAAGAAGTCATCGGTTTTTTATAATTTGTTTTAAGTCATGGTTTTTGTTTTGTTTTGTTTTGTTTGTTTTTTTTTTTTTCTGTGGTTATTTTTTAAATGCACATAATTTTTATATATATTATTGAGGTTGAATAGAACTGAGGAGCAATTTTTACATAATTTTAAATGCACATAAGTTCAGAAGCTGAATAGAACTCATAATTTTATAACTCAGGAGCATGTTTGTTCTCTCATAATTTTATATATATATTATCGACATAGAATATAATTTTTTATATATAAAAATATTTTTTATATATATTTTAAATGCACATATGCTCAATATATATTATATATATATATATAATATATATATATTATTTAAAGAGATTTAATCTGTCAGATTTTTTATTTTAGATTTTTTAATCTGTCAAATCTTTTTATTTCAGATTATTTTTATATTAGATTTTTTTTATAGAGATTTAATCTGTCAGATTTTTTTAAAGAGGTTTAATTGTTAAGTAAAAATGTTTAATATTTTAAATTTTTTATTTTTATCTTAAATGCATTATTATTACTAACTAAATTAGAATTACAATATTTGTTAATTGAAAAATGTTATTGTATATAATTGAAAGTTATAATGGCGCACGGAGATAGTTCTAGTGGAAAACTTCCAAGTGATGATATTGGTTGAAAATTTGGAATTCCACTAGAAAATAATAGGCATAAAATTAGGTGTAAATTTTATGGAAAAGAGCTAAATGGTGGTATAACTAGATTGAAGCAACATTTGGCCCATATGAAAGGTCAAGTCGCACCTTGTGCTAATGTCAATGGTGAAATTCGAACACTAATGATGGATCATTTGAATAATTATAAGGGCAAAAAGATTGACAAAAGGAAGATGAATGAGGAATTGACAGAACAAAAAAAGTGCCAAATATTTCCACATCAATTTTATATTAAAAGTTTAACATATATGCCAAATCAAAGGTTGAGACTAAAATAAATACATATCATTTAGTTGAAAATGAGTCAAAAAAGTGCCTCTACATATCAAAATTTTGATTAAAATGTGATAGATTAAGGTTAAAAGAGTCAAAAAAATACATAAAATTGAGTTTTAGATGGATTGCTAATGATTTTTGAAATTTCACAGCCGCGACGCCTAATACCCGATATATACCGGTTGATACTACCAATACCAATACTCCGCGATCGATACCGTTACGTTACCGATACTGCGATTTAGAACTATGATTGAAACACGTAAAACATTTGACCTAAAAAAATAGATAAAACAGAACAGATGTATATATATATATATAGACATTCAGAGAGATATAGAGATGGAGGGGGTAGATCTGAGGGTTGTGAAATCCTAAGATGAGGAGTGAGAGAGAACATATCTACTCCAAATCTACTCGAAGGAGAACAAATCGCTTACTCTTCTTTGTACAAAATCCCAATAACGAAACTATAAAAGGCGATCTCAAGCTCCCTAGGATCTGAAGCTCATTTTGAAACTCTCTCTTTGTTTGCAATGAAGACGTATCGAGCATTTTCACAGCCACGAGCTTTCTATCTCGGGGAATTCCATGAATGACCAAAAAGAATGGGGAAAGACAATACATATACGACCAACCAAGCCAAATAAAAAATAATTTAGCAGAAACAATATTCGAAAATGTAATGTTTATCACTGCAAGAAAAGGACAAATCATCAACAACCATTTGACTCAATTTCTCAAACAAGTAAAAAGGTATAAAAAAAATCAGAGAGAAGTGAGAGAGAGAGAGAGAGAGAGAGAGAGCAAAAAGAATACCCAGAAAAAAGAAGAACATGAAGTCCTCGCCGTTCGATCACCACCACCGGTGGGCTTGGGTTCGGAATTGGACATCAAATCAACCACCGTCACCGGCGGTGAAGGAAAGCTCTTTATGAAGGAGTCTAGCTCTAGACTCATCATTTACAGATCTGAGCCTCTTAACTTCTGGCAAGTCAGATCTGTGTATGTGTGTGTGAGAGAGAGAGATAAGCTCATCAGATTTAGAGAGATGGATGAGGTGTTTTGAGTGCGGTGAGGAGATCGCAGCAATAGAGGAAGTCGCAGCAACGGCGGTGGCGGCGAAGGAGGCAGTGGTGAAGTGAGGAGAGAGAGAGAGATATATAGGTTTGGTTTGGAAATAAGCGGATATAATATATATATATACAAGGGTAGTTTGGTTATTTGGTAGAATCTTGTCCTTATAGGCATAATGTTTTAGCGCCTGGACTTTTGGACCAAAAAAAAAATATATATATATAGTTTTGAACTTTTGAACCAAACGACCTAAATTGAATAGGTTATGATTGCCTATATGAAATTCCTAACAAAATGAATAATTTGTGAAAAATCTAGATTGTCCCATGATAATGTGATTATTGATATAGTGCCTGTTTGGCATAGCTTATAATCAGCTTATTCCAGCTTTCAGCTTAATTTAAGCTATTTTGATGTGTTTGGTTTAGCTTATAGCTTATAGCTTATAGCTTTTTGGAAGTCAGAAATCAGCTTATTCTTTGAGTGGGGCATGAGATGCTTTAAGAATAAGCTAGAAATCAACTTAAGCTGAAAGTTATAAGCTATAAGCTGTTTAGGCATAAGCTATAAGCAGTTTCCCACAACTCTACCAAACAGCACTATAGGCAATCCAATAAAAATTATGCAACCATGACCAATATAGCGAGAGAGCAAAGAAAAACACAACCATGACACCAAGAATTTTTATTTGGAAAAATTACAATTGGAATTCACAAACTTGTGATTAAAAAACCACGAGCCCTTGATCAGACAAATAATCCACTGTGAAAGAAAAGTAGTATAATAGATATCTTACAAAAGGTCAATCTAGGCACACGTGTTTGGCTCAATCTACGAGTAGCTACCTCCTCCTTCATTAGTTATCCACTTCTACTATTGAATCCACAATAACGGCGTCGAATCCACGACGCTAATGACTCCGGAATCCACTAAAGCTTAGAATCTTGGAATCCACCAAGAAAATTCACTTTTGAAAGGTGTAAAGAACTTTTACAACTTGATGATGAACTTGAAACACCTAAGAGCTAATGAATCATCAAGAAAAGAAGAGAGAATAATACATTGTTTCCTCACTACAAACTCTCTCTCTCAAAAAATGCCTCTCTCATAAAAATGTCTGTTTCTAAATAAAACAATTTGAATGAGTTCTGGAGAGATGTGGAGTGATCTAGAGGAGATTTGCAAACTATTCTACAAAGCAATCTTTAAATAGACTTGAGGCAGAGCACAATCGCTGGTGTGGTCAAGACGGTGGGGCACGACTATGTCTTCGCGTGCACAGAGACAAATGCTAAGAAGATACTGGGAGCATGTTTTGATCGCAGGTGACATCGCGGCTTATTCACGAGTACGATTTATACACATCGTGGGCGCGATGCTCTTTTGTCTGTGGGCGTGATGGTCATAATGACCAGTTATTGTAGCCTTTTTTGCTCTATTTTTTGTCAACGATTTTGGCCCATGCTTTATCCATTCTATAGCTCCGACAAACAGCCACTTTTAGCCTTCTTTTAGCCCCTGTTTCATCAAATCTTGAACCATGCTTTTGGCCAATCAATTCTAGATAAACAACCCCATATTTTCCTCAATTCTGCAGCAAACAAATAGCCACCTTAAGTCCAATTTTTCACACAAGCTTGTCATAATAACCTACCAACAAGATTCACTAAATGGATTTGCACAATATCTCTTGATATTTTTTGAGCCATTCAACAGCCACAAAAACTTTTCTTTTGTCTTCCAATCAATCCTTCACAAAATCTGACAAAGCACTTTACAGCCATCATGAATGATGCTAATTTATAAAATCAAGAAGATAATGAACAAGATCCATAAAGCAATATTGTGAAGAATAACCAAAATAAGAGAAAGAGAATTTTTTTTTAAAAAAAACTTTGGAATGGAATTGCCAAAATATATTACAATGAAACATGATTAGGATTAAAAATCCTAACAATCTCACCCTTTGACAATTCTGTGACAAAGCCCAATACCTTGCACACAAATTGTTAGTCCAAGAAGCATAATATATCACAAGATATAATAGGACTACAATGTGCAGAATATAATAACTAGATAATGTGCAAAGCTTGACAACTACGTCCATAGTCAAAAATAACAAAACCCCCCTAAACATATACTCCCCTTTTTTCTTTTTCTTTTTTCGAAAATGACGAAGAGAAAACACCAACTAAAATAAACTAAAGCAACACAAGACAGTCAAGCCAAAAATCGTCACAAGCTCTCGAAAAAAAATAGCAAAGACAAGGTGGTGGAGGATGATGAAACAACGTAAAGAACTCCTGAAATTGTTGGGTGAGATGTGTAGTGGATTGATCAACATGGTCAAACCGAGTATCAAACTGATCCATCTGCCCTTGCATCTCCTCCTGAAAGCCATCTGTGAGGCATACATTTGATAAATTTGTTCTTGAAATGTTGGGTCATTCTCTCCCTCAACTGCTACTTTAGCTGTAACATTATGTCCATCTTTTCTACCTTGACCACCTTGTCCTCCTTGAGCTTGTCGAGCTCTCCTCTTTACTTCAACATTGCTCAAATTGACAGTAAGTTTGGAGATGGGGTTATCAAGCTCAACCATATCATCATCATTATCAAATGAAACTCCTTGTGATGATAGAAACTTAGTGAGAAGTGACGCATATGGTAAACCAAGAGAGTTCTTAAGGGAACATCAATAGACAAGTTTTGGCTAATAGCATGAAGAAAATAGCCATGGTCAAAGGAGATGTCAGAAAAATGAAGTGTAGGTGTGACATTGTGTGAGACAACTATATTTAAAATCCTATAAGGTGCAATGAGTGAGTGAAACACCGGGAAACCAATTGTAAGGGGCACCCAACAAGGTAAAGGCAATGACATTAAAATCAGTGGGGATAGGTTCAACATGCCCATCTTGAGGATAGTCACATACTTGAGGTCTTTTAAAACCAAGAAAACGAGCAACAAAGTCAGCATTAAACTTAAACCATTTACCCTATGCATAAGTACGAAATGACGATGAATTTGGGGCAATAGAATGGTTATTGAAATAAAATTCTCTCACCCATGACTTATTTGTGATCCCATCAAAACTCAATACAACCTCACTCCCTAAGCAATCAAACTAATCTTGAATTGGTAGATCATCAAAAGTATTGGGTTTAACATTCCATTCTAGTAGAATTTTGGAGGGGATAAGAAACCAACCTTACTTCAGACCACCTCAAAAGATTCCTTGGAAAACCATGGAGAGGTTCAGGGATAGGTCATGTGCATACCACGATGAGAATGGGCATATGACAGAGGGATGCAAATCCTTAAAACAAAATCTAGAAGATCTTGTGGGACAAGGATATTTGAGAGATTTAGTTGATGAAAAAAGAACGAAAGCAGAGCAGGCCAAGCTAGATCGAGCCCTAGTTGGGGCACCACTACCACTACCCGCGGCACCTCGAGTTAAGGAACCTTGGGTCATTAACAGGATCCATTCCCAAGTGAATGCTAATGAGATTCGAGGGAAGACACAAAGGGTGAAGCACTTGCAGCATGTCTACTAGGCGCAACAGAAGAGGCTTCGACTGGTTGAACATTGGAGACCGATGATATCATTCACTAAGAATGGCTTAGATATTATTCAGCAACCACATAATGATGCATTGGTGGTTACACTGTTTGTCAATGGATGCAAAGTGAAAGGATATTGATTGACCAGGGCAGTTCATATGACATCTTTTATGTCGAGTATTTCAAAGAACTAAGCCTTAAGAATGAGAAGTTAAAACCATCTGACAGCCCAATGGTCGGGTTCAATAGAACACTAATGTGGCCCTTAGGAGCTGTAAACTTGGACGTATAGGCAAGCACGAAAGTGATGAAGATAGAATTCACTGTAATTGATACCCCATTGCCTTAAAACGCGATCTTGGGGAGACCATGGCTCCATGCAATGAAAGTTGTACCTTCAACCCTGCACTAGCTGTTGTGATTCCTAACTAAGTTTGGGCTAGAGAAAATCTGAAGAGATCAAGTTTAGGAAAAAAATTACTCTATGATAGTAATAAAATATAACTACAGTATCCGAGATGTGAAGTTTGTGGAGGTGGATGAAGGAGACCAAGAGGTCTTAGAAGATGTCGGTAAAGAGCCAGTCGACCAGAGTCAAGAACCACTAAAGAAGATCTTGGTGAGTGAAGAACATGAAGAACAATTCTTCTTTCTCGGCTCCAGGTTAGCTGATGAGGAAGAAAGAAAACTTGAAGCTATCCTTAGGGAAAACGTTGAGGTGTTTGCATGGATACTGTATGAGATGCCAGGAATTAGTCCTGAGGTCACCTGTCATTGGCTAAATATAGACAAGACAGCAAAACCAGTGATCCAGAGAGTGAGAAGGCCTACCATGATTCATGTGGAAGTAGTGGAAGAAGAAGTAGAGAAGTTGTTTGAAGCACAAACGATCATAGAAGTCCATTACTCGACATGGTTGTCCAACATATTACTGGTCAAAAATAAAAACGGGAAATGGAGGGTCTACATAGATTTCACAAGTCTAAATAAGGCATGCCCAAAAGACTACTTTCCAAAGCCGAAGATAGACTAGCTAGTTGATGCCACCACGAGGCATGGCATGACGAGTTTTTTAGATGCGTACAGATGCTACCATCAAATTACAATCTATGGACCAGACGATGAGAAGGTTGTATTCATCACTCTTAAAAGGCATGGCAGGAGAAGTTTTCTAGATGCATAGAGAGTCTACCATCAAATTGCAATATATGGACCAGACAAGGAGAAGGCTGCATTCATAACTTTTAAAGGGCTATACTGTTACAGAGTCATACCTTTCAGTCTGAAGAATGCAGGAGCAACATATTAAAGACTGGTAACAAAGATGTTCAAGCACCTAATTGGCAAGATAGTAAACGTTTACATTGAGGACATAGTCGCGAAAAGTAAGGAATCATCTAACTATTTGACCGACCTCAAGGAGGCGTTCGAAATATTGAAAGCATTTCGGCTTTGGCTAAATGCCTCTAAGTGCACATTCGAGGTAGGATCATGCAAATTTTTGGGATACTTGGTCACAAGAAGAGAGATCGAGGCTAGTCTAGACCAGATCAAAGTCATACTTGATCTAGAGAGCCCGAAGATAGCAAAGGAAGTACAAATCATGACCGATAAAGCGGTGGCTTTGAATAGGTTCATAACCTAAAGTTCTAATAAGTGTAAACCATTCTTACAGTTATTGAAAAAGGCCACTAACTTGAAGTGGATAGAAGCTTGTGAGGTCACCTTGGCCGACTTGAAGAAGTATCTAACATCTCAACCTCTACTCACAACACCAGTACTTGGAGAGGAGTTGTTCTTGTATCTAGCTGTGACAGATCATACAGTTAGTACAGTGGTAGTATGAGAAGATGAATGAGAGAAAAAGGCAGTTTACTATGTGAGTAAAACCTTGGCAAGTGTGGAGACAAGATATTTGCTATTGGAAAAGTTAACACTTACATTGGTGATGGCGGTGAAGAAGTTGAATCACTACTTCTAGGCTTGTCCAATCATAGTGCTAACTGAGCACCCATTAAAGTATCTACTGCAGCATGGAGACTTGTTAGGAAAGATAGTGTGATGGACTATTATTCTAGGTCAGTATGACATAGAATACAGACCAAGGACAGTAATCAAAGGTTAGGTCTTGGCTGACTTTGTTGCTGAGTTTACATCGAATTCAATCCTGAGGCCTAAACCTACGAACCTCGGACTTAGGGGGATAATGGGACCAGAAGAAATGCAAATCATAGTTCAACCCCCCAAGCCTACTGAAGAGATGGGAACCCAGAAGGAAAAGTTTGAAAAGCCGAAGCCTTGCAACATTTATCTCGGCGAATCCTTTCGGCTCTTTGTAGATGGAATCTAACCGACAAGGAACGAGGGTAAGAGTTGTATTGCCCTCACCAGATGGATAGATGATTGAGCAATCAATCAAGTTAGCATTCAAGGCCTTAAACAGTGAGGCAGAATATGAGGCGTTGATCGCAAGATTAAAGCTGGTAGCAGTAATCGAAACCGATAACTTGGTGGTCTACTGTGACTTCCAACTCATCGTCAGTCAAGTGACAGACGAGTTTGCAGCCCGAGATGAGAGAATGTCAACCTACATAAAAAAAGGTAGTGCAATTGTTAGGACAGTTCAAAAGTTGTTGTCTTTAGCAAGTTTGTTGAGAAGATAATAGTCATGTAAATGCATTAGCCAACCTGGCTTTGGCCATGAAAATAGACTCTCCCAGGACCATTATAGTGGACAACTTGTCGGGCCTAAGTGTTGAGCCCATGACCACGGAGTATGAAGCCATGTGTGTAGATCTTGGGTCAAGCTAGATGGACCCAATTGTGAAATTCATTAGAGATGGAAAGCTCCCAGAGTATAAGAAAGAGGCACACAAGGTAAGACTTAAGTCAGCAAGGTTCTATTTGTCGGTTGAAGGTCATCTCTACAAAAGGTCCTTCACTGGACCATTATTGCAATGTTTGCATCATTCTCAAGTTGAAGTCTTCTTGTACGAGATACATGAAGGAATATGCTGAAGCCATGCTAAGGGCAGAACCTTAGCCCATATAGTAATCTCACAAGGGTACTAGTGGCCTTATATGCAAAAAGATGCCAAGGCATATGTTCGAAAGTGCGAGAAGTGTAAAAGGTTTACGCCTTTGATACACCAGCCTACTAAAGATTTGAACCCAGTATCCAATCCTTGGATTTTTACCTAATGGGGTATGAATCTAGCTGGGTAGTTGCCTCAAGTGACTGGCCAGAGGAATTTTCTCTTGGTTGCCATTGACTACTTTACCAAATGGATAGAAGATGAGCCCTTAGCTAAGATCTGAGATGTGGACATCAAGAATTTCATTTGGAAGAATATTATAACCAGATTTGGGATACTTAGAGCCATAGTAGCCGATGATGGCACTTTGTTTGACAGCAAGTTGATCAAAATTTTATGTGCTAAGTACAAAATCAAGAATTATTATTCAACATTGTGACGACCCCAAAATGTTAATCGTAATTATAAGTGATTAATTATGTATTGAATTTTAATTATGACATGTGCCAAGTGATTAATTGTGAATTATATAATTTGATTCATTGTAAATATCTGCTTAAATTAAGAAACTATCCGTTGTGAGCTCGGCTTTGAAACTGAAATTGGCGACATAAAGGGGTTCAGAAATCAAAATTGAGTACATGGATATGTTAATTGGAGTTTTTAGAGTTATCCAGGAACTTTAATTAAAAATTGATTCCTCTGATTCGCTAATTTGAATAGGTTGGAATTAAATAATTGAATAGGAATTAGAGCTTAAAACACGTTAGAATAATTTAATTTAGTGTAATTGAGATTTTATTGTGATGAGGATTAATTTAATTTAATTAAAAATGATTTATTAATTTTGGATGAATTAAGTTTAATATTAAATAGTAATTATATGAAACTTCTACTCATCACTTTATCTCCCTAATAAACAACGAATGAGAGAGAGAGTACTTGGTTTGGTGGAGCTATTACACAACCCACATGTTGAGAGAGGGAAGAAAAGAGACAGTTCTTAGGTTGAACTCAAAGAAGGAGAATTAAAGAAGAACTCAGGGAGAACTAGAAGATAACTTATTAATCATCAAATTAAGGTGAGTTTTCATTCCAAATTCTTGAAATTAAGGTTATCTACTCGTCATCTTCTAAAATATAGGTTGAATTGAGATGACTTCATGCATGAGATAGAAGTTTTGGCTATGAGAATTAGAGTTTAACATGAATATGTCTGAAGTTGAAGGAATAAGATAAATTAGTTTTTAAACTTGTGTATTCTATTTTCCTCCCCAGTTTCGACGCCAGTTCAGGCATGATTAGATACGTCTAGATGAGGGAGTGGAATACACACCTTTATTTTCGGTTCATGTCTCGCACTTGTCCTGGTACGTTGTGGCCTGGAGGACGAGAGAGATTCTAGCCCCTGCCATTAGTTTCAGTTATATCCTATCTGAGGAGTGTTTAACTTGGCTTGAAGAGGAGGCAAAGATTGGGTCATCTTTGGCATAAAGCCACCTGACTTAGTTGTGCCCCTAGTTTTATTGCTTTGATATTTTCTTTTCAAGTTTTAAGATGTAAAAGTAACTTTGATCTAAATCAAAGAGCTGGAGAATGTACTTGTGTTGAAATCAATAAAATTAAAGTTGTGAGTACTGAAAATTTTCCTTTCGGTCCCAAACATGGTCCAAGTTGTAAAAGGGTAAATTTTGAACAAAAATCAACTTTTATTAAAACTTTTCAAAATAATTTTCGGAAACAATCACCACCTGACATGCACAGAATTGATTCTCAAGATGTACAATCCAGAATCAAAAGAAATCATAACTGTCCCTGATCGCATATCACTTCTGCTTTGCACTATAATCAACTTTACAATTGAACTAATAGAGGAAGAACAAAGATGACCTGATCAAGAAAACGGATAGGACAGTTGAATTGGGGATAGTTACAGCCGAACTTCGGGGTGAAGTTGCCTACGTATCCCAAAGATGGGAATCAGGCCTTACTGTAACAAGCCCGCGGGGGACCTCGCTACAGCTCGGACTCGACTTGTGTCACGGTTCTTAATCTTGAACCAAAGAGTCCAAATCCGGTAAATCGTTTTGAGAAAACAAATTTTTGAAAGAAGTGCCAAACATGGACTGTTTTGCCAGATACAGAGTCGCCACCTAAATATTTTTAAATTGGGAAATTTAGGAAACCCTGACTCGGTGCCAAAGGCCACGTGTCCGTCATCACCAAAGTTGCCTCGGCTCGGGAACTTGGGTACGATTGGGGAAGGTCACTTCGTGAGCACCCCCGCTCGCCCGGTCAAAGACCGGCCTCTACTAACCATGATATCTGATTTTGAAAATATTGTATGCTCTTATTCCGGTTATTAGCCTAGGTTACTATGTGATGTTTGCAGCAAACAAGTATAGACTAAGCCGCCTGAATTGGAACAAAACATTTCATGTTTGTTTGTTTGAAAATGGTTTGATGGTGCTACCCGCAGGTAGGCTAAGACGTGGATTTGCCACCCTCAGGTGGGCTTAGAAAACATGATTTTGCCACTATCTAGTGGGCTTAAAACAAACAATTGATGAATTATCCAATCCAAGCAACACAACCTCCACCCACAGGCATTCAAGGCAGTTATATCACATAAGCATATAGCCTCATGGCAAGCATGCTATTCATGGCAACACTCACACGCATGCAAGGATGCTAAAGCATAAAACTCACCAAGTACTCCGAGCCAAGACAGAAGATCATTAGAAATCAATGCATGATCCTAAATATACAGGAATGCCTAATGCAACACATGCAATAATGCAACTATAGCAGGCTCGGCTATTCTAAATATGGAATATGAAATGCTACAGCTATCACGTATTCAACTTGGAATTGAAATACAAATGCAGTTTGTATGATGCACCGAGCCCGGTGCGTGCAAAACAGATGAATGATGCAAATATGTTGTCATACTGTATGCTAATCGAAATATGCCCTATATCTAACCATCATAAGCGGGTAAATAAAAGGGAAGAAAGACGTGGGGTTGGAAGACATACATCGCACTCACGCACACTTATTACAGTCTTGCCCTCGCGCAGAGGGTCCGAATAAATAATACAGTCCGAAATGAAAGAATAATACAGTCCGAATAATATACAAATTCCTAATTAATTAACAAATTAACTAAGAAAGCTTTAAACTGGCATGCAAGCCAGGGGCTGCCTCGCTTCTGATGAATGATGTATGCTGGGCTGCCTTTGCGCAGAAATCCACTGGGATGCCCAATTTAGCCTCTGTTTGCAATGTTCCTCGAAATGCGCGCCAGACTCCGAAAAGTTGTTGATTCCTCATTTTGCTGCAACAGAGAGCAGGAAAAGGGCATAGCAATGTATTTCACAAATATATGCATGCCTCGATTCTCGTGCCACCAATCACGCATATCGATGCATGATGGCCGAGGAGTCGGATTGCACAACTCAATATAGGGTGCAATGCAGATGAATGCTACAACAAAACCTAACTCCATCATGGGTAATCCGGAGTGTCGGTGACTGGGGAATTAAGACCCGTTCCGTCACTCGGAGTACGAAACGTGCCTCGTTTCCCGTGCCCGGGCTAACTCCTATCCCGAACACGATGCGATATGCATGATATGCATGAAATGCAACTAATATGAAACCCTAACATGCACAATGCTATGAAAATGAAATGCCTCGAAATGCGTGCACGCGGGCACGTAAACCGAGGCGATGATCCCAAGGCATGAAATGGCATACGCAATGCAAATGGACTTACACTAACATGAGCGGACCTCAGCCGCACTCACATAAGAGGCCGTCGGATAAAAAGAAGTGCCTCGAAATGCGTGCCCACGGGCGCGCAAACCGAGGCGATGCATACGGAATGCAAAATGACATGGAAATGATATGTAATGATGCTAAAATGAGATGTCTCGAAGTGCGTGCCCGCGGGCACGCAAACCGAGAAAATGGCACTGAATGCAATGATGCGAAAATAGCATACAGAATGCAAAATGGGCTTATACCAACATGAGAAAGCCTCAGCCACTCTCACACGGGAGGCCGTTGGATGAAAATGAGATGCCTCGAAATGCGTGCCCACGGGCGCGCAAACCGAGGCGATGGCATTAAAGCATGAAATGACGTACGAAAGTGATATGCAAACATGAAAATGGATTTTCAGCACTTATAAATGATGCAAAACAGTCCCGAAAGGGGAGAATGACACCGAATGCACGGAATGGTTCCGAAATGCGATAATAAGCACCCAGAATGGCCTATAGCCACACTAAACATGCATAATTGGTACATGGCATGCAAAACAGTAGCAAGGCAGCCCCAAAATAGCATTATTCACAGTACAAAACATGGCGAAATAATGAGCATAGATAGGACAATAATAGCATGCAAAAATACGAGCCAAGAGAGGGGTATTGAAGCAAGTGACACATGCAATGCTCAAACTGAAAAGTACCCTTCTACAACACTGATGAGGGACTAAAAATATGCACATTTACAGTAGATGACATTCCCCAACTCAGTATGAAAACATGGTAAAAATGCTATGCAAGAATGAGGATATATAAGGCTATAACATGAAGTACCCCAAACATTCATCAAACCAACAAAGACCCTCAATGAGATATGACAAGAAGGCCAAAATATGGATATTTTCAGTACTGATGATGGCCGAAAACAGAAGCTAGGTAAGCTCAAAAAGGCATGCAAAATGGGGTCAAAGAGAGACATAAAGGCAAGTATAATATGGAGACCCCAAACAAGATTGATCCCTTCTACAATATTGTAGAGGGACACAAAATAAGCTCACTCACAGTTCATGAAATGTTCTAAAACAGACTGCATGTAGGTCAAACAAATCATGCAAGTTTACGGTAAATTGAAGGAATTGTGAAGCAAGTGCATGATAGAGAGGCCAAAAAGGGTTGATCCCTTCTTCAATGTTTAAGAGGGGCTCAAAATAGGCCCACTCACAGTTTACCTCATGCTCGAAAACAGATCACTCATAGGCCAAATATTTCATGCCAAAAACAAGGGTAAAACATGGATTCAAAGCAACTCGCACATGGAGCATGAAAACAAGGTTGAGACCTTCTTCAACATTGAATAGGGGCTCAAAATAAGCACAATATCAGTTCATGAGATGCTCCAACTCAGATCACACATAGGCCAAATATTCAATGCAAAATAAAGGCATATAAGAGGATATTGAAGGAAGTGCAAGATGGAGGGCTCAAACAGAGTTGAGCCCTTGAAAAAACATCAAGAATAGCTCAAAAGAAGACCACTTTCAGTATTGGTCGGAGCTCAAAACAGTGAGAAAATAGGGTTAAGAAAAGAGGCAAAAAAGTGGTGTAAAAGAGGGATTTGAGACTTACCTTGAAGACAAGTCTTTCTTTGCTTCTTGGTTTGAGTTTGTTGCTTCTTAGCCTCTTAAGAACTCCTCCTTGCTGCTGGAAATGAAGTGGTGTTGGTGGTGCTTGAAGATGGTGAAGAAAAGGCCCCAAAACTTGAAGATTATGGAGTTGTATGTATATGTATGCTTGAATCAACACTTGAGGCTTGTTTTCTTGAGATAGGAGGACACTAACATGTGCAAGAAGGGAAGAGAGTAGTCTCCCTTGGAATGGAGGGAAATGAGCTCTATATTTCCCTCCAAAGGGGTCCCCCGGAGAGATATTTTTGGGGGAATTTCAAAGCAAGCTGGAATGCACACATCCCAAGGAAGCTGGCCGGTAGCCACCTTTATTGGAGGTGGCCGACCGGCCACCCCCCCTAGCCGGCCGGCCAAGGGCAAAAATGGAAGTTAGAATTGCTGGCCGAGCTCTATATATTAGTGTCCTCCCATGCCTTCTCTTCAAGGCCCTGTGGTTGGAAATAGGCAACTCTGAACCAGGAGAAACAACAATGCACTTTTCAAAGAGGGTCAAAAATGAAAAGAAGAATTACTGGCGGCCATGGGTTTTTAGTGTCCTCCCATGTGTGTACAACACGAATATGTGGTTTTGGCTCGAAGAAAATGGCCCTAGGGTGGTCAACATTAGCCCGGAAGTGAGAAAAACGGGCGCCGGGGGGTGCCGGAAGAGCATAACAGGTTGCTTGGACAATTGCTAGCCTCCCACCCTCCAGTGATCTTCCTGATGATAAAACAGAGGTACCTGCCAAAAATGAACAAAAACCGATGCAAAACGAATGCTCGGGGGCCAAACTGCGAGATTCGGGGCCCGAAAACCGGCTGTAAGCACCGAAAGTGGCATTCGGCCACGAAGTGGGTATCTAAGACCCCAGTGTGCTCGTTATAAGAAACAGAGGTACCTGCCAAGAATGAACAAAAACCGATGCAAAACGAATGCTCGGGGGCCAAACCGCGAGTTCGGGGCCCGAAAACTGGCAGTAAGCACCGAAAGTGGCATTCGGCCACGAAGTGGGTATCTAAGACCCCAATGTGCCTCGTTAGGGAGTAAATGAGATGCATGCCAAAAACCAGAGGAATCGAAGATGGTTGGGTGGTCCCGAACCGAGACACACGGCCTGACGGCTCTGAAAACCGGGAACCGGGCTCCGAAATGGGCAAAATGGCCTACGGCCACTGAGAGATGATCTGCTAGACCTCTCCCTCCCTGCAGGAAAGAAAACAGAGAAAACTGAGTCTGGTTCGCAAACCGAGGCAAGGCACAGAAGAGGGTTCGGAAGTCCGGAGGCAGGGCGCACGGCCGCGACTCTGAGACTTCTGAACGAGCACAATATGCAACATCACCGAGCGCTCAATCGGCGACGTCTGAGTCTTAAGGTCGGTCAAAAATGGGGTGTCTACACTTACGTAGTTCGGTTTTGGTTCACTCGAGTATTAGCTCTCTCCTTTTGCGCTCTAACTTTTGCCAAAGTCGCCCTTTCGAGTTTTCAACCTTGCAAGCTCAGTTTTCTTTATTTCTAATTTTTTGTACTCTAACTTTTGCCTAGGTCACCTTTTTGGGTTTTCAACCTAGCGAGCCTCTCAAGGGTAGTATTTCTTCAACTTGTCCATATTGATCGGCTGTAAAAACTCCAGGCTATCCAAGTCCATAGAATAACTGCCCCTCCTGACCAGATTGACTTGATGATGTAAGGACCAGTCCAATTAAGTCTAAACTTGCCCCTAGGGTCATGAATGGGAGCTCGGTTGTCTTTCAGTACCATATCTCCTTCTTGAAGATTTCTAGACTTAACTTTCTTGTTAAAAGCCCTGGCAATTTGGCGTTGGTAGCCCTGAATAGCCATAACAACTGATGAAATACTTTTTACAGTTAATGAAAAGGAGGATTGTCTTCACATAGCTGACCATAGCTGTACAGAGTGGGTGATAGTCACAATTGCATCCTATCACGCCACTTCCCACAAAGAACTTTTCAGCTCGTACAACGTTGGAGATTTTGGCACTGTTTGAATGAGAAATTCTAGTTATTCAAAGATTGTGGGCATTGGAGATATTAGTATTCAGACTAATGTTGGACACAAGTTGGTTCTCAAAGATGTGAGGCATGTTCCAGATTTGTGCCTCAATCTTATCTCCAGAAGCGCCCTGTACCGATAGGGCTATACAAGTACATTTAGAAATGGCCGTTGGAAGTTGACAGGAGGAGCTTTGATAATCGCCAGAGGAGAGATGTCTTCAACACTGTACAAGACTCAAATGAAGATCTGTTTGGGAAGTCTTAATGTAGTAGAAGACAAGGAGTCACCAGACTTATGGCATAGAAGACTGGCTCACATGAGTGAGAAGGGATTGCATTTGTTGGCAAAGCAATCCAAGATACCCTTATCCAAAGTGTCACGACCCAAACCCGCCCCTATGGGTTTAGCACCGTAACCGGCCAGTAATCCGAGATTACCGAAGGCCTGCTTAATAGTAAAACAGTAAGATAGAGTACAGGGGCTGGCGGAAGCCAAAACAGTAATTAAAAGATGTCCAATGAGCTGTGACAGTCTGTATGCAAAAAGACTTTTCATAACATATTCACATTCAGAACAAAAACAGAATATACACACATGTACAATCATCCAGGACAGGGACCTAATCCCTATTATAACAGTACAGTATAGGTACAGTCAGTCTTTACAAAAACAGAGACAGGATGGATGAATCTAAAACGCCCCATAAAGCCCTAGCTTGAAGGACTTGGAACCTCGCAGTGAGGCACAGTGGTTGGCTTGACAAAAAAGGAGTTTAACCCAACACTCCTAGCTCCGATCCGGTGCCTGGACACCTACATATATATATATATATATATAAACAGTGAGCTAAAGCCCAGTGAATAACATATGCGTAAAGAGGTTAAGAATGAATATCCTTTCAGTATTGAAAACAGTCATTTAAACAGTATATCATTACTCAATCATAGCAGTCATAAGTGGTACATCCAATAGTAAAATAGTATAGTAGGTCTTAACAGACCGAACAGTCAGTTGATAGCCATCATATCAGTAAATAGTAGTGGTTCCAAACATGGGAACCGACAGAGATCTCTTTGACAGTAGTAGTACAGTACAGTAACAGTAAAATTGCTATGGATGCCACGAATACAGTTCACAAATAGGACAAACATTCATTTTGTAAGAAGTATCATTTCAGAAAGCAGTACAGTTGTTCATTCAGAAAATATTCATGATTGAACATATCTTTACAATATTGTTACTCACAGAGCACTGGGCTATAAGCAGCTAGAGCGTCTTCGGATGCCAACCCTACACAGTTACAGAACGAACACACACTAAGCTACACAGTTGGGAAATAATAACTTAATCCCTAATTTGCCTCGGTGTGGTTCTACATCAATATCCTTATTAAGATGCCTTAAATGGCCTAGGAATGCCTAGAATGGAAAGAGGATACAAAGATGCATTTTAAAACACTTTTCAAAATTTTCAGAAAACAGGGGTCACGCTCGAGCGTGGCTTCCTACGCTTGAGCGGACATGCAGACAAAGGATCTTCGCTCGAGCATCACTTTCCTCGCTCGAGCGGACGGCAAAACATGGCAAAAGTACTGGATGCATGAAATTCACGCTCGATGGGCGCTCGATACCCGCTCGAGCGTGAGACACAAGTCCCCGCTCGAGCGTGCATTACCCCGCTTGAGCGGACTGTAAAACAATGCAAAGTACTGGATACACGCATTTCACGCTCGAGCGTCACTTTTTCCGCTCGAGCGGACTGCATGAACTCAGTGTGTACGCTCGAGCGTGGAGTTCCCCGCTCGAGCGTGAGTCCAAAATCTAGAATTTCCAGATTTGAACCTCAAGCTCAAAACTCAACTTTAAAGCATCAAATTCGGTCCTTTTGGGCTAATTTTCTTGAAAACTCTTGTAAACTCATAGTATGATATATTTCAAAGATCAATTTGAGAAATCAAAGCCCAAAGGTAGTTCAATTAAACACAATTTCAAAGAAGTTTTCATGAACATGAAGAACAATGCAAATTCAACACATGCATGGGTTCTTAGGAACTCCAATGCTACAAAACAAGATCAAATACAATGTTTAACTTCAAAACATGGTGAGTTCATGGATCAAGACCCAAAATATGAACATGCAAGTAGAAATTCTCATGGAACAATTTCAAAACTTCAATATAAGGACATGCATGCATGAATTCCTACTCAATTCAACATATTGGCCCAAAACTTAACTCTAACCTCTAATTTACCATGAATCATGCAAGAAGTAACTCAAATGCACAATGGAGAAGATGAATTCTCTACCTTAGGTCTCTAATTCCAAGAATGGAAGCTCAAAAGTGCAATCTACACTTCAATTCCTCAAAATGCCCAAGCAATTCTTGATGAACTCAAACTAGCTCCTATCTCTCTCTCTCTAGTCGGTTAGGCTCTCAAATGGCTGAGGAAATTTGATGATAAAGCTAACATGTATAAATCAAATAAAAGGCTCATGAAAGTCCACTGAGTGACATTTTGGCAAATAACTCAAGTTGATGCATTTTAACTCCAATTAATCTAATTTAATCATACCAAATCAAATTTTAACTAAATTTATCATAAAATCACATAAATTCCAATTAGCATAAAACATTAATCAATTTCGGATTCGGCCGCCGATAAGGCCTTCAGTTCGCAGTTTGAAACATAATACATGAACAGATAATTTGATGACAAACAGATAGAAATGCATTAAACTAATATACTCAATCAATTAGTTCAGGATTTCAGTCAATCAGTCAATTAACATGCTTAATCATAGATTATCACTAATCAGTGGTGAGGGTTGTCACACAAAGGGAGTGCCCTGAAGTCGTGTGATCATTGTCTTTATGGCAAACAACATTGAGTATCACTTAGTTCAACAAGCAAGACGAAAACAGAAGTGCTCAGTATAGTATACTCGGATGTTTGTGGCCAAATCGAAGTGGAGTCACTTGGTGGCCGCAAGTATTTTCTGACCTTTATTGATAATATATCAAGGAAGTTGTGGGTGTATTTCCTGAAGACAAAGGATAAGGTATTTCAGCACTTTTATGAGTTCCATGCAATAGTGGAAAGAGAGACCGGGAATAAGTTGAAGTGTCTTCGCACAGACAATGGTGGTGAGTACACTTCCAATGCTTTTGAAGCATATTGTGCTAGCAGAGGTATCCAGCATAAGACAACAATTCTCGGTACCCCATAACACAATGGTGTGGCAGAAATGATGAACCATACTATTGTTGAAAGAGTCAGATGAATGCTCAAAATGACAAAGTTGCCAAAGAAATTCTGGGTTGAAGTCGCCCGTATAGCCTGTTATCTCATCAATAGGTTGCCTTTAATCCCGTTGAATTTTGTGATACCTGAGAAAGTCTGGTCCAGAAGAAAGATATCATATTTTCACTTGAAAGTCTTCGGGTGTAAGGCGTTCGCACACATCTCCAAGAAAAACAAACAGAAGCTTGATGACAAGTCCACTCCATGTACATTTGTGGGCAATTTAGATGCAGCATTTGGGTACAAGTTATGGGACCCAGTGAATAAGAAGATGTTCAGGAGTAGAGATGTTGTGTTCCAAGAAGACCAGACAGTAGCAGATTTTGAGAAGTCTGCAAAGTCTAGAGATCTCATCACTCCAGACTTGTTCCTATCTCCCGAGCCATCACAAAATGCTAGATGTGATGATGTGCAACAAGAAGTGCCAGAGTTGCAGAATCCTATGCTAGAAATTAAGGATCAGGAAGAAAGAGACAAAGACCCGGATAAAGAGGGTGTTGAGCAGGGAGAGCAACCCCCTCAACTAGAGGCAATTGGGCCTCAGTTGTGGAGATCTGGAAGAGCTATCGTGCCATCAACCAAATATCCCACTTCTTAGTATATTTTGATTACTGATGAGGGGGTGCCTGAGAGTTTTTCAGAAGCAAAGAGTCATATGGAGAAAGATTCCTGGATGCAAGCCATAAAGGAGGAGATGAGTTCTTTGCAGAAGAACCACACTTATGAGTTTGTTTCACTTCCAAAAGGCATAAAGGCATTGAAAAACAAATGGGTGTACAAATTGAAAAAAAATGGCAACGGTAAAATATTGCAGCATAAAGCTCGCTTGCTAGTCAAAGGTTTTGGGCAGAAGAAGGAAATTGATTTTGATGAGATCTTCTCTCCAGTTATGAAGATGACTTCCATTCGAGTAGCTCTGGGATTAGCAGCTCGCTTGAATCTGGAGGTAGAACAGATAGATGTCAAGACTGTCTTTAGGAATGGCAACGGGGCGGGGCGGGGCCGGGGACCACCCTCCCCGTCCCTGATCCCCGATAGTGAGAAATTCCCCGGCCCCGGCCCCGATCCCCGACGGGGACCCCATCAGCCCCCCCCCCGCCCCCGCCCCCGATCGAGGATCGGGTTTCCTCGACCCCGAAAATCCCCGACCTGTTGTATTCAGTATACAACATCAACAACAAAAGCAACAAAAAAAAATTTCATGTTGTATTCAGTATACAACATCATCATCGTCATCAATCCTCATCAACAACTTAAAAAAACAAAACAAAATCTGAACCTGTAAACATTACACACACAAACATTACATATATATACACGGGCATACTCGTAATAATCTTTAAAAAAAAATCTATCTGATCAGATCTATCATCATCTTAAAAAATCTTTAAAAAAATCTTAAATTGATCAGAAAAAATCATAGATCTGTTACAAAAAAACAGATCTGTTATCCGAATACATATATATATATATATGTATATATTGATCAAAACTTTTCAAAAAAAACATAGATCTGTTCAAAAACCAAGGTGGGAGCGAGATCGGTGAGTCACGTCGCTGCAATAGTGTACGACGGCGGTGGCAGCGGGATCGGTGGTGTATGAGGCGATGGAGATTTGAGTCATGGCGATGGAGGCGGTGGTGGTGGACGATCGGCGGTGTTGCGAAGAGGAAGCCATGGCGACGGAGGCGGTGGTGGTGGACGATCGGCGGCAGATCTGTTCAGATCTCTGTTTCGATCTGAGTCATTGAGTGAGGGAGATGGAGAGGGAGAGGAGAGAGAGGGAGAGGGAGAGGAGAGTGAGATTTGAGTCATTGAGTGAGGGAGAGAGAGATGAGGGCCACGGTGAGAGAGAGAGAGGTCTGAGAGAGAGACGAGAGACGAGAGACGAGAGTCACACGGCTCCGTGAGAGAGTGAGGAATGAAAGTGATTTAGGGTTTGGTTTATAAATTTTATATATATATATAGGGGTAAAACCGTAACTTCACATCGGGGAACGGGGTCGGGGAACGGGGCCGGGGCCGGGCCAGGTACGGGGCTGGGACACTTATCCCCGTCCCCGGCCCGAAACTGTTCGGGGATTCAATTTTGAATACCATCCCCGTCCCCGCGGGGGTATTTTTCGGGGAAAACCCGCTTAAATCGGGGTCGGGATCGGGGATCCCCGTCGGGCCGGTTTCAAATTGCCATCCTTAACTGTCTTTCTCCATGGTGACTTGGAGGAAGAGATCTATATGGAGTAACCAGAAGGATTTGAAGTTAAAGGAAAAGAAAATCTAGTATGCAAACTGAAGAAGAGTCTCTATGGCCTAAAGCAGGCGCCGAGACAATGGTACAAGAAGTTTGATTCATCCATGGTGGATCATGAGTACAAAAGAACAGTAGCAGACCAGTGTGTATACTTTTGAAGGTTTTCGGATGGAAGCTTCATCATCCTACTATTGTATGTCGATGATATGCTGATCATTGGACATGACATTGCTACGATCAACAAGTTGAAAAAAGACTTGTCGCAGTATTTTGACATGAAGAATTTAGGCCCAACAAAGCAGATTTTAGGCATGAAGATTGTTCATGACAGGAAAGCCAAGAAGATATGGCTGTCACAGGAGAAATATGTTGAACAGGTGATTGAAAGGTTTAATATGAAAGATGCCAAGCCAGTTAGCACACCACTGGCCAACCATTTCAAGGTAACAAAGCGTTCGTGTCCCACGATCAGCTCTGAAAGGAAAGAAATGGAGGTAAACCCTTACTCTTCCATAGTAGGAAGTTTGATGTATGCAATGGTGTGTACTCGGCCAGATATAGCTCACGCAGTTAGTGTTGTGAGCAGATTTCTCGCCAATCTAGGAAAGAAGCATTAGGAGGTGGTCAAATGGATTTTTCGGTACTTAAAGGGAACTTCAAAGATGTGTCTATGTTTTGGGGGAGCTGAACCAATTTTGGAGGGTTTTACAGATGCTGATATGGCGGTGATCTTGATGGTCAAAAGTCTACATTAGGATTTTTGTTCACCTTTGCAAGGGGAGCTGTTTCATGGTAGTCCAAACTACAAAAGTGTGTTACTTTATCTACAACAGAGGCAGAGTACATTGCTGCTGTAGATGCTGGAAAGGAAATTTTGTGGTTAAAGCGGTTTCTCCAAAAATTGGGTCTACAGCAGAAAGAGTACACGGTATATTGTGATAGTCAGAGTGCAATTGATCTAAGCAAGAATTCCATGTACCATTCACGTACAAAGCATATTGATGTCCGGTATCATTGGATACGAGAAGTGATGTCACACGGACAAGAATCATTCTAACATGATGATCAAGGTTGTCACCAGAGACAAACTAGAAGTTTGCAAGAATCTGATCGGGATGGACTTCAAGTAAGAAGTCAGTTATCCATATGGGTGTGGAGGGGGAGAATTGTTGGCTCCAACCCACATAGAGGAGTAGTTGGAGGTTGGCTCCAAGCCAAGAAGTAGAAGGGGAGATGGCAGGTGGCAACCCTCCCAATTACTCATCTTCCTTGACTTTGTTCCCTCTCATTTGTGTATAAATTGAGGTGATGATGAAGAGATGGAACACAACACAAACAACTCAACACAGAGTGTGTGTGTGTATAATTTGAGTGAGTAAGAGTGCTATAGAGAGAGAGTATGTATGTATATACCAAGGCAATATATTAAAGTGAGGCCTTTATAATATTTAAGAATTAATTACAATTTTTAATATTTTATTTTATTTAAATTTAAATTTATATTTTTCTGATGCAAATTATTAAAAAAAATATATTGTAATATGCATTTTTTTTTTTCGTTTGATAAAATTAACTAATCCATAGTGTTTGTTGTGATCTAATTGATCCTAAATACAATTAGATAAGATTTTGGAAAATTTCTTTCGGCAATGGTATTGCTAATAATATTTTACAAAAATGTATGTATTAAAAAGAGAAAAATATTTATAAGTCCTATTAGGAGAACTTATTTAATGTAAAGTCCTGTGTAGTTTCTTATAGAGTTTCAAATCCTATTTCAATAAGAAGATGTTCCACAAGGTCCTATGAGTTGTGAGTAAATAGTATTAGTGTACTATTATACCCTTTATATGTTTCCATATTATAGGTTATTTTATCATTCAGCCTATTAAGTTTTTTGAGACTTTTAGGAAAGTGGATTGTGTAGGCTTTATCCGTGGGTGTGAATGTCGCATTGATCGCGGATTCCAGTGGATTTTGAAAATGTTGCTGGTTTGGATGTAGATATGAGTGATGCTGTCGTCAAGGTTGGGGATTGTGTTGTTTGCTTTTGCCAATTTGGACTCCAAGTGTTTAAGGGAAGGAGGTAAGGTTTTTGCTTTTGCAAATGGTGAGTTTTGTTGTTGTGTGTTTGCCAGTTGTTCTTTTTTCAATGTCATCTTGTCTGATATGGCTTTCACAATTTGTTACAGCCATCCATTGGCACACTTTCATTAGCCTTCAATGATGTTACATTTAGGTTGTAATGTTAACCCACATCTGCAATGTTGTTATGTTTTGTGCGTGTTACATTTGGTTGTATTTGTTTTTGAATTTGTGTTGTGACGTTGTTTTATTTAGTGTTTACATACGTGTCACATTACATTTCGCAAACTTACTGGGTATTTAATTTTTTTAATTGAATGTGAAAATGTTGCTGGTTTATGGAATCTGTTACAGCTATCCATTGGCACACTTTCATTAGCCTCCAATGACGTTACATTTAGGTTGTAATGTTAACCCACATTTGCAATGTTGTTATGTCTTGTGTGTGTTACATTCTGTTGTATTTGTTTTTGAATTTGTGTTGTGTTGTTGTTGTATTCAGTGTTTACATACGTGTCACATTACGTTGCGCAAAATCATTGTGTGTTTAACTTTTTAATTGAATGTGGGTTGAACCTCGTTGTATGATGTCGAAGTTACTGTGCTCACATTTGATTATACATCACATATGTTGCATAACTTATTTTTTTGTTTGGTTGCAGAATGTAGTGATATGGTTATTGTTTCATTTATTTTGTTGTTCAGGATACGGACATTATGCTATTGTGCACGTTCGGTTCATCCACTATCGCTGTTAGGGGTGTTAATGGATTGACATTCACACAGTTGGTTGATAATTTATGTGGGAGGTGGGTGGACGTGACACCATCATCGATTTCTATATGAATGTGAATTTCACATTTATATAAATATGATCTATGGTAACATTTAATTTCTTATATATGGTTTTGTCATTATTTATGATATTAATAAATAATATTGAGGGTAAATGTGTCAACAAACTTCTCACAGGACTTATGGGAACATAAGTTTTTTCCTAGGACCATATATAGCATAAGTCTCCTTAATAGAACCTATAAATAATTTTCCCTTTTTAAAAATGGATCTAGTTATATATAAATTATAATATAAGCAAATACATAATTAGATGTTCGAGGCTTGAAGTGCAATCTTTTTGTTTTTCATTTTTTTTTATTTTTATAATTTTCAAAATACACATGTCATCTTACAATTGATATAAAATCTAATTGTTAGGTTTTTGTAATTGGTAATCCCGTTTGACAAAACTTCTTTTAGTTATAATTTTATTCGCTGTTATGTTTCAGTGAGAATGTGAGTGCTTAGATGCGAATGCAATCCGAATTGTGCCTATGTAGAGGAGTTTGTGATCTTGATCCTTTCATGTTGTCACTTTGCCCTGAAGCAAAAAACAAAAATTAAAAAGAAAAAATGTAGTCGGAGTTGTTGGACTGCTCTAGCGGTCATTTGTGCGCTTGAGGGGAGAAAAGAATCATCCAGTATTTTTGTAGAGTGTTTGAACTTTTGTGAAGCAAGTTTTACTGCTTGAGAGGTGAATATTGTGCTCAAACGATCAACCTATATGTTTTGTACTGCCTTTACTCACATTGCTTGAGTGGTGAAGTGTGCGCTTGAGCGGTTTTCGTGATCCAATTTACTATAAAGAGCGTCGTTTGCTCATTTTAGGGTTTGAGCCGTTCAAATTTTTAGAGAGGAAGAAAAACTAAAATGTTTTATATTGAAGGGTGCTTTATGAGTGTTTCCTTGGTGATTTAAGAGTGATCAATGGATCCATGAACTTTATATCAACATCATCAAAGGGTTTATTTGTTTTCTTTTATTCACAAAAGAAAGAGTTGTTCTTCAGTAGATTTTGGAAAACTTGGGCCTGAAGCTTTGGTGGATTTCGGAGTGACTCATCGTCATAGATTCGACATCAACATTGTGGATTTAACGTTGGGCAAGACAATTTTGAGGCGAAGACGGTGGTAGAAGAGGCACATCAAGATCGATTCAATTCGGGTGTGGATTCACTAGGTAATGAGGGTACATATGTGTAATTCCTTTTTGTCTTCGTAGTGGATTGTTTTGTGGCTTTGGTCTAGGATTATTTTTTTTTTTTATCACAATTGGAGGCGCTCCAATTGTGATTTTTTCACATTAAATCGCTGTGTCGATTTGTCTTTGATTGTTTGATCATTGTTTAAAATTGAAATATAATCACAAATCAATATCTCATAATTTTTTTTTCCACTAATTTAAGTAAATTAAATAATGTAACAGTAGTTATGGAATTACAATTATTTAATACCATAGTAGAATCAATAATTAAGGAAATGGCAAAGACTTAATTCAAATGACTTTTCAATTTCTCTCAATTTTTCTGAATTTTATAATTTTTAAGGAGATTTACGTGTAGGTCCTAATAGGTAAACTTATTGTCTAACAAGTCCTATGATAATTAATGACATTTTCATCAACACCATTAAAAAAAGATCACCAATTGTTAATTTCCAGCAATGGTTTGAAAATTTTGTCACAAAAATGTCACTAACTATAAGTTTTAGCGACAGTTTAAAAAAATTGTCACAAAGAATTACTAATTTTCAATTTTTAGCTACAATTTGAAAATTTCTTTATAGAAAAACGTCACTAATTGTAAGTTTTAGCGACAATTTATAAAAACCATGATAAAAGAAAGTCACTAATTTTTAGTGACATGTGTAAAAAATCATCATAAAAAATTATTTTTAGCGACTATTTTACTAGGACTTATTTTTAGTAGGACTTGATGGGAATTAAGTATAACTATTAGATCTATTGACAATTTATCTTAATTTTTAAAATACACGTGTCATCTTGCAATTGGTCTAAAAATTAATTTAGCTAAATTAAAATAATAATTAAATGCTGCTAATGAATTCCAATAAGATAACAATAGTTATAAAATTACAATCACTTACTACCATAATAGAATCAATAATTATGAAAATGACAAAGACTTAATTCAGAAGATTTTTCATTACCTTCAATGCTCACATGTTTTTCCTTTACCTTCTATTCCTATAATAATAATTCTATGGGAGATAAATCAACACTGACAGTTTTTTTCATAGTAATTCTGTAATAATAGTCTTTTATTATTCTTTTTCCTTTAAACTCTTCTTTGATCTTTAAGAGGTAATTATTGATGAACTTTTGTGCATGAACTTCTTTTTTTATGATGTTAAGCGTTAATTAGATTTATATAATTTTCTTTTATGTTAGACTTTTGAGATTTATAACTTATTAATACGTTATTGATATATCATTATTTTTTATGATTAATTGTTCTTTACTCTTTTCCTCACAATTATGCCCTCATTATATTTGTTTTTAATGAATTATTTTTTAATTTTTTTTTGAAGTATGGATCAAATCCGTATTCATGGATGGAATGAGAAAATGAAATTAGCAAAGTTGGCATGGAGGAGACATTTGTTTCTTCGGCACAATAGTAGAAAGGAGAATCTGTTAACAAGAGACAAACTCATACACTTCTATTGTGACATATGTATTCAGAGTTGATTGGTCTGAAGAATGCTTGCATCTTTTTAAAGGAGTTTCAACAAATTGTAATCTTCATCGTAAGCATGTGTGAAATATTGTGTGTGTGTGTGCGCGTGTGTTTTTAGTTATTTATTTGTTTCGTAACTTTATGTATTTAACAACAATTACAGGACTTTGAACGAATGAACTGATTGGAATGATATCTCATCATCAAATTCATTGTCCTCTTACTTTTATTCTAATTGGATGGAAAATCAGTGTAAATTTAATTACATTATTATCCATATTGATCCACATTTAATTTTGAAATAATTTTAATATTTTAATTTGTTAACAATTTATTATTACATTATCAATATTTCACATTATCTTATCTTAAGTTTCTTTTGTCCTTATGGGCTACGCAATGAATTTTTAAGTTATTTTATGACAATATAAAAAAAGTACTAATAATATAAATGTATTAATTGTTGAGTTGATTCATTGAGTGGCTCATTGAGACAAATCAAAAAGTTGGCTCAGATTCAATAAGGCTTGCAAGTTGGCAAGTTGCACTTTTAGAATCTTGCTAGATACATTGCACTGCTGTTCTATAGATGCAACTTGCAAGCAAGTTGGCAAGTTGAAGCTTTGGAAAAGTACTCGTTTGTTCCCAAATTTTGGTGTATAAATAGGGGTACAAGTAGTATACAAGAGCAAAGCGAGCAAGAGCACCTGAGAGCAAGCAAGTGTAAACAAAGTGTGAGTGAGTGTGAATTGAGTTTGAGAGTCTCCTCCTCCCCCATTGTTGTATTTGTTTGTTCCCTTGAAATTATTTAAATTTGCTTTCGTGGACGTAGGCGATTTGTTGAACCACGTAAAACTTGTGTGGTTCTTGTTTGGTTACTTGTTTTGTGTTTGTTTCTAGGCCTTGGGCACAACAAACTGGTATCAGAGCACCCAGATTGCAAAACGAAGCTTTGAATCTTTGTTTTTCGAATCTGCCTAGAAACACCAAACTTTTGTATACACCAAACTGATCCCCTCATCACCAAGAGTCCAACGGTGTAAAGATTGAAGCCATCTACCGCTGGATGTGCCCTCACGTTCCACCTGAAGTTTGGAGTATGGTCCCACTCTTAGACATGCGCTCTACGCTTCTTCCTCCTCAACTTGGCTCAGAATGACGTCAGCGTGACACAACACTGTTGTTCGGAAGCTAAGCTCATAGTCGATTAATGAGCCACCGAGCTCAGCGCCACATCATCAGCTCTTTTGGTTGAAACGTCAATGCCATGTCAGCACCCAATCAGGCTCGATGTGCCATGTTAGCCACATTATCCACCACTTCAAGCGACACATCATTGCCATGACACCAACACGTCACTGCCATAACATCGACACGTCAGCACCCGATCGAAATCGGTGTGCCACGTGTCAACCGCATCAACATCCCTGCCATATGAACAACAAGGTCAACAATACCAGTATATTTTGTTTTGGATAGAATATTTCCTCTCTTTAACGAAATATTTCTTTTTTTTTTTCTAGTAAAATATCTCCCGAAAAAGTTTTCGGTCAATTTTTGAGCCAATTGTGGGCTATTTTGACACGAGAAGACTTGTTCTTAGCTAAATCAGTCATTTCGGACACAACCGTGGACTTTGTTTTTTGAGATTCAGACGTGAAGTTTGTGTGAATTCTTTGAGAGCTTAGAAATTTATGTGTTTCAAGCATCTCAAGTATCTATAATTGCTTGTAGTGGAGTTTAGAAGAGTTCTAACGGCAGAAGGTTCAACACCAAAGGCATCCGAGTCTTCAAGTAGCTCTAGGTGAAGGACAACCTTGTCCAATGTAAAGTTCGAGATGGAAAAATTTGATGGAACCAACAACTTCGGCATGCGGCAATGCGAAGTTATGGATGTGCTCTACCAATAGGAAGTTGACATTGCTTTGGAAGACAGACCGGTTGATATGGGTGATAAGAAATGGGCACCAATCAACCACAAAGATTGTAACACCATCCAATTGTGTCTAGCCCAAGAATAGAAATACTTTATCATGAGAGAAATTTTTGCAAAGGAATTATGGAAGAAACTGGAAGAGAAATGCATGACGAAGAGTGTAGAGAATTCGCTCGACTTGAAGAAGCAACTCGTTTGTTTCCAGTACAAAAGAGGTACTTCAATGATAGACCATCTAGATGGCTTCAATAAAATTCTTGGCAATTTACCGAATCTAGATATTGAAATTAAAGATGAAGCTAAAGCACTATTGTTGTTAAATTCCTTGTCTAACACGTATGATCACCTAACAACCACATTATTGTATGGAAAGGAGAAAATTAGTTTTGTGGAAGTTTCAAATGCCTTAGTTAATAATGAGTACATGAAGAAGGATAAAGAGACCTGTAGTGACACTTCTAGTGAAGCTTTGACAATAAGGGGTAAACCTCGTTCGAAGTCAGTAGGAGCTTCAACTGATAGATATGATCTCGCGAAGGATCAATGTGCCTATTGTCACAAGAAAAAGCATTGAAAGAAGGATTGTCATACTTTGAAGAAGAAAGAAAATGATGATTCCAATTCCAATGTAGCACATGATGATTCTAATGATTATGAATTTTAGGTGGCCTTTGGTCACTTGTTTGATTGTGGAAGATTTGCATTTGTTTATATGGAGAAGATCTTGTGGTAATCTACTTTAGATCTTGCTGGAGCTTTGGCATCATTTTTGCAGCTTCTTGGAGGCATTATTTTTTGGCGGTTTACCCTAGATCCTTGGTGACTTCTTTGAAGTCTTGTTTTTGAATTATGATCGTTTCTTTCTCTTGTCACTTTGCATCATTCGCATTGTTCTTCTGCTCCATATTCGAAGACACCAATAGTGGTTGTTGAAGATTGGAGAGAAGATTGTTGAGGAGAAACTTGAAAGTGATGATTCTGAATCTCATCATTGTGGAAGGAAAGCTTTGGAAACTTTGTTTGTAGCCTTCTTGTTGTATTTGATTCGATCTCTCAATTTGCTATTAGATTTGGAGGAGATAGATCATTTGCAGACTTAGTTGAGTCAATTTGGAATTTGAAGTTTGAATTTGGTATCGCTTTCAGATTTACTTAGAAGAAGAATTTGAAGCGTTCAATTGTTTTGAATTAGTCTCCTCAGCATCAGATCAAGAGGTTTGTACATCATGGTTTGTTTGAAATTGTTGAAGTTGACTTGTTTGGCGTTTGGAACTTGGCACAATAATGGTGTTTAGAATTTGGTTCCTCATGGCAGAATAATTTGAAGAATTGGTTCGATTCATTCTGCAATTTGTTTTAGCTAGGCTCGATGCATCTTAGGCATTCACTTGGTTCATTTGGCATTTGTTTTGTGCTCATTCTGAAGCACTTGTTTAGATTGTTATCTCGCTAATGTGGAGTTTTGTTCAAGTTTGTGTGACTTGATTGTTTTTGGTATAAAAGTTGGAGAATCTTTGCCAAGGTGGAGATTTGTTGAGTTGATTCATTGAGTGGCTCATTGAGTCAACTCAGTAGGTTGGCTCAGATTCTAAAAGGTTTGCAAGTTGGAAAGTTGCACTTGTAGAATCTTGCTAGATACATTGCACTGTTGTTCTGTAGATGCAACTTGCAAGCAAGTTAGCAAGTTGAAGCTTTGGAAAAGTACTCTTTTGTTCCCAAATTTGGGTGTATAAATAAGGGTGTAAGTAGTGTACAAGGGCATCTGAGAGCAAGTGAGTGTAAGCAAAGTGTGAGTTGGGTTTGAGAGTCTCTTCCTCCCCCATTGTTGTGTATGTTTGTTGTAACACCCCAAAATAATTCAACATGAACTACTTGCATTAAGTAACATTCACTAAATAATAGCAATGATCCTTCCATTTCCACATAAATAATAAATAAGTTTAATTGCAAAGTTCCACATGCAATATATATTCAACGAAATAAAAGAACATATGAATCTATAGCATGTGAAGCCTCAAGTCTCAAAACAATAAAATGCCCTTAAGGGCTTACTTCTTCCAAGGCAATAGCCCAGTTACACAAAATGGTCTCTCGGACCCAAACATATTAGCCCTTGGCTTTACAAAAATTTACACAAAAGGAGAGCTATTTACTCTTCACAGAATATCCACACCATCAGTTCGGCGGGATCACCACATCTTTACCTGCACCAAATCCCATAGGGGTGAGCATAAAGCTCAATAGAGAATTCTAACAAAGTATATACTGTTATGCAATTCTCAAAAAAAATGCAGATATTCATGCCATGCCTTGCTTTCTTAAAGAAATTTTTTTATTCCAATAATAGTTAGTAATCTTATCTCATTTCAACAAAAGAACTTCCAATTTTAATCAATAGAGGCGGTAAATACAACATTGGTAGTCCCTAGGCTGGTGTCTGCAAGTAGACTTTACGAGTACTACCAAACTGTCATTTTTACCGGTATTAACCGAAGGCTCGACACCTATCCGCGCGGTTTTCTGGTCCTTCACCATGGACACACAGGCCAACTTAACAAAACTCATCTACACCCCCTAATTGGACCTACCACAGTATTTACCCCTTACATACTTCCATAGTTCTTATTACAATACCAATTTCTCTCATGAATGTAAATCTCTTCAATTTAGAACCACAATGCACAATAATGAAAGAAATAATATACAACGCAATAATTCCCATAATTCATAACATTTCTTCATGTTCAAGGCCTTTACAATAATGCCACATTCATAATTTTCCCATTTCTTTCTTCATTGTTTCCTTCACAAGTCAACCACATATCATCCATTCATACCACAATTTCCTCATTTCACAAATTATAGGATTTCAAGAACCTTTCCATGTCCCTTCCAAAAATCCCTAATTTTTCCTAGGGTTTTCATCAAAAACCAAACATTTCCCACCCTCTTAAAGAAACCCCATTAAACCATCCCTTTTGAGTTTCAAAATAACTAAACAAAACCCACTAGGAATTAACAAAAATGATTTGAGATTAAACCCCTTCGAAAACTCTACATTTTTAATCACAAAAATCAAAATCAACACTGATCCTTCAAGGAAACTTTTAAATCAACAACAACAATACATAACTAGTATATATAACTCAAGAAATCCCTATCTCAAAGTAGAAGCTCAAAAGGAAAGGTGAGAGAAACCCCAAGATGCTCCAAACTCGTATTTTCTTGGATCAAAAGAAAACCCACTCAAAGCTCTAGCTTTTTAATAAAGAGAAATGGATAGAAAAGCCCTAGAAATGAAGTATTTGTAGAGAGAAGGAGTGATAGAGAGAGGGAGAGAGAGAGAGAGAGTCGGATCTAGGGTTTTGGGGGAAGAAGGAAATGAAAAAGTGATGAACTTCCCGCTGCTGAGATCTGATGTACGCGAGGCTCGCTCGAGCGAAGGCGTTGTCACTCGAGCGACTAGACATAACGAAAGAACCTCGCTCGAGCAGACAAAGTGAGACTTCAGGTCTACAACCCACCAACGCAGACGCACACTCGAGTGCAAGAATACTCGCTCGAGCAAAGAATACAGAGCTTGCTCGAGCGTGAGAAAGCTCGCTTGAGTGAAGAATGCCACTCTTCAGGTCTAAAAGAGACACAGACACACTCTCGAGCGCAAGGTTTCTCTCTCCAGCGAAGAGACACACCAGACAAGGCTCGCTCGAGCACAAGAAAGCTCGCTCGAGCGCAAAAAGCCTCGTTCGAGCGAAGAGACAAAAACCTGGGCAGCAACCACTTGCACCAACTCACAACCAACATGTTCCAAACTCGCTCAACACAACCCAAACTCAAATATAAGGAAACAAAGGATAGAAACACAAGGCATAAACCACATCATACAATCACGGATCACTATATTTGTTCTCTTGAAATTAGTGAAATTCGCTCTTGTGGACTTAGGTGATTTGTCGAACCACGTAAAACCTGTGCGGTTCTTGTTTGGTTACTTGTTTTGTGTTTGTTTTTTAGTCCTAGGCACAACATTAACTGTGTATAGCATGGGGATTATGCTAGTATATATAATATAATTCAATTGTCAATTAGTGTATTTTTCTAACGTATTATTTATATAAATTCTTTTAGAATTTTTAATTCAAAGAATAAATGTTGATGTTTGAAAATCCATATGTTTCAAAAAAGACCTTCAAGATTAATATTTTTTAAGATTATCACCATTTAACAATTTTAACATTTTAAAATTAAAAGAGAGAGAAAAGAAGAAATTGGAAGCTTGAGAAGTGATTGAAACTATAAAAAGAAAAATTGTTGATCTGACTTAAAAAAAATATAGCAATTAAAAATTTTGATAGCAAAGCCAGAGGAATCAAAGCTCCAGTTTAAAAAAATTACATTGCGTTGATCGGAAGGCCTTTCAATTAATTATGTTACATACATATTATATGGAGTGATTGAAACTATAAAAAGAAAAATTGTTGACTTGACTAAAAATAAATATAGCAATTAAAAATTTTGATAGCAAAGTCAGAGGAACTAATGCTCTAGTTTTAAAAGATTACACTGCGCTGATCAGAAGGCCTTTCAATTAATTATGTCACATACATTTTATATGGATTGAGCCTTTCAATTAATTATGTCACATACATATTAGGAAAAATTACCCAAAAATCTCATTGGGAAAATATTACTATATTTGATCCTGGAAGTTTTCTTTCAAACCAATAATGTTTTTGTTTATGGTATATTCTAGAGTTTACTTGTTTAACAAAGTATGATTTTGATTGTGATTTTTTCCTAATGTTTGGGTGGATTGGTTATGGTATGGTGTTAATTTTTGAAATTTTTGTAGAGGATTGCGTGGAGTAATTTGTGGGGTTAGTGATGTTTAGCCATTTGATGTAGGGGGCTGATGTGGAATTGTGATGTTGTTGTTGGTTGTTACTTATTTATTTATTTTTTGTTTGATTTTAACACTACCACCCACACAAGACCCACTACATACATGATTCTGACAAATTTTGCAAATAGTAAACCCAAACATTTTGGTATAACTGTAAATTACATAATAGCAATGAAAATGAGCATAACACTGTGCTGATTAGTGTCAGTTAAACAACATAAGTCATGCTCATTTAGCCATTAACATCAACATACAAATGGAAAACAAAGTGTTGCCGATCATTTTGCGTTCAAGTGCGCTGAGATGTGTTAGTATGCAACCAACATTATTCTTACAATTTTAGGATTTTTCGCTATTGCTAAGAGTGTCCTTCATATATCAAATTCACTCGTTACATTAGGACTTTAATAGTTCACTTATCTTCCTACATCAACATCGGCTTAATACCTCACAAGAAAAACCAATAACACAAATAGACATACTGTCGTAATTCGCCCAACACAACACATCTACTTACATGGCCATTGCACAATCACAGACCCAACAACAAGAAGAACATTGTACTGCGCCTACCCAACATCAACATCCACACCATGTTCACAATTCAAAATTACATCAATCAAACAAATTATACTAACATCTACCATGAACCACACCCCTAAAATCACATTCCTACCACCCACACTCAATAAAAAAAACCATAGAAACCAACCCAACAACATGAATACATTACCAATCCACCATTACCGAAAATTGACATCAACCCAAAGCCCATATTTCCCGATCACATAATATAGATAAGACCAATTACATTAACATTACAGCTCATTAATTCAAAGAACACAACATCGAACTATTTGTCCACCAGGAACCATGAAGATGTTGTGTTTGATTTTGGTACAAAATAACATCATGGAAACATGAAAAAATACCACCATTTCACACATAACACAACCACAATGTTGTACAAACTACACACGAACAAAGCAACATCAAACATTTCCATACCTTTTGCCATCGCAAAACAACGACCACACAAACGCCAATTCACAAATGATGTTAGCTCATCGATGTTTCAACCTCACTAATGATCACAAATCCAGAATCCTCAGTGCCCATGCCGACTTGTCTCTGCCAATGTGCCAGAAGGGGGTTTTTGTGGGTGGTGTTCAACATTATTTAGGAAATGAATATTCTAGTTCCAACATTGCCAAATTGATGCTTCAATCACCCAAGATGAGGATCCAATCACTAACATTGGAATAGAAACCCAGAAATTTTGCATTCTATCTCGTCCGTTTTGTTCAGAATGGAGGGAAATAATAAAAAGCTATAGTACACTTTTGGGCATTTTCGTAACTACAACATCACCAAAAACCCACCTTTACCCCTACTCAAGCCAAGTCACATGATAATTTCATGGGCTTTTACGTAACTAACATTCACATGGGACTTTTCAATCTACAAAATAAAACATAGGACTAAATGGTTCAACACATCCAAATTTGGGATTTATTGATGCTTTACCCTACATATTATATGGATTGAACCTTATGTTGGGATTGGGGTTGGTATTGTGCCTTGTGGCACAACACTCATGTTGTGAGGCCTCCGTTGAGAGTATGTTCTGAGTTTTTTTATGATAATTTGAATTGTTCATATTGTATGATTTATTAAGCATATTATTCATAAAAAATTTCAGGGTAATTGGACATATGTAACATTATGATCAACCTTAATTATATTTAAAAAATTATCAAAATTATACCAACTGTTTATTTTTGTTTAAAGCAAATGTGGTTTTGTTATGGAGTTACAGATGTCCAATTAATCTTATTTTTTTATATTATTTTTATGTATGATTTACTTGACGAACCTTATAATATAAATAGTTAGAATCATAAAAATAGATTTAGAACATGCCTTGACGGGCTTCACAACAACCATACTATTCCAAGTTCACCTTACGTCAATGAAAGAAAAATGGGGTCTTCTTCAAGTTGGGTGCCATTGTTTGAGGCCCAAGGCAATGGCTTTGCATTTGCGCCGGTCCTAGTCTCGTTCGTAGTGGTGGTGGTGGTGTTGGCGGTGGTGGGGGTGATAGTCCTAATAGCAGTGGTAAGGTGGTGGTTTGGTGATACTGAAAGTCGTGGTTACGGTGATGAAGGTGGTAGTGTTGGTAGTGGTGGGGTGTGGTCGAGGTGGTAAAGTGGTAGAGATGGTGGTCTTGGTTATAGTGTGGAGATGGTAATGAAGTGGTGGTGTTAGTATACAAAGTATGGTGGTATTGATAAGATCTTATTTCAAAAAATATTTTTCACTTTTCAAAAGTAGAAAATATTTCAGTCCAAATAAGTTATGTTTTTCGTTGATTCTCTTTTCTTATTGTATCAATCACTAGAAAATATTTTTTGCTCAAATAAATAAGCCTAAATGTGTTGGCTTTCGAAGTTTATTATTGTAATTATGAGCGTGCTAGCAAGGATCAATCAGTCCTTATAGAAAATTATTTGCCAACCAATTATCAGACGATTGTGTTTTAGTTCTTTCAACCTCAATGAAGAGGACTTTTACTGGTCGCTTGATTTAGGAGAATTAAGCAAATGACAATCAAATGAAGAGCAATTGAAGCATTTCATTAAAATGAAAACTTACAATGATCCAATTCAGCCTCGTAGAGGTTCACAGTAACAATCTACTTGAAACTACTCCTATGAATGAAGTGCAGTGCAGGAATTAAAGTACAGAAATGTAAAGAACATGAAATGTAAAAACTGGAAAGAAAATAAAGTATAATAAGACTGGTTTTTTGGATCTGAGTGTGGGGGCCTTTCTGCTATTTATACTTCTCAAGGATAACCATCTGTAGACACCCCATTTTTGACCGTCCTCAAGACTTGGATGTCACCGTTTGAACGCTCGGTGATCATCCCTGTTCGTGTTTGTTTTGAGTTCCCGGAGGTCTCGGCTACGCGCCTTGCCTCAGGATCTCTCGACTTGCTTGTTCTGTGTTTGGTTTTGCACCAAGGACTTGTGTGTTTTTGTACCTGAGGGTAGAGAGTAGCTTGTTAGCTACCCCTGACCCCCACCGACCTTGTATTGAGGCCACCGGCTGTGTATTTTTTCTATCGGCCATTAGTGAAATATACCTTTGGCCGGTCGGCACTTGGTGTGGTCGGCCGACCATCGGTTTGGCCGATGGACTCTTTTGCTGGCCGGTACCACCTTTTTGCCTCTTGCAGGCATAATGCATGCCAGCTGTGCCAGGTGGAATGCACGCACCCTGCCCCCCATGCACGGGTGTGGCTGTTTTGAACCTTTACACCCTTTTGGGTCCAAGCTTCCTAGAGAAGATTGCACCCTTTGCTCAAAGCTTCTTGAGGAAGCTTGACCCTTTGTCATAGCTTCCTCAAGAAGCTTGCACCCTTAGCTTAGCTTCCCTTGGAAGCCTTGACCCCCTTGACCCTTTAGGATAGCTTCTCTTAGAAGCTTGGCCATTTTCCTTGTCTATATAAGGAGAGCTCTCCTCTCCTTTGAAGGGGTTGAGCAAAAAACCAGAGCTTACATATATATTATGATATATATCACCTTCTCTCTCTACATCTTCCTCTCTCTCTCCTCCTTTGTGTGTGTTAGAGGCCTCAAAAGTGTGTTTTGACCTTAGTTTTGCACTAAGTCACCTACTATTACACCATACTTCAATTTTGGAGGCTTTGAGAGTTTGTTCTTGAGGTTTTGGGCTGGTTTTGATTAGAAGAAGGGGCCTGAGCTTGCTGTTCTTGAGGTGTTCTTCAAGGGTAGCATTTTTGCTTTAAATTCCCCAATCTTGCACTAGCTTTTGACCTGCTTTGCATACTGATTTGAGCTTCGTATATAACTGAAAAAAGTCTTGTATTTGCATGCTTAAGATACTTCATTAAGGTCACTTTGGTGTTGGGGGTCGACCTCCCCCTCTTAGGCCTTGTTTGGCCCTTTTGGTGCTCTCTTTGTTAAGCTTTGGTTACTTTGGTGTATTGGCCTTCTCACCACTGAAATCCAAAGGATTTTCAGTGGTGAAAAAGGGGCTTTGAAGTCTTGCATAGGGGAGGGACACCCCTCTCCCCTTTGTCTCTCTTTTGTTTGCATTTTTGGCTCATAAGGGTAGCATGCATGATTAGTCGTCTTTGGCTCCATTTCAGAGGTTTTTGGATGTCATTAGGTCATAATATGCCTCTGTTTTTGGTCGGATTAATGGCCCCTCTCATGCTTAATACACTTGCTTTGTATTCCCCCATTTTGCCTAGAAATGCATTTTGCCATTAGACCATCATGCTTGCACATTTTTGCTTAGCTTTGTGAAGCTTTTAATCATATTTTGCCATGCTTGAGGTCTGTTGGATGTTGATTTGGTCATGCATTTCATGCTTTGTATAGCCCTTTGCATTCTAGTATGTTGGCATCGGGTGTGTGAGTCATGAGCACGCTTGAGTTGGCCCATTTCAGTGATTTGGAATCACTTACCATGCCATTTCAGTCCATGTTTTGTGCTTAAATTTTCGCATTTATCATTCCTTCCATGCCTAGAAGAAGCCTCCTTTTATGCCTTGCAATGTAGCATTGTGCATGCCTATGTGTTTGAGTCATTTGAGCTTCCATAACAGTGGGTTTTGGGACTTATTTCGATGCATTAAAACTCTATTTTGTATTAATAAGTCCATGCCATGAGTGGTTGGGATGTTTGTTGAGTAATGCCTCTCACTTGCGGCCTTGAATACCTTCCATTTTGCATCCATTCCCTAGCATGATTTGGCATCATCCTTCACATTTTTTTTTTTAGAGTTTAACATGAGTGTTTGATGTCCATGTTTATCACCTTTGAGTGTTCTTGAGAGTAGCCTTCCATGCTTGGGTTTTTGGCTCATTGGTGTGCATGTTTGCATGAGCACTTGTCCATCATTTTTGGCACTTTTGGCCACTGTTTTTGGGTGTGGCTGAGGCCTCCCATTTCAGTTTGAGACCACCCTTGTACATAGTTGCATACTTGGCATGTTGCATGTTGCATTCCATTAGTTGCATGCTTCCATTATATCATGTTTGCATTGAATGCTTGCATTGTGTGATAGGTTGCATCACATTGCATTTTGTATGATAGGTCACATTGCATTTGGCATGTTTTGTACCTTAGCCACATCTTGCATATTTGAGTCATGCTGTATACTTTAGCCACATTTCATACATTGCATTACATTTTGCTTGGTTTGGGGTGTCAAACCAAGCATGAAAGTTGAGGAGTGTTCGTACTCAAAGTGACGCAACCCGTCTCAACCCTCGGTCGCCAATGTCCTTGACCTCAACATGATAGGTTGTTGGCATTCATTTGTTTAATTTGCATGCATTTACATCGATTTGCAACTTGGCCTCTTAGGCCATCATGCATCGAAATGCGCAATTGATGGCCTGAGGGTCGAGGGCCACACTCCCTTGAGTCCATAACATGATTGGGAGAGTGGCCATGCACACATTTGCTTGAAAATTCCATGCCATACACTGCTTGCCTCTGCTGCTGTCAACTGCAGGATTCTGCAGGAATCAATGGCCGACCGGCCACTAGTGTCCAGCCAATGACACCATATTTAGCCGATAAGCCTATTCCCATGGCCGGTGGTCTCCTGTTCTGGCCGGTGACATCCCAGAGCACTCAGGAGGAAGTTCAAGTCAGTTCTGGAGACTTTCATAATTTTCAGAGGGGTGAGGCAATGTAAACAGAGGCAACAGTGGCATGGTACGGGTTTCTGGGCGAGATGGATTCGAGCATGCATCATCCACGCATTCCGAGGTAGGGCTACGGCCTTTTCCCTTCTGCATTTAATTTGTTAATTAAATTAGAAGTTCTGTAATAATTAATTTAGTATCATTCATTTGGACTGTAATATTTATTCGGACCCTCCGAGCGAGGGCAATTGTGTAATAAGTGTGTGTGAGTGTGTGTATGTCTTCCAACCCCACGTCTTTCTTCCCTTTTATTTACTAGCTTTCGATGGTTAGTTTAGGGCATATTTAATTTAGCATACCTTATGTTATGCATGCGTGTATTCATACATTTGTCTTGCATGCACCGGGCTCGGCGCATCATGCTAACTGCATTGTATTTCAATTCCAAATTGAATATATGTTATCTGTTGCATCTCATATGCCATGTTTAGATAGCCGAGCCTGTCTAGATTGCATCTTTGCATGTTTTGCATTAGCCATTTTAAACACGAACTAGGATCATGCATATGATTACTAACTAGTTTCTGTTTTGGCTTGGAGTACTAGGTAAGCTTTTATGCTTTAGCATGCCACATGTGTGTGAATGTTGCCATGATAGCATAATTACCATGAGGCTAGTTGCTTATGTGATATAACTGCCTGAATGCCTGTGGGTGAAGGTTGGGTTATTTGAATTGGAACAATGCATTGAATGCGGGTTTTAAGCCCACTTGGAAGTGGCAAAACCATATTTTCTAAGCCCACTTGAGGGTGGCAAAATTCATGTCTTAGCCTACTTGCGGGTAGCACCATCAAACCATTTTCAAACAAACAAACATGAAATGTTTTGTTTCAATTCAGGCAACTTAGTTTATACTTGTTTGCTGTGCGCATCACGTAGTGAATCTAGGCTAATAACCAGAATAAGAACGCATAATGTTTTCAAAACAAGATATCATGGTTAGTAAAGGCCGATCTTTGATCGGGCGAGCGGGGGTGCTCATAGCTTACCTTCCCCAATCGTACCCAAGTTCTCGAACCGAGACAACTTTGGTGATGACGGACACGTGGCCTTTGGCAACGAGTCAGGGTTTCCTAAATTCCCCCATAAAAAATATTTAGGTGGCGACTCTGTATCTGGCAAAGCAGCCCATGTTTGGCACTTCTTTTCTAAAATCCTGTTTTTCTCAAAACGATTTGCCGGATTTGGACTCTTTGGTTCAGATTAAGAACCGTGACAAATCGAGTCCGAACTGTAGCGTGGGGCCCACGGGCGTGTCTACAGTTTCTGGTGACTCTACTGAGGAGATTTAGAGAGCTTGACTCGAACTCGTGATATCCTGTTTTGATTTCATTTATGTGTTTCTTTGCATTGCATGTGCATTGGTGCACCTAGGACACCGTGTTTGCCATCTGCCATTCCTGAACGGTTTGCCGGAGGCTTGTCTTGTCAAGGCATGACCATAAGGTTGACCGGTTATGGGCTCTGACAGTATGGGAACACAAACCCGGTTTTACCGGGGCACCCCTTTTTGACCATTCGACCTAGTGCATATCGAAATCCATAGTGACCATTCCAAGCTAGGACAGGTTGCTTACCCGATCATAGGTTGTTTGAAACCGCTGTGTGTGTAGTGAAACCCTAGCTCCTGACAAAATAGGACAGGGAAACCTTACCCCAACATAGGGGTGTTTTGGCTCTCACTTGTCTGCTATGTGCTTTAGAGTTGGCCTCTACAGGATTGCACGTATCAGTTTGCAAGTTTGGGCATCAGGCCTGCGAGCACCAGTATTTTGAGAATCAGTTATCTGCGGGTATCAGATTCGGCTTTGGGGAAAAATAATCAGTGTTTGAGAACAGTGTATTCAGCTTATCGACAGGGTGTTGTTATGCCCAACCATGTGTTATGTTTATTTAAGCTGTTGTGCTGTCCGTTTGTCTGGTTGTTTATTTCCTTATTGCTTTATTTATCTTTTTGCTAGGTAGTTTAGCACGATTGCTTCTGACCCAGTAGATATTCCCCAAGCACTCTGGACTAGAGGTCGCCAACTTAATCGATCTGAGGATCTGGTTGACGGACAACCAGTGTTTTATTCTTTACCCCCGGTTATCAGACGAAGACCGAGAAAACGCAGTGTATCTGAGGAGAGATTGCCAGAATAGTGGTCAACCCTACCAGTGGACAGTCAGGCCGAGGCCTCAATTTTCGCCATAGATAGGGAATATATACCTGTAATTCAATCAGAACAGAGCAGTATGGCAAGCTTAGAGGAGATGGTGCGCCAGCTCCAAGAGAGCATGAAAACTATGCAGCAAGACGCTGTCCGGCAGGCGGAGTTCGCCAAGCAACAGGCCACGGTTATGACTGAATAGGCAGAGTTAATCATAAGGTTACAACAACAGGCCGGGGCATCTGCCTCACATCAAGCTCCTCCCCCACCAAGGGTTCCGATACCCGAGGAGACACCAAATGTCCAGAATGCCCAAGAGGATACAGATATTCCAACAGGGCCGCCTCCGCCCCTGATTCTACCGCAACTATCCAAGACGCCCACCTGTCAATGTACCGGACTCTCCCTTCGAGTTCGAAGTGGATCCCACGGCCTTGAAGCTGAGCAAGCTTGAAAAGCTGTTCAAGAAATCCCAAGGAGTCAAGACCATCCCTGATATTGAGGACGGGTATACCGACGCAGCTGTGACGCTGCCGGACCGATTCAAGATGCCGCATATTGACCGATTTGATGGGTCCGGGGACCCCATGGTGCACATGAGGTTGTTTTCAGACATCTTAAGGCCGATGGGCCTTACCAGACTGCAGAAGCTGTCTCTATTCGGCCGGACCCTGTCGGGTGTAGCGGCCATCTGGTACGCCAAATTAGAAGATGATGTTAAGAGAAACTGGGATGAGATGGCCGAGGCGTTCATTGCAAAGTACTCATATAAGACGCAAATTGAGATTACAACCCGTGATCTCGAGACAACAAGGCAAGAACCTAAGGAGAGCTTTTCGGAGTTCGTAACCAGATGGAGGGCCAAGGCCTCAATGATGACCCTAAGGCCCACCGATAAGGATCAAATTCGGATGATTGTGCGCAATCTCTAGCCTAAGCTGATGCAAAAGATGATCGTGCTCCCCTTCCCTACCTTTTCAGATCTGCATGAGATGGGAGTACAGATCGAGGATGCCTTGAAACAGGGCTTGATTGATAATGACAGAGAGCCGCCCAGGAGAACCTTCAACCGCAACACTAATGCGGGCCCGAGCGGCGCTACGACTGCAAGAGCCTCAGAAGTGAGCATGGTCACCACCATTCCCCCTCCCCCCAAGAACCATGGCAGCTACGCCATTCTCCGGTGCGTCCGGAAGCAACACACAAACAACCAAATATCAACCCAAAAACCAAAGAACCTTCGCTCCACTGTATATGCCCCTGTCCAAAGCTCTGGGGGTTTTAATCAGAAAAGGGCACTTGAAGCCCCTAGAGCCGAGGCCATTGCAGGAAAAACTTCCCCCTACCCACAACCCAACTAAATATTGCGCATTTCATCAACAGCACGGTCACGACACAGACCAATGCTACCGATTACGTCATGAGATTCAAGATCTCATTGATCATGGGGTGATTATGCCTCCCTAAAAACCCAATGTCACAACGAACCCTCTCCCACCGCACCACCAAGCTCCACCTCCCAAAAGAATCAACTTTATCCAGAATGGGGTCGTGTCTTACGATCCTAGCATATATATCACCCCATCCCACCTACCCAAGCCAGAGGTGCTCCTTCCTGACTGCACTGACTTGTGTATGTTGGACATCTCCAGAATCCAACCCAAACCAATGATGGTGACTGTTGAAGACGGAACAAGGGAGTTTTCCGAGGAGAATGAGATTGTTGAGTCAGAATCTGAGGAATTTGAGATTTTTGCCGGGAAGGTGTACAGTCCGGGCGACTACATTTTGTCGGTAGGGCAGGATAGATCAAGTGTGGAATTGACGGAAAGGGCAGAGTTTTGTGCGATACAGGGGGATAGATTTGATCAGGGATCAGAGGACTTAGCGGTTGTGGAAGGGGACTTTGTTGACTTCCAATTTTTCGACGAACAAGGCCCAGCGGACATGGCCGTCAACTGGTCAGATTTTGAGGGATCAGTCAAAGTTACCGGGTGGCTTGATGACCTACCAGACGTTGTCAAAGAATCTCAGTTGGAATAGGGCCCGACAGGGGCAAGAATAACAGTGGTGGCCGGAAGGGCCGGAAATCAGAGTACATCACCAAAGAGCACCGGTGTCAAGAATCTCGCTTAAGATTGGAGCATTTTGAATACAGGAATTGTTGAACAAACAGCTGTACTGACACAGATGGAACAAGAAAGGTTTGAGGATTCCGAGAGAATCAGGAAAGCTAAAGCCCATGAGGGGACCGAAACTGCTGTGTGCACAAGGACAAGAAATACCGCGAGCATATGGATGGAAGGTACTGCGAACATAAGAACAGTCATGCCGGAGACGGACAGGTGTCCGTCGGTTGCTGACGAAATATGGTGGGAGGACGATGATTTATGTCTTGCCCATACGGACGAAGATTGGGGGAACAATCAGCCAGACGATACCTGGTACATCGGCGAAGTCGATCATATGACAAGGAGCAGGCGGTATTTCAAGCCCCCACACCTAGATCAACCAGAGGCGTCTGGAAAGGATAGGGAGGCTGAGAAGCAGAAGGAGAAGTAACTTGAAGACGAGGCCGTGCTCAAACAATTGAAAAAGATACAAGCAGACATCTCCATTTGGGGACTGCTTATGGCATCGCGAGTGCATCGACAGGCTGTCTTATCGGCCATGGACAAGGCCAAGCTCTCGATAGAAACCACGCCCAAGCAGTTGGTGGGCTTAGTTTTTCCGGGAGGAGCTACCCCGATGTTGACTTTCTCTGATAAGTCAGACCAAAGTTGGGCCGGGACAGCATGAAATAGACTTCCATGTCTTAGAAGTGCCTGTAACTTTCAATATGCTTTTGGGGCGGCCGTGGCTGCACCAGGTAAAGGCAGTCTCTTCCACTTTGCATTAGATGGCAAAATACCCCCATGGGAAGGGAGTAGCCATTGTTTTTGGAAATTCATCGATCCATCCACCGCCGGAAGTATCCACGCGAGTGTTGGAAATTAAGCACGGTATGGAGGACGTGTTCATGTCGGGTTTTTCCTTGGCTGAGGCTCAGGTCGTTTAGAACATCATGGCTGTTAATGAGGGGGTGTATGTCAGTGCTCAATCCGTATACCTCATGAATAAACTTCAACACATCCCCGGGATGGGATTGGGAAAGAGCGGCCGGAAGGGCGTTGCAGCATTGGCCGAAGTGCCACACAACCCACACACCTTTGGCTTGGGTTATCTGCCCACCAAGGAGGATTGGGCAAGGAAAGGCAAGGAGATGGCTGGGAGAGCCAGAGCAAAGCAGGCGAGGAAGTCTTTTGAACTAATGCATCGGCCCATCCAGGGTACCCTAAACGGACGCTTCGTCCGAGAGGGGGAGGATTTTCCATTCTGTGGTTTCCCAGAGTCGTGGCTGAATACGAAGAGGAAACGCGTGCCACATTTTGAGATCTTCTTTGACCTGCAATTATCCGGGGATGATGTTGCCGAAGAGCAGACAGACCCAACAGTTGAGGTTAAGCAGAGCAAGAAAGTGGAGTCTGAGGACGCCAAAAGTGAAATGGAGGTAGCGCTGGCTTGTCTACTTTCAAATCCTGCGATCGAATAGAAGTGCTTGGGGGATAACTTCTCGGTGTCCATGATCGGGAATGAAATGGCTGCGGGCCCACCGGCAAACATTTTGGATGCATCCATCGCATCCTCTCTTATTTGGCAGTATGAAGAGGGATTTTCGTCAAGCAGCACCGGGTCAGGTAGTGGGCCGAAATTTGATTCCACCGAGTCTTGTGAGTCGGAATTAGGTTCCAGCTCAACTGAGTCTGAGTCCGGTATTCCTGGGGGTGATAACCCGGATACCACAGTCCTGTCCAGGTCGTCTTTTTCCTTCTCTTTTGAGTCTGTTGTAACAGAAGAATCGGACGGTTTGGATGTGCTTAATGAGAATGAAGTAGATGTGGTTTCTGAGTACTTTTCTGTGCCCTTGATTTATTGCATTAACTCAGACTTTCAAAATTTTGATGAAAACGCCGAGGAAGAAATTCCTCCGGTTTTGCAACGCTTAATTGAACAAGAGCAGGAAAAATTTGTTAAACCCTTAGTGGATGAAATCACTACTGTGAATATTGGTACTGAGAAGGACCCACGGCTGGTCCAGATCGGGTCCACGTTGTCTTCGGAGGAACGCGAGCGCTTAGTCGCTTTATTAAAAGATTTTGAAGATGTTTTTGTGTGGTCCTACGAAGACATGCTTGGGATCGATCCTGAGATTGTACAGCACCGGATCCCTCTTGACCCCGAGGCCCGACCCATCAAGCAGAAACTCAGAAGAATCTGCCCTGACTGGGCCATCAAGATTAAGGAAGAGGTCACCAAGCAAATCGACGCAGGGTTCTTGCTGGTATCCTAATACCCGACTTGGTTGGCCAATATTGTTCCGGTGCCGAAGAAGGATGGCAGGATCAGGGTATGCGTGGCTTTCAGGGACTTAAACAGAGCTAGTCCGAAGGACGACTTTCCCTTGCCGCATATTGATGAGTTAGTGGATTTCACAACGGGGCATGCTTTGCTTTCGTTTATGGATGGCTTCTCAGGCTACAATTAGATAGTGATGGAACTTGAAGACCGGGAGAAGACTGCTTTCACCACCCCGTGGGGGACATATTGCTACAGAGTGATGCCGTTTGGGTTGAAGAATGCTGGAGCTACATATCAACGAGCCGCGACCACAATATTGCATGACATGATCCACAAAGAGATTGAGGTGTACGTGGACGGCATGATTCTCAAGTCCAAAGAAAGAGAGGGCCACTACACCGCCTTGCAAAAGCTTTTCCAAAGGATTAGAGAATTCCGGTTGCGGCTGAACCCTCAAAAGTGTACGTTCGGTGTTACAGCGGGAAAAATACTGGGGTTTCTGATTACACAAAGGGGCATCGAAGTCGACCCTTCCAAAATCAAGGCCATCTTAGAAATGCCACCACCAAAGACCGAAAAGGAGGTGCGAGGCTTTCTGGGTAAAGTGCAATTCATAAGACGGTTTATCTCAAAATTAACCTTGACTTGTGAACCACTTTTTGGTCTCCTGAAGAAAGGAATGAAGTTCCAGTGGGACGGCCGATGCCAAGCTGCTTTTGAACAGATCAAGGAATACTTACAGAACCCACCCGAGTTGTCACCACCAGAATCGGGGAAACCGTTGATATTGTACCGTTCAGTAATTGAGACTACAATGGGCTGTATGCTCGCGTAAGAATCTGAAGACAAGGTAGAGAGAGCCATCTACTATCTAAGCAAAAAGATGCTAGAGTATGAGACTCGCTACACACCACTGGAAAAGGCTTGCTTAGCCTTGGTATAGGCTACCAGGAAGCTGCGACACTACCTATTAGCTCACTCCGTAATGTTGGTTTCACAACTCGACCCCATCAAATATCTTTTTGAGAAACCAGCACTTACGGGTAGGCTAGCTCGTTGGTTACTGTTGCTCTCCGAATTCGATTTGAAATATGTGACGCGCAAGTCAGTCAAGGGAAGGGCAGTAGCAGAATTTTTAGCTGATCATCCGGTGGAAGGGGGTGAAGCAGTTGGGTACTTATTCCCAGATGAGGCCATTTTGCATATTGAAGATGAAACTTGGACGATGTACTTTGACGGAGCGTCAAACCAGTATGGGATATGGGATAGGGCTGTTGCTAATAGCACCCAATAATTTCCGCATCCCCCTAGCCTTCATACTCCGGTTCAAAGTCTCGAACAACGAAGCAGAATATGAGGCATGCATTGCCGGTCTAGAAGCAGCCCTGGAACTAGGGGCAAAATGATTGGACGTCATTGGGGACTCAAACCTTGTTGTGTCTCAAGCAAAAGGAGACTGGAAAGTTAAAGAGGAAAAGATGATAATGAATCACCAGACCTTGGACTTGTTAATTCCTCGGTTTGAGAAGCTAAACTTTGCTCATCTACTAAGAGAGAACAACAGGTTCGCAGATTTACTAGCAACTCTATCTTCCATGATAGACATTCCGTTTGGAGTCGGGATGCGTCCAGTCATTATTGACCAAAAGTTTGCGCCAGCATATGAATCAATTGCTACCATAGATGAGGTTCAGGACGGGAACCCCTGGTATTACGACATTTGTGTCACGACCCAAACCTGCCCCTATGGGTTTAGCACCGTAACCGGCCAGTGATCCGAGATTACCGAAGGCCTGCTTAACAGTAATACAGTAAAACAGAGTACAAGGGCTGGCGGAAACCAATACAGTAAATAAACAATGTCCAATGAGCTGTGACAGTCTTATGCAAAAAGACTCTTCATTCATATATATATACAGTCAGTGATAGAACAGTACACACAATGTTTACAATCATTCAGAACAGGGACTTAATCCCTATTAAACAGTACAGTAACAGTCTATACAGTTATTACAGTAACAAAACAGATATGGAGACCGATGGGGAAATTAAAACACCCTAAGCCAAAGCTTGACAGGTTCGGAACCTCGCAGTGAGGCACAGTGGTTGGCTTGACAAAACTGGAGTTTACCTCGACGCTTCTAGCCGCGGACTGGTGCCTGTACACCTACATATATATATAATATGAGCAGTGAGCTAAAGCCAGTGAATAACACAATGCGTAAAGAGGTTAAGAATGAATGTCCTTACAGTAATGAAAACAGTTCATTGATTCAGTATATCAGTCATTCAGTCATATGTGGTACATCCATTAGCATAACAGTACAGTAAACAGTAGGTCTTAAAGGACCGAACAGTAAATGATGGCCATCAATCAGTAAACAGTAGTGGTTCCAACAAGGGAACCGACAGAGATCTCTGTAACAGTAACAGTCAGTAACAGTAGTTGCTAAGGATGCCACAATACAGTTCAGAATATAGGACATACATTCATTCAGTTAACAGTATCAGTTCAGAAACAGTACAGTTCAATTGTTCAGAAGATAATCATTTTGAACATATCTTTACATAGTTGTTACTCACAGAGTTCTGGGCTACAGTATGCTAGAGTGCGTCCCCAGTCGTCAACCCTACACAGTTTACAGATCAAACACACACTAAGCTACACAGTTGGGAAAGATAATAACTTAATCCCTAATTTGCCTCGGTGTGTTCTACATCTATATCCTCATTAAGATATCTTAAACTAGGCCTAAGAATGCCTAGGATGGGATGAGGATACAAAGATGTGTACAGAAAACAGTTACAGAATTTTTAGAAAAACAGAGTCCCGCTCGAGCGCCGGTTTCCCCGCTCGAGCAGACACGCAACAAAGGTACACGCTCGAGCGTACAGTAAAAGTACTGGATAGGCAAAATCTCCGCTTGACGGACGCTCGACGCCCGCTCGAGCGCCACTTTCCCCGCTCGAGCGGGAGTGCAAAATCTGGAAAATCTAGATTGCACCTTCAAGCCAAAAACCAAGTTTTGATGCTCCAAATTCGATCCTCTTGGGCCAATTTTCTGGAAAACATTTGTAAACTCATAGAACAACATGATTCCAAAGCTCAACTGAAAAATCAAGGCCCAAGGGTGTTTAATTCAAACCCAATTTCAAACCAATTTTCATGTATAAGATGAAATGCAACATGCATGAACTAAATCATTTTCAAGCTTTAAACACAAGCTCAAATGAGCCAATTCCTTCAAAGACAAGATGAAATCATGGACTAGAATTCTAATATGAACGTGCATGTGAAAATTTTCCATGAAATCAACTCTCAACTCAACAATTCAAACATGCATGCATGAAATGAGCTATAATGCAACATATTAGAACTAAATCATGACTTGGCTCCTCAATTAAACATGAACATGCAAGAATCAACTTAAACACAACAATGAGAGGTTGAATTCCCTTACTAAGTCTTGAATTAGAGTGTAGGAGCTCAATTTACAATTATCTTCTAAAATCTCCAAGTCTTAACCAATTCTCTCTAACTAGATGTACCAATTCTCTCTTAATGCTCTCCCTCACTCTCTCTATTCGGCTATGCAAGTGCAAAGGGGCTGAGGAAAAGCTTTGTGCAAGTGTAATAAGGCTCAATTATGCTATATTGATTGGGCCACTAAGGGTTAGTTTGGTAAATAAGTCCAAAACTTGCAATTAGTCAATAATTAATCTAATTTAATCATACCTAACCAGTTTTCAGATAATTACACCATAAAATCACATGAATTATGATGATCATAAAACATCAATCGATTTCTGGTTCGGCCGCCAATAAGGCCTTCAATTTACAGTTTAAACATAAATACACAAACAGATAATTAAACAATCAAACAGATGGATTATGCATTTAAACAGATACAATCAATCAATTAATTCCAGATTTCAGTCAGTCAGTTCAGTATTTTAATCAGTCATAATCAGTCTCAGTTTAGCAGTAATCGGTGTTTTATCGGTAATCAGTGATGAGGGTTGTTACAGTCTCCCCTCCTTAAAAAGAGTTTAGTCCTCTAAACTCGAGTTACCTTCAGTCTGGAAGAAAACAGGATTCAGTGGGAACAGTTCAGGATATCTTTTAGCCATGTCATCTTCTCTTTCCCAAGTGGCATATACGCCACCATGGTTTTTCCAGTCGACTTTCACTAACGGGATCTCTTTGTTTCTCAATTTCTTGATCCATCTGTTTATAATCTATATAGGCCGTTCCTCGTAAGTGTAGTCATCACTCAGCACTACACGAGTCGGCTCTATCACATGGAAAGGATCCCGGAGGTAGTTCCTCAACATAGAGATGTGGAAGACGTTGTGCATATGCTCCATTTCAGGTGGAAGTGCAACTTGATACTACCGGATTGATTTTCTCAATAATCTCATACGGTCCGACATATCTTGGCGCTAACTTGCCTTTGACTCCAAAACGAGTCTAGCCTTTCATCGGTGTCACTTTCACAAAAACGTGATCACCCACTTCATACTCTCTGGTTCGTCTTCTGACATCTGCATAACTTTTCTGTCTGCTCTGTGCGGTTTTCAGTCTCTGTTGTATCAGTTTCACTTTCATAAACAATCTCGGGCCCAAGCAAAGGCCCATCTCCAACTTCTGCCCAGCAGATCGGAGATCTACATTTTCTGCCATACAATGCCTCGAAAGGCGCCATGCCAATACTTGAATGATAGATGTTGTTGTAGGCGAATTCAGCTAAGGGCAATGGCTTTCCCAGTTTCCCTGAAAATCAAGGACACACATTCTCAGTAAATCCTCCAGAGTCTGGATGGTCCTTTCTGACTGGCCATCTGTCTGAGGATGATAGGCACTACTTAGTCTCAGCTCGGTACCCAATGCAGTCTGTAGGCTTTGCCAAAATCTCGATGTAAACTTCGAATCCCTATCAGAAACAATAGACACAGGCACTCCATTCAGTCTAACAATTTCATCAATATAGAGTATAGCCTAATTTGTTCGCATTATAAATTGTCTTGACAGGTAAGAAGTGAGCAGATTTAGTCAGTCTATCAACAATAACCCAAGTTGAGTCCATACCTTTACTGGAGCGAGGCAACCCAACGATAAAATCCATAGTAATATGTTCCCATTTCCACTCTGGTATCGGTAAGGGCTGCAATAAGCCTGCGGGTCGTTGATGTTCGACTTTGACTTGTTGGCAATGAAGACATTTTGATACAAAATCGGCAATTTCTTTCTTCATTCCCGGCCACCAAAAATTCAGTTTCAGGTCTTGGTACATTTTCGTATTCCCTGGGTGAATAGAAAATTTTGAATTGTGGCCCTCTTGCAGAACTCTTCTTTTCAATTCTGAATCATTCGGTACACACAGTCTTTCTTGAAATTTCAGTACATTATTTTCAAACTTGAAACCCAGTCTCGGTTTAGATTCCCTTTCTTCGATGATCTTCTTCAAGAAGTCATCCAATTGCTATTTCTCTTTAATTTCTTCAATCAGTGCCGGTTGAGCAAAAATAGCAGCTAAGGTTCCACCTTGTTCTCGCAAAACAATTTCTATTTCAAATTTTCAAGGTCACAAAGCAACTCTTTTGTCCGTAAGCAAACAGGCTAAGTTTCCAATTGATTTCGGCTTAGTGCATCGGCAACGGTATTGGCTTTTTTCGGATGGTACAAAATCTGTAGGTCATAGTCTTTAATCAGTTCTAGCCATCTCCACTGTCTCATGTTCAGTTCTTTCTGCGTGAAGAAATATTTTAAACTCTTGTGGTCGGTGTATACTTCACATGTCGCCCCATACAGATAGTGACGCCAGATTTTCAGTGCAAACACTACTGCAGCAAGTTCCAGATCATGGGTCGGGTAGTTCTTTTCATGCGGTCTCAGTTGTCGGGAAGCATAGGCAATTACTCTCCCATTCTGCATTAAAACACATCCCAAACCCTTATGAGAAGCATCACTAAATACAATATAACCATCCGTACCTGATGGTAGGGTAAGAACCGGTGCAGTCACAAGTCGAGTTTTTAATTCTTGGAAAGCAGATTCCCTTTGGTCAGTCCAGTCAAATGATATCCCCTTTTGTGTCAGTTGAGTCAATGGTAAGGCAATTTTGAAGAAATCTTTGACAAATCTTCTGTAATATCCAGCCAAACCCAAAAAGCTTCGGACTTCTATCACATTTGTTGGTCTAGGCCAGTTTACTACAGCTTCAATTTTCTGCGGATCAACGGAAATTCCATCTTTGCTAACAACATGCCCCAAAAACATAACATGATCAAGCCAAAACTCACATTTAGATAGTTTAGCATAGAGTTTCTGTTCTCTTAGGGTTTGTAGGGCAAGTCTCAGATGATGTTCATGTTCTTCTATACTTTTGGAGTAAATCAGTATGTCATCAATGAATACAACAATAAAGTCATCAAGGTATGGTTTAAAGATTCTGTTCATGAGGTCCATAAATGCAAGCTGGTGCACTGGTGACTCCGAAAGGCATAACTAAAAATTCATAATGTCCATACCTCGTTCAAAAAGCAATTTTGTCAATGTCTTCTGGTTTAACTTTCAACTGATGGTATTGGATCTGAGATCGATCTTAGAAAATACTTGAGCACCCTGTAACTGATCAAATAAGTCATCAATTCGCGGTAATGGGTATTTATTTTTCACAGTTACCTTGTTCAGTTCACGATAATCAATACACAGTCTCAGTGAGCCGTCTTTCTTCTTCACAAATAAAACAGGAGCGCCCCATGGCAAAATACTAGGTCTGATGAATTTCTTATCTAACAGTTCTTGCAGTTGCACTTTCAATTCTTTCAGTTCAGTTGGAGCCATTCGGTAGGGAGCTTTAGATACTGGCTGTGTTCCCAGAATCACATTAACGGTGAATTCAATCTCCCTGTCAATCAAATCCCCTGGCAGATTATCTGAAAAAACATCTGGGAATTCTCTGACTATGGGAATACTGTTCACATTAGCATTATCATCAGTAGATATAGTCAATACAGAACACAGATACCCTTTACACCCTTTCTAATCAATTTAACGGCTTTCACAGATGAAATCAGATATGGAGGGGGTACTACTTCCACCCCATTAAACACAAATTCAGGCACCCGGTGGATGGAAAACTACTTGTTTCGTTACACAGTCTATAGTGGCATGATATTTCGTTAAGCAGTCCATCCCCAATATAACAACAAAATGGTCTATGTTCAGAGGTAGTAAGTCAATAAACAGATGTGCATCTCTAACAATAATTTCACAAGCAGGGTACATATATGCACAAGTCATGGATCCCCAAACGGGTGATGATACGGCTAACAGATAATTCATGGGTTCTAAGAGTCTATTCAATTTTCGCGAAAAAGCATGCGACACATATGAATGCGTAGACCTCGAATCAATCAGTACATATGCATTTTGAGTAAAAATAGAGAGGATACCTGACACAACGGTCTCAGTATTTTGTACGTCTCCCGGTACTAGGGCGAACACTCGGCCGTGCCTCATAGGCTCTTTCCCGGTAGCTTTGGGGTTCGGTTTTGGTGCAACAGTTGATGCTGCTACGCCTGGTGTAGCTTTACTACTGCCTGCGGAGTAGAGGGGCAGTCTTTAACCATGTGGCCTACCTTGCCACACCTGTAACAGGCTCCTGATATTTTGTAGCAAACCCCTTTATGCTTCCTGTCACACTCAGAACAGGGTGGTATGAAACCACTCCCTTGGTTAGGGCTAGTTGTTGACCCCGTGTTCTGTTTCTTGTTCAATGGATTGTGCTTGCCTTTCTTGAATTTAAAACCTGCCTTTTACCACGCCATTCAGACGCTGGTGTTTTAGTTTTCAGTGCCTCGATGTTTGATTCAGCCATCAAAGCTCGGTCAAGAACATTCACATAGTTTGGTAACTTCAAAACATTAATTCTGTCCAGTATTGCAACATTCAGGCCGCCTTGAATTTTCTGGCCTTCTTGTAATCAGTGTCCACCATGTGTGGTGCGTATCTAGCAAGCTCAGTAAATTTTGTCTCATATTCAGCAACGGACATTGTGCCCTGTTTCAGCTGTTCAAATTCAGTTACTTTTCTGTCCCTGACACATTGAGAGAAGTACTTTTCAAAGAAGGCTCCCTTAAATTGAGCCCATGTCATAACGGTGTTGGTGTCACGGACTAACATCCACCACCTTCTGGCCTCTTCTTGCAGAGTAAAGGTGGCCAACAATACCTTGTGTGCTTAGAGCACGGGAACACCTCAAATAATTTTTCAGTCTCAAGAACCACGCTTCAGCTTTTAACGGTTCAAGGCCTTCCTGAAAGGATGGCGGTTTCATCTTGCTGAACTTATCGGTGAGAGCAATAATGTCCCCATCATTAACATTCACATTTTGTTCCGGCTATACCGGATGAGGAGGTGGGGGCTGTTGATTCTGTTGTTGATCCAGTCTTTCGGTTATTAGTTCCATCATTCTTTCCAGTCTTGCCATTCTTGCCTCAGAGGATGAGGATTCAGATTCATTTGCAGTTCTTGCATTATCCATTTCACTATAGGCATTATAACAGTTTTAAACATAAGCAGTTGCATACTTAAACAGTTTATCACATTAGCATATATTCAGTCATGTCATAACCACACACTTATCATGCTCATGCAATGCCCTAATCGCTTTTCTAGGACATCCTATAGCTCATTTAGACACGTGTGTGCGGTATAACTCGTGGTTAACCTGGCTCTGATACTACTCTGTCGCAACCCAAACCCGTCCCTATGGGTTTAGCACCGTAACCAGCCAGTAATCTGATATTACCGAAGGCCTGCTTAACAGTAATACAGTAAAACAGAGTACAAGGGTTGGTGGAAGCCAATACAGTAAATAAACAATGTCCAATGAGCTGTGACAGTCTGTATGCAAAAAGACTCTTCATTCATATATATATATATATACAGTCAGTGATAAAATAGTGCACACAATATTTACAATCATTCAGAACAGAGACTTAATCCCTATTAAACAGTACAGTAACAATGACCGACGGGGAAATTAAAACACCCTTAAGCCAAAACTTGGCAGGCTCGGAACCTCGCAGTGAGGCACAGTGGTTGGCTTGACAAAACTGGAGTTTACCCCGACGCTTTTAGCCGCGGTCTGGTGCCTGTACACCTACATATATATATATATATATATATGAGCAGTGAGCTAAAGCCCAGTGAATAACGCAATGCGTAAAGAGGTTAAGAATGAATGTCCTTACAGTAATGAAAATAGTTCATTGATTCAGTATATCAGTCATTCAGTCATATGTGGTACATCCATTAGCATAACAGTACAGTAAACAGTAGGTCTTAAAGGACGAACAGTAATGATGGCCATCAATCAGTAAACAGTAGTGGTTCCAACAAGGGAACCGACAGAGATCTCTGTAACAGTAACAGTCAGTAACAGTAGTTGCTAAGGATGCCACAATACAGTTCAGAATATAGGACATACATTCATTCAGTTAACAGTATCAGTTCAGAAACAGTACAGTTCAATTGTTCAGAAGATAATCATTTTGAACATATCTTTACACAGTTGTTTCTCACAGAGTTCTGGGCTACAGTAAGCTAGAGCGCTCCAGTCGCCAACCCTACACAGTTAAGATCAACACACACTAAGCTACACAGTTGGGAAAGATAATAACTTAATCCCTAATTGCCTCGGTGTGTTCTACATCTATATCCTCATTAAGATGTCTTAAACTAGGCCTAAGAATGCTAGGATGGGATGAGGATGCAAAGATGTGTACAGAAAACAGTTTCAGAATTTTCAGAAAAATAGAGTCCCGCTCGAGCGCCGGTTTCCCCGCTCGAGCGGACATGCAACAAAGATACACGCTCGAGCAGCAAATTCCCTCGCTCGAGCGTACTGTAAAAGTACTGGATAGGCGAAATCTCCGCTCGACGGACGCTCGACGCCCGCTCAAGCGTGAGACACATGCCTCTGCTCGAGCGGACTGTAAAACAGTGTAAAGTACTGGATGCTCAAATTCCACGCTCGAGCGCCATTTTCCCCACTAGAGCGGGAGTGCAAAATCTGAAAAATCCAGATTGCACCTTCAAGCCAAAAACCAAGTTTTGATGCTCCAAATTCGATCCTCTTGGGCCAATTTTCTGGAAAACATTTGTAAACTCATAGAACAACATGATTCCAAAGCTCAACTGAAAAATCAAGGCCCAAGGGTGTTAATTCAAACCCAATTTCAAACCAATTTTCATGTATAAGATGAACATGCAACATACATGAGCTAAATCATTTTCAAGCTTTAAACACAAGCTCAAATGAGCCAATTCCTTCAAAGACAAGATGAAATCATGGACTAGAATTCTAATATGAACATCCATGTGAAAATTTTCCATGAAATCAACTCTCAACTCAACAATTCAAACATGCATGCATGAAATGAGCTATAATGCAACATATTAGAACTAAATCATGACTTGGCTCCTCAATTAAACATGAACCATGCAAGAATCAACTTAAACACAACAATGAGAGGTTGAATTCCCTTACCTAAGTCTTGAATTAGAGGTGTAGGAGCTCAATTTACAATTATCTTCTAAAATCTCTAAGTCTTCAAGCAATTTAACTAGATGTACCCAATTCTCTCTTAATGCTCTCCCTCACTCTCTCTATTCGGCTATGCAAGTGCAAAGGGGCTGAGGAAAAGCTTTGTGCAAGTGTAATAAGGCTCAATTATGTTATATTGAGTGGGCCACTAAGGGTTAGTTTGGTAAATAAGTCCAAAACTTGCAATTAGTCAATAATTAATCTAATTTAATCATACTTAACCAGTTTTCAGATAATTACACCATAAAATCACATTAATTATGCTAATCATAAAACATCAATCGATTTCTGGTTCGGCCGCCGATAAGGCCTTCAATTTACAGTTTAAACATAAATACACAAACAGATAATTAAACAATCAAACAGATGGATTATGCATTTAAACAGATACAGTCAGTCAATTAATTCCAGATTTCAGTCAGTCAGTTCAGTATTTTAATCAGTTCAATTATCAGTCATAATCAGTCTCAGTTTAGCAGTAAGCGGTGTTTTATCGGTAATCAGTAATCAATCAGTAATCAGTGATGGGGGTTGTTACAATTTGGAACTTCTTGGAGAAAGAAGGCGTATCCACCAGGGGCAAATGCCAAGGATAAAAGGGCAGTCAAAAGAATGGCCGTTCAGTTCATCATCTGCGGGGGTAAGCTATATAAGAGAGGTCATCTGGGAATGCATAAGCTGTGCGTAGAAGCCGAAGAATCGAAGCGCCTGATGGAGGCCATCCATGGAGGGGAATGTGGTGCACACATGAACGGGGTGATGTTAGCTCGGAAGATTCTCAAGCAGGGTTACTACTGGTCTACCATGGAGGAAGATTGTATCGGCTTTGTTCGGCGATGCCACAAATGTCAGATCCATGCAAACCACATGAACATCCTGCCGTCGAAGCTATACAACATGACTTCGCCATGGCCATTTTCAGTTTAGGAAATCGATGTGATTAGGGCTGTTACTCCGAAGGGGTCGAATGGGTATGAGTTCATCTTAGTCGCGATATATTATTTTACAAAGTGGGTCGAGGCCCAATCCTATGCGGTGTTGAAGGCTTCACATGTTGCGAAGTTGATCAGAAAGAACATCATCTGTCGCTATGGGGTCCCAAACGAGATTATTTCAGACAATGGTTCCCACTTCAAGAAGGAAGTGATTGATTCGTTGGAGAAGTACAATGTGGCTTTTCATAAGTCATCCACATATCGGCCGTAAACCAACGGAGCAGCTGAGGCCGCCAACAAGAATATCAAACACATACTGCAAAAGATGGTGAAACCTATCGGGACTGGCCAGATAAGCTGCCGTTTGCTCTTTGGGGCTACCGGACTGCAATTAGAACTTCTACTGGGGCGACTCCATATTCATTAGTCTATGGGATGGAGGCTGTTCTACCTATCGAAATTGAGGCTCCGTCATTGCGAGTACTGGCCGAGTGTCAGATAGCCGAAGCAGATTGGCAGCAGAGCAGATTTGAAGAACTCATGCTCTTTGATGAGAGAAGACTGAAAGCACTGTACCATGTTCAAGGTTATCAGCGCAGAATTGCCCATGCTTTCAACAAGAAAGTTAAGTCCAGGAATCTAAAAGAAGGAGATTTGATGCTCAAGGATAACCGAGCTCCCATCCCACGACCCTAGGGGCAAGTTCAGACCCAATTGGACTGGTCCCTACATCATCAAGTCCATCTGGTCGGGTGGAGCTGTCGTTCTGATGGACTTAGATGGCCTAGAGTTCTCACAGCCGATCAATATAGACAAGTTGAAGAAATATTACCCCTGAGAGGCTCGCTAGGCCGAAAACCCGAAAGGGCGACCTAGGCAAAAGTTAGAGCATAGAAAATTGGAAATTATAAAAACTGAGCTCGCGAGGTTGAAAACCCGCAAAGGGTAGTCTTGGCAAAAGTTAGAGCGCAAAAGGAGAGTGAAAATACTCGAGTGAACCCAAGCCTGAACTACATAAGGCTTGATTCCCATCTTGGGATACGTAGGCAACTTCATCCTGAAGTCCAGCCATAAACTTTTTCCCCGATCAACTTTGTCCATTTGATCATCTTGGCCATCTTTGTCTATTCAGCATTCAAGAGCTTTGGTTGTAATCTCCGGTACAATGCTACTCAGACTAGGGGCAACTTTCCAGTTGCTGGAATCCGGGGTTGTGCATCTCAGTGACAGATTTCAGGCATGTCCAGTTCTGATCCATATCGAAGATGGTTTTGAAAAGTTTTAATAAAAGTCGACTTTGTTCAAATTAATCTTTTTACAACTAAGACCATTTTTTACCAAAGCGGAAAATTTTCAGTACCCACAACCTTCAATTTCATTGATTTCGATACAGAGTTCTCTGCTCTTGCATGCAAATTGAAATTGCTTTTTATTACATTCATAAAGAAAACTTGAAAGTACTAATAAAGCAATAAATTCGGGGCATAGATAGGTCAGGTGTTCCTGCGCCCCCTCCCAGAGCTGGTCGAAGCCTCTGATGCCAAGCTGGGCCCAATCTGCGCCTCTTCATTGAGCCAATCTATGCACTCGTCAGACAAAGTGCAACTGAAAGTGGGAGCGGGGGCCAGGAGCTCTCTAGTCCTCCACGCTGTGGCGTACCGAGCAAGTTGTGCGCCTCGGGCTGGGAATGCAGCTGGATATTCTATCCCCTCTGGCGGGTAAGTCTGATCGTGGCCGAACTGACGTTGGAAACGGAATGGGAAATAGAACACGCAGTGAGTAAAGCCAATCAACTGAATCCCAGTCTACCGGGACATGCTATAGCCCATTGCCGATAGGTTTAGCCAAGGGCACCGCCAAGCAATGCGGTCTGTGGGCAAGCTACACATCCAATCAAACCACCAGCCCTCATCAAGGGCATTGACTAGACGTTGTCGGAAGAAGTAACCGCGAGCTGAGTATGCTGGCCAAGAGTCCACGACCTGCAGCTTATCCATCAACCATACCTGGGAAGGGATGAAAAGTGAGAGAATAAAGAATAGAGAGACGTACGAGGAGAGAAAAGTAAAAAGGGTTTTGTGAGAAAAATTCAAGCTTGAGGGCCAAGTGATATAAGCAATACATATGTGAGATTGGGTGGGAAACATTACCTGCAGCAGTAGTGGACTCCCCGCAAATCTGGTCGTCATCTCGGCTATAAAAGGCGTCTAAGCCCATCAATGTCTCAGCCAGAGTCATGGCAACGCAGCTCTTGCCCTCCTTCAAGCCTTGGGCAACCTCGATCAACCGGACGCTAGATCCTCCGGAGCCTGAGACAAACAAAAAATGAGATAGCATGCACAAATAGAGGGTGTGTCGCCGGAAGCCTTGCCAATGATGGTCGCCACGGTCACCGGCGTCGGAAAACCGGCAAATCAAACTCGGAATATCCAGCATTCCGTCACAAATCAGAGACCGAGGGTCGTACACAGTGAGTCCACACATTCGCCCTAAGGTTTGCGCATGGCCAAAGTCAAGCTGGGGTAAGATCTCCTCGTTGCACTCGGATTCCATTAAAGCTTGGAAATCTTCGAAGGTAGGACATACCTCTTGCCCGTTAAAGCTAAAGACATGCGTCACCAGATTCCAAAACCTCGCCGCGGCGTGAAGAAACGAAAAGTGCAGCGGGGTGCGACTCAGAGTTAATAGTGCATTTATGTCGAAGCCCCAGAAATTCAGCTTTTCCGAGCCGTCCAAGTTGGCAATCCAAGCTGTGAGATTTTGAGCAAGAAACTCTTCCATTTGGAGCAAATCAGTGTGGAATTGAGGAAAACTACGAAGCTGAGGCCTTTTGTAGGGGATAAGATTGAGTGGAGGACAGATGTCAGCATTTTGCTGGTCTTTGCCATTTATGGTCGGCCGGCCAAATATAGTGCCGACCGACCACCACTTTTGGCCGATTGATCAAAGATTCTGGCCGATGGCCATTTCTTGAGGCCGATGGCTTTCCCCTGTGGCCGATGGTATTCCTTCTTGCTCCCTGAGCTGTTTACATGTTGAACATGCTGAGAATTTGGGGAATGCCACCACTTCCAATGCCCTCCGATGATGATTTTTGCGGCGTCACGCCCATTTGCTTATCGAGTTGTTGTAAATTTGCTTATCGAGTTGAATTTCACATTCCTTGAGTCTTTGTGTTGCTTATCGAGTTGTACTCGTACTTGGCTAGCTTATTGAGTTACTTTGTCTTGCTTATCGAGTTGTAAGACAGTTCACTACCTGGTTATTACGATGCAAGTGCTTAATTTTCAAAAGTAGAAAATTGTATCAATCAGGTAGTGAACTACCAGTAAAAAATATTTCAGTCCAAATAAGTTATGTTTTTCGTTGATTCTCTTTTCTTATTGTATCAATCACTAGAAATATTTTTTGCTCAAATAAATAAGCCTAAATGTGTTGGCTTTCGAAGTTTATTATTGTAATTATGAGCGTGCCAGCAAGGATCAATCAGTCCTTACAGAAAATTATTTGCAACCAATTATCAGACGATTGTGTTTTAGTTCTTTCAGCCTCAATGAAGAGGACTTTTACTGGTGGCTTGATTTAGGAGCATTAAACAAATGACAATCAAATGAAGAGCAATTGAAGCATTTCATTAAAATGAAAACTTATAATGATCCAATTCAGCCTCGTAGAGGTTTACAACAACAGTCTACTTGAAACTACTCCTATGAACGAAGTGCAGTGCAGGAATTAAAGTACAGAAATGTAAAGAACATGAAATGTAAAAACTGGAAAGAAAATAAAGTAGAATAAGACTGGTTTTTTGGATCTGAATCTGGGGGGCTTTTCTGGGGCCTTCTCTGCTATTTATACTTCTCAAGGATAACCATCTGTAGACACCCCATTTTTGACCGTCCTCAAGACTTGGATGTCACCGTTTGAACGCTCGGTGATCATCTATGTTCGTGTTTGTTTTGAGTTCCCGGAGGTCTTGGCTATGCGCCTTGCCTCAAGATCTCTCGACTTGCTTGTTCTATGTTGGTTTTGCACCAAGGACTTGTGTGTTTTTTGCACCTGAGGGTAGAGAGTAGCTTGTTAGCTACCCTGACCCCCACCGGCCTTGTCTTGAGGCCACCGGCCGTGTATTCTTTCTACCGACCATTGGTGAAATATATCTTTGGCCGGTCGGCACTTGGTGTGGTCGGCCGACCATCGGTTCGGCCGATGGACTCTTTTGCTGGCCGGTACCACCTTTTTGCCTCTTGTAGGCATAATGCATGCCAGCTGTGCTAGGTGGAATGCACGCACCCTGCCCACCATGCACGGGTGTGGCTATTTTGAACCTTTGCACCCTTTTGGGTCCAAGCTTCCTAGAGAAGATTGCACCCTTTGCTCAAAGCTTCTTGAGGAAGCTTGACCCTTTGTCATAGCTTCCTCAAGAAGCTTGCACCCTTAAATTAGCTTCCCTTGGAAGCCTTGACCCCCTTGACCCTTTAGGATAGCTTCTCTTAGAAGCTTGGCCATTTTCCTTGTCTATATAAGGAGAGCTCTCCTCTCCTTTGAAGGGGTTGAGCAAAAAACCAGAGCTTACATATATATTCTGATATATATCACCTTTCTCTCTACATCTTCCTCTCTCTCCTCCTTTGTGTATGTTAGAGGCCTCAAAAGTGTGTTTTGACCTTAGTTTTGCACTAAGTCACCTACTATTACACCATACTTCGACTTTGGAGGCTTTGAGAGTTTGTTCTTGAGGTTTTGGGCTGGTTTTGATTAGAAGAAGGGGCCTGAGCTTACTGTTCTTGAGGTGTCCTTCAAGGGTAACATTTTTGCTTTAAATTTCCCAATCTTGCACTAGTTTTTGACCTGCTTTGCATACTGATTTGAGCTTCGTGTATAACTGAAAAAAGTCTTGTATTTGCATGCTTAAGATACTTCATTAAGGTCACTTTGGTGTTGGGGGTCGACCTCCCCCTCTTAGGCCTTGTTTGGCCCTTTTGGTGCTCTCTTTGTTAAGCTTTGGTTACTTTGGTGTATTGGCCTTCTCACCACTGAAAGAAGGGGCTTTGAAGTCTTGCATAGGGGAGGGACACCCCTCTCCCCTTTGTCTCTCTTTTGTTTGCATTTTTGGCTCATAAGGGTAGCATGCATGATTAGTCGTCTTTGGCACCATTTCAGAGGTTTTTGGATGTCATTAGGTCATAATATGCCTCTGTTTTTGGTCGGATTAATGGACCCTCTCATGTTTAATACACTTGCTTTGTATTTCCCCATTTTGCCTAGAAATGCATTTTGCCATTAGACCATCATGCTTGCACATTTTTGCTTAGCTTTATGAAGCTTTTAATATATTTTGCCATGCTTGAGGTCTGTTGGATGTTGATTTGGTCATGCATTTCATGCTTTGTGTATAGCCCTTTGCATTCTAGTATGTTGGCATCAGGTGTGTGTGAGTCATGAGCACGCTTGAGTTGGCCCATTTCATGATTTGGAATCACTTACCATGTCATTTCAGTCCATGTTTTGTGCTTAAATTTTTGCATTTATCATTCCTTCCATGCCTAGAAGAAGCCTCCTTTTATGCCTTGAAATGTAGCATTGTGCATGCCTATGTGTTTGAGTCATTTGAGCTGCCATAACAGTGGATTTTGGGACTTATTTCGATGCATTAAAACCCTATTTTGTATTAATAAGTCCATGCCATGAGTGGTTGGGATGTTTGTTGAGTAATGCCTCTCACTTGCGGCCTTGAATACCTTCCATTTTGCATCCATTCCCTAGCATGATTTGGCATCATCCTTCACATTTTTTTTTAGAGTTTAACATGAGTGTTTGATGTCATGTTATCACCTTTTAGTGTTCTTGAGAGTAGCCTTCCATGCTTGGGTTTTTGGCTCATTGGTGTGCATGTTTGCATGAGCACTTGTCCATCATTTTTGGCACTTTTGGCCACTGTTTTGGGGTGTGGCTGAGGCCTCCCATTTCAGTTTGAGACCACCCTTGTACATAGTTGCATACTTGGCATGTTGCATGTTGCATTCCATTAGTTGCATGCTTCCATTATATCATGTTTGCATTGAATGCTTGCATTGTGTGATAGGTTGCATCACATTGCATTTTGTATGATAGGTCACATTGCATTTGGCATGTTTTGTACCTTAGCCACATCTTGCATATTTGAGTCATGCTGTATACTTGAGCCACATTTCATACATTGTATTAGATTTTGCTTGGTTTGGGGTGTCAAACCAAGCATGAAAGTTGAGGAGTATTCGTACTCAAAGTGACGCAACCCGTCTCAACCCTCGGTCGCCAATGTCCTTGACCTCAACGTGATAGGTTGTTGGAATTCATTTGTTTAATTTGCATGCATTTACATCGATTTGCAACTTGGCCTCTTAGGCCATCATGCATCGAAATGCGCAATTGATGGCCGAGGGTCGAGGGCCACACTCCCTTGAGTCCATAACATGATTGGGAGAGTGCCATGCACACATATGCTTGAAAATTCCATGCCATACATTGCTTGCCCTCTGCTGCTGTCAACTGCAGGATTCTGCAGGAATCAATGGCCGACGGCCATCTGTAGTGCCGACCGGCCACCAGTGTCCAGCCGATGACACCATATTTAGCCGATAAGCCCATTCTCATGGCCGGTGGTCTCCTGTTCTGGCTGGTGACATCCCAGAGCACTCAGGAGGAAGTTCAAATCAGTTCTGGAGACTTTCATAATTTTCAGAGGGGTGAGGCAATGTAAACAGAGGCAACAGTGGCATGGTACGGGTTTTCAGGCGAGATGGATTCGAGCATGCATCATCCACGCATTCCGAGGCAGGGTTGCGGCCTTTTCCCTTCTGCATTTAATTTGTTAATTAAATTAGAAGTTCTGTAATAATTAATTTAGTATCATTCATTCGGACTGTAATATTTATTCAGACCCTCCGAGCGAGGGCAATTGTGTAATAAGTGTGTGTGAGTATGTGTATGTCTTCCAACTCCCACGTCTTTCTTCCCTTTTATTTACTAGCTTTCGATGGTTAGTTTAGGGCATATTTAATTTAGCATACCTCATGTTATGCATGCGGGTATTCATACATTTGTCTTGCATGCACCGGGCTCAGCGCATCATGCTAACTGCATTGTATTTCAATTCCAAATTAAATATATGTTATCTGTTGCATCTCATATGCCATGTTTAGGATAGCCGAGCTGTCTAGATTGCATCTTTGCATGTTTTGCATTAGCCATTTTAAACACGAACTAGGATCATGCATATGATTACTAACTAGTTTCTGTTTTGGCTTGGAGTACTAGGTAAGCTTTTATGCTTTAGCATGCCACATGTGTGCGAATGTTGCCATGATAGCATAATTACCATGAGGCTAGTTGCTTATGTGATATAACTGCCTGAATGCCTGTGGGTGAAGGTTGGGTTATTTGAATTGGAACAATGCATTGAATGCGAGTTTTAAGCCCACTTGGAAGTGGCAAAACCATATTTTCTAAGCCCACTTGAGGGTGGCAAAATTCATGTCTTAGCCTACTTGTGGGTAGCACCATCAAACCATTTTCAAACAAACAAACATGAAATGTTTTGTTTCAATTCAGGCAACTTAGTCTATACTTGTTTGTTGTGCGCATCACGTAGTGAATCTAGGCTAATAACCGGAATAAGAACGCATAATGTTTTCAAAACAAGATATCATGGTTAGTAAAGGCCGATCTTTGATCGGGCGAGCGGGGGTGCTCATAGCTGACCTTCCCCAATCGTACCCAAGTTCCCGAACCGAGGCAACTTTGGTGATGACGGACACGTGGCCTTTGGCAACGAGTCAGGGTTTCCTAAATTCCCCCATAAAAAATATTTAGGTGGCGACTCTGTATCTGGCAAAGCAGTCCATGTTTGGCACTTCTTTTCTAAAAACCTGTTTTTCTCAAAAACGATTTGCCGGATTTGGACTCTTTGGTTCAGATTAAGAACCGTGACAAATCGAGTCCGAACTGTAGCATGGGGCCCACGGGCGCGTCTACACCATCGAACTGTACTTCCAACCGTTGAATCGCTCCTCCATGATCGATGATCATGTTGCCTTATAGTTAGCTCCACTATGCCATCACTTGCAGTTAGGCTTTCCTCCTAATTTTGAATTTGAATGTGAGTAACCGTTGAAGCCACATCACTTTATATCTCTTTGTTGATCCAATACTACGCAGATCTCGTAAAACCAATACTGACTGCTGCGTGTTCGATCATGATTGAAAACTTGAATAGTCTTCTTGTATTGCTCTTATCTTGCCACGCGTTGAATTGTAATTGGCTTGTACAAAATATTTAACATTACCCCCAGCACTAATATACCCAATACTTGGTGATATTCGTGGATCAAGGTCTTTTATCCACGTTTTAGAACGTGCATGGGCTTTATATTTTTAGAAACACAACCGTCATTCATTGATGATCATTTGCATTAACTCCTCTTTAATCCCTTAAACATGCCAACTATCTCAGCATTCGAAAAGTCCAATTCAATGGAGAAACAAACATTTTCTTATCTCAATCAAGCATATGAAGAGTTGCTTGATAAAACCGTTCGTCCTCGAAAGAATCTTCATGCGTTGATTAGCCACCTTTACCCACTTCCTATACTCAAGTCATGGAAGCTTTCGCAAATTATCAACCTTTGGATTACGACCATACTGTCCACAATCCCTTGATTCAGAAGTTTGCAAATATGGACATGGGAAACTCTTTTTCTAATTCACAATCTTCTGCACGGGACGAGGCCGTGGCTTTTCTTCTTCTAGGGCTTCTGGTTGGAGAAGCTGGTCGGAACCTGAGGCATGTGAATTGAGGGAGCGAGTTAATCATCACTTTGTCGAGTTCACTGATCCTCTAGAATTCCCTTTTGATGCTCGAAGTTCGGTGGTTTATCCTTACGTACCCATGATGGTCGACGCAGTTTAGAGGACAATCCACTCGTAGCATGGTACACATCCTCCATGCCTACAAAGATAATACAAGCTACCCGACGCCCAGAAGAGGCACAAGGGTATAACCCATCGTTCTTAGCCCAGAAGGCGAAGCTTTGCCTTTCTGACTGGCTTGATTATGTTAATGCCCTCAGTTTCCTCCTACTTTCGAGATGGAAGCTCCTATACCTCCTCCTTCGTAAAATCCTTGCTGGACAGAAAGACTGAGGCTTACCCTCTCTGCGGACAAGGTTTTTCCTTCTTACAGGCCTCCACCTTCCCCTATTCCAGCTCAGCGGAAGCAAGCCCAACTTCTGCTTGTGGCCTTTTCTCACTTGCCTTTCAATGTTCTTGAAAGATGATGTTCCTCTCATGAACTTTCGATGGGCTTGTGATATTATGACTTGGAGTCATGGTCTCAACCCCATTGCCCAAGCATAACTTCAAATGTTTTTGGACCAACTCCCGTTGCTTCTCCATTGGTACCAGACTTCTGTGGCCACCACCCAATCTTTTGACCAACTTTCATCCCTTCGAGTTCATGCCCAGTACGAAGCAGAGAACCTCATCAAAGAATATGATGACTTCAAGAATAAAGACTCTACGTACTGGGATGACTTGGATATGGATGAGCTGGAACAAGGGTTAAGAGAAACAGCGTTCGAAATAAAGGCTGAAGAGCTTTTTTATCAAGTGAGAGCACATCAACTTTAGCAGCCAAGCCTGGAGAAAATAGAAGATAGAATAAAAAAAGAACAGAAATTTATTGACCATAGCTAGGACCAAATTCCATGATCTTGTTATTTATTCTATTCCTTGCTTTTTTGAACTCAAATTTATACCCAAAGAGGGCCCTTTGATGTAATTGATTTTGTTTTTAATACAATTAAGACTTTTTTTCTTTGTTTGGCATTGTTCGATCTTATCTCCGTTTGTCTTTATAAGCGAATTTAGGGCTTCGAACTCAACAATCTTATCCTTCGAATCTGGACTCAATCGTCTTAAATGAAACACTGGAAAACCAACATGAACTTTTCCAATTTATGGAATACAGTTGACAATTTTTGCTGATTTCCATTTAGAATCAGTGTTTCGAATTTAACAATCTTGCCCCTTAAAGCTTGTTTTAATCATATCCAACATATGGTCATGGTTAGTACGATCAATCAGTTTTAAATTGACCATTTTTGCTTCGAACAACAGTCCATACTTTCAAAAATATGGAAGCTCCTCTCAAGGGCTGCATTGTTTTAATCTGAGAAACAATATCTTCTGTATACTATCAAACCAACTATTGGTTTTGATACTTCGAACAACAATTCCCATCCTTAAGGGATCTCAAGTTTTGCTTCAAAGGATACTACTCTCACTAAGAAACCTAAAATAGGTCTTTAAACCCCTTCGAAGTAAATAAATACTTGAACATTTTTACATCCTTACATGTGGAATGTGCTTCGAAGCAGGCTTTCGACATTCGAAGCCATTTGTCATTTCATTCTGGCACTAAAAATTAGCTTCGAAGCCAAATATTTTATTTCGAAGCTGACAGCAACATCTGGGATGTGTTTTTCCCTCCAAAAGTATCAATATTGAAGGAAACTCTTTGTATTTACTTTTAATACTTCTCTACGATATATTTTCCAGATACAAAGGTTTAAGAACCCTTTTACTTTGTATTCTAAAATCACTCGTTTGCTCAACACACAAACCCTTCCCCTCTATTAACCCTCTCTTCCTTGCTACTTGCCACCAATGGATTCTTCTTCTCTGAAAGTACCAACTGGCGATCGTATAAGCCCAACAATGGCTTTGAAGAGATGTATTGAGGAAGAGATCGCCAAACTTACAGCTGATGGGCCAAGTGCCATAGACGGACGCCTCTTTGTTCCTCGCCATAGCAATAAACAAGAATATGCCCTAGGTCCCATCTTTCGAGAAGCTCCCGCTCAACTTCCAGCTTTATACCCTCGCTTGGAGGACCACTTTCTTCTCTATGAAGGGGGGCTTGACTGGGGAAATTAGAGAATGACCCGTCCTCACCGTTGCTGGCCAACGTTGAGAGCTGAGTGGGAGGAATGGTATGACAGAGTTGTGCCTGCAAGAAAGATGACCTGCAAGAGCTCTGTATTCTCGACGCCCTTCGTCTTTCTAGGTTTATCATTCCTGAAGACCCTTTTTTGATTCCTGCTGCTCTTTGCTTTTGGAACATGGCTTTTAATTTTTTTCAATTTCGATGTGGCATGATGGCCCCCACCATTCTTGATATCTGCCATCTCCTAGGGCTTTCACCCCTTGGTACTCTTTTTACACTCAGTTACCCGGACCTTTCTGTTAAGTTTTCCCTTCCACCTTTAAATTCCTCCTATAGTGATTTTGTAAAAGCTGAAAACAAAAGAGAAGGCCCCCGTGAGAGATAGAGAACTCTTTTCCTTTATTTTATACTGGTTGTGTAAATTTCTTTTTTGTACATCATCTCAGCGGATTATGCCTGAGTTTGCCCCACTTGCGAAGGCCCTTGTTTTGAAGAAACGCATAGCCTTGGCCACATATCTCTTAGGCCATGTTTATAGAGCCTGCTCCCAATTTTGTGAGAAACCTCTTGATGTCAACCAAGGAGGTCCCCTTTGCGTGCTCCAACTCTGGCTCTTTGCTTACTTTACTAATTTGCATCCCAAATGCTTAAAATTCCTTGTTCAGGATCCTAGCACTTATGGAGAGAAATATGCGAGAATTGTTCTTTATCCTGCTTCCTTTGCCTATTACCTCACCTTTTTCCATCAACTTTCTATTTCTCCATCTGCCACCTTCTTCTGCCCCTTTGATGCCAACAAAGGACCTGCTTGGCTGCAAACATTCTTGGCTGATAAAGAGTGCTCCACCCCACCACATAAAGATATGTGGGCTTCTATTTTGTTACCAAGGGAGTTGTTCATTGGTACTTTAAACCCTCGAGCTTATAAGTGTATATCTGAGGTATACTGCTTTTCTCAGTTTGCCAGGCAATTTGGTTTACTCAGGGGATTCCCGTTCCACTTTGCAGCCTCTCGAATGTCCATCTTACGGCCAGAGACCTGAGAATACCCAAATCAAAACTAAAGGCGGCAACATTTAAACTGTTAAAAGAATTGAGTGAGTTCAAATTTGTCCCCTTCCTTCCCTCTGGCTTGGCTTTGAAAAGATTTCAAAACTGGTGGACAACCAATATGGAAGTGCGCCTAGCAATACACCCTCATGATTTGCTGATAGGGTTAGGAGTGCCTTCTAAGGCTAAACCAACAATAGTCGAGAACATTCCTTCTCTTTCCACAGCTGCCCAAACTGTTCCTGCAGCCTCACCCCCTCCAGCTAGAGTCACTAGAGCTGCTTCGAAAAAGGGTAAGTATTTTCAGGTTCCTTTTTCTTTTAGACTCTTTTGTTTGTTTCCTTTACACTCATACATCTTGGTGTAGGGTCTCCATAAGAAGAATCCCCTAAGAGAGCTGAAACTCTAGCTGCTCTCAAAGACAAACAATAGCAGAAAAAGAAAAGGAAGCTAATATTCACTCCTGAAGAATCTGAATCTCAGACTGAAGAGAGAGAGAGATTGAGAAAGAGCAAGAAATACCATTACAGAGAACAAAGAGAAAAAAGGTGGCTGTCTCTCCTTCTGATTTGGTCAAAGACCCTACTCATGAGACAGTTGCCAAAGCAGTGGAAAAGGAACTTACTCCTGAAGATCCTGAATCCCAGATTGAAGAGAGAGAGATTGAGAAAGAGCAGGAAATACCATTACCGAGAATAAAGAGAAAAAAGATGACTGTCTCTCCTTCTGATTTGGTCGAAGACCCCACTCATGAGGCGGCTGCCAAAGCTGTAGAGGAGGAACATTTTAGAGAAATAATTATTTTTCAAAGAGCTGAGAAAAGGCGGCAACTGCAACTATTAAAAGATGAAGTTGCCGCTGCTGATGCAATCCAAAGGGAAATTGCGAGAAGGAAACACATTGTTGAGCACTATTCCCTTCGTAGCTCTCCCATCATTGCTATTACTTCTGAAACAAGTAATTTCTTTCATGCCTCTATTCTTTTCTTGTCAAATTCTTGGTATTGAGACTTGACATTCCTTTGTACTTCTTCTTTTACAGCAACAACTACTGAGCCTATTCTTCCAATAAGGACTCCCTCAGTTTTAGTTGAAGTTGATCAATTGCAAAATGTGAAGTCTATTCAGATAATACTCCCACTTCTTAGACCCACATTCTCTGTACCCTCCTTGAGGCCAAGTATTCCTGCTCCTTTTCCTTCTGGCTTAACTCCATATCTGCTTCATTTGACTTTTGATTTATCTCAATTTAATTCTCTTTCGCCTTGCTTTTCCTCCTCCTCCTAAGGGAATTCCAGCTGCTGCTCCATCTCTGATGGTAGCTGATTCTTCTATAGAGGGTACTAGTAACTCTCCAACTCATGGTCTATCATCTCTTCCTAGTTCCAGCCCCTCTTCCCTCGACTTATTGGTGGCTAGAACTATAGAGATTGCTGAAGATGCTCCACCCATTTCTCCTATCCCTATGCAGTCCTTTGTGCCTTCCACCAAAGCTCTTTCTGTACCCTTCATGTCCATGATGAGGTAGACATCTTCGAAGCTAGACTAGCTAATCTCTTCAACATACCTTCCACCTCTCCAATGGCTAGTGATGAGACTGAGCCATTAGTTCTGGATGACTCCTTGCTAGAAATTTTTGAGAGCTCTTCCACCAATAGTAAGACTTCTTCGCCTCTGATAGACTTGGACAGTTGTCTGGAGCTATTGACATTCTTTTCGAGGATCCTTTTAAGGCCTTACAGAGGCCTATAATAAGAAATGGCTTCCTTTAGTGCTGCAAGATCGTTGAGCAATTCGGCATGATTGTCTCAAGTCATTTATCTCAGGCAGCAGCCACCATTAACTTTTACATCAACATTTGCCATGCTGCCAAGGCTGCAGAGGAGAAATTGGTAAGAGACCAGAGCTTTGTTTCCAAAGTACATACTGAAGTATTAGAGCTAAAGGAACAACATTCCTCTGTCTCCCACTTTCAAACTCAACTACTGGAGAAGAAAGCTCAACTTGAGGAAGAGCTATCCGCAGTTAACCAGGCCTTAGTCCGAACTAACACTAAGTTGCAGATTACCAATCAAGGACTGGCCGACCGAAAGCAAGAAATGACCACAACCATTCAGTTATTTTCATCATTTAAGAATAGAACATCCATTGTAAAAGAACAACTGAGGCATGGTACTGACTTTTGGGCCAATTTATGGCAAAATGTATTCAACTCTTTATGAAAAGCAAATTCTTATTTATCATTTGAGTATTCTTATGTTCTTGTACTTAGCATTTATTTTATTCCTTGTGTTTCCCATATGGTTGGAAAATAAGGCTTCAAATATCTGCCATTAATCTTTTTGGGATGTGTGTATCCATTTAAATTTCTCAAATGGTATGCTCTAAAAGACAGGATTCTATGAACTTGATACGGTCATTCCCAGTTAGGTGACCATTTGCCAAACTTATGGCTTTTAATCCCTATTGGGAGTATTGTCTTCCATACCAAATCACTTTCATCAAAACCAATGTGTTTGACTTTTTTATTATAGTTTTTGGCTGCTTTCTTCTTTTGGAAAAGAATGCTATTTAATGCCAAAATTCTAGCTTCATCTATACATTCTAACTCCAAGCACATACTCTGATGGTATTGCTTAGGATTTAACTGATCCTGGCATCTCACCCTTAAGGACTTAACATTAATTTCTACAGGTAGCACTGCATCATGCACATACACTAAGCCATATGGAGTGATTCATGTACTTGATCTTAGTGAAGTCCTATAAGCCCACAATACATCCAATAGTAAGTTATGCCAATCCTTGGAATTATTTTCCACAACTTTCTGAATTCCTTTTTCAAAGATTTATTGGATGATTCAGCTTGACCATTGGCTTGTGCATAATAGGGTGTAGAATTAACAAGACTAATCCCAAACTTTACTACAAAAGACTTTACCATTTTCCCATCGAATACAGTCCCATTATCAACAGTTACGGTATGTGGGATGCCAAATCTATGGATTAAATCCTTAATGAATCCAATGACTTCAATCTGGTCTACAGCTTTGTATGATTTAGTTTCGACCCACTTAGTGAAGTAATCAGTGGCCACTAAGATGAAACAATGATGCTTCGAAGAGGGTGGGTGTATTTTCCCCATCATGTCCATAGCCCATCCTCTAAATGGCCAAGGCTTCACAACTGCATGCAGGTCAGTTATGGGCATATGCCTTATTGTGCCATGCTTTTGGCATGCCTGGCAACCTCTTGCATATTCTATACAGTCTTGAAGGATAGTTGGCCAATAGTAGGAATGCCTTCGAAGTAACCATCTCATCTTCACACTAGGCTGATGAGCACCACAGATGCCTTTATGAATCTCAGTCATAGCTGTCAATGCTTCTTTTGGGCCTAAACATTCTAACAATAAACCGTCTCTCCCTCTTTTATAGAGAGTATTACCATACATCATGTATTGCATAGATTGCAATTTAATTTTTTTGCTGGCCTTCGAAGATGGGCCAGCCAGATACTGAATTACTGGATGCCTCCAATCTTGTTCTTGTAAGTCATTATGATTGACTTGCAAGACCATATTCCTTTTATTTAAGGGTGGTATTAATTTCTGATATGTTATTTGGCTTATGTCCTTTGAATATTACCCATTCTCTTGAAATTTGAAGCTTCCTGAGCCATATCGTTAGCTTTATTATTCAAGAATCTTGGGACATGAGTTACATTTGCTATCTGAAATTGAGAAAGCAGATGCAATGCAACAACATAATATGACAACATGCTTATACTTTGACATTTGAAAATCCCTTTCACGTGGTTAACTACCAACTGAGAATCTCCAAATATGTCAACAGCATGCGCTTGTAATCCAATAAGTATTTCCAGTCCCATTATTAAGGCTTCATACTCAACTTGATTATTGGAACAAGTACTTTCATCCACTCTGAAACCATGTGTAGTTTCTACCCCTTGTGGTGACTTAATTACTATACCAATCCCAGTTAAACCATTGGCTTTTGATCCATCAAACCACATTTGCCATGGTTCAACACTAGCCATACCAAGTTCCATTATCTCTTGGTTTTCTGTTTGAGATGGACGGTCTGCCAAAAAATTAGCTAAAACTTGTCCTTTTACTGCTTTTTGGGGAACATATTCTAAATGAAATTCTGATAAGGCTAATATCCATTTTCCAATTCTTCCCCTCAACATAGGTCTAGATAACATATACTTAACCAAATCTATGGTTGCAATTACCAAGACAGTTGTAGGCAAAAGATAGTATCTTAATTTCATTGCAGCAAAATACAATGCAAGGCACAACTTTTCTACAGCTGAGTATTTATATTCACAAGAATTTAGAAACCTACTAAGGTAATAAACAGCTTGCTCCTTGCCTTCTTCATTGTTTTGGGCTAAGAAAACTCCTAATGAATCTTCTGCTGTAGCTATGTACAACTTCAAAGGCTTATCACCTTTTAGTGGCATCAGCACTGGAGGGTTGACCAAGTAGGCTTTGATTCCTTCGAAAGCAGTTTGATGCTCTGCTGTCCACACAAATTCCTCTTCATCTTTTAGCCTTAACAAGGAAGAAATACTTTAGTTTTCCCTGCAGTATTAGAAATGAATCTTCGAAGAAAATTAACCTGTCCAAGGAACTTTTGCAATTCTTTCTTACTTGATGGAGGTCTGACTTCAATGATGGATTTGGCTTTATTCTGGTCAATCTGTATTCCTTTCTTGTGTACTACATAGCCCAAGAAGTTTCCAGATGATACGCCAAAAGCACACTTAAGAGGATTGAGTTTCAACTTAAACTTCCTCATTCTTTCAAAAGCCTCTTTTAAGTGAAACAAATGCTCCTCCATGGATCGGGATTTCACTACAATATCATCGATATAACACTCTAAGTACCCTCCAGTGAGGTCATGAAAGATAGTGTTCATAGCCTCTGATATGTGGCCCCCGTATTCTTCAGGCCAAATGGCATTTTAACCCATTCGAAGGTGCCAATATTCTCAGGACATCTGAATGCTGTCGTGTGAACATCTTCCTCTTCAATGCAGATTTGGTTATAGCCAGAGTGCCCATCCATCATTGATAAAATTTGATGCCCTGCTGAACTGTCTACCAACAAATCTACTATAGGCATAAGATACTCATCTTTTGGAGTTGCTAGATTTAAGTTTTTGAAATCGATGCATACCCTCATTTTACTATTCTTCTTAACTACAGCACAATATTCGATAGCGATTCAACATACCTGGTTGTCCTAATAAAGCCTGCCTTGAGTAGTCTAAGAATTTCCTTCTTAACTTTCTGAATCACTTCTGGACTCATTCTTCTTGGTTTTTGCTTATATGGCTTAAAATTAGGCCTCACAGGGAGCCTATGTTCTACTAATGACCTATCCAATCCTGGTAGTTCATTATAAGACCATGCAAAACAATCTTTATATTTCTTCAGAACAACCAACAACTGGTCCTTGTCAAGAGCATTCAACCAAGCACTTATATAGATGGACTGTTGTATAGAACATTCCCCTAAATTTACTTCTTCTAAGGGGTCTTGTATCTGAGAGCTTACTGAAGCTCCTTCTTTGATTCCTTCTGACTTCGAAGCAATCTCCTTGCTTTGTTCTGCTCCCAGCTTCTTTGACTCAACATCTTTACCTCCTCCTCATAGACAAAATCTGTCCATAAGGCTTCTTTTCCTGTATCTCCTGGACTTTTGTTTCAATGTCCAATGCACAGTATTTATCAAGGGCCAAAACCTTGGAATGCTGCTTCTCCTGCTTACAACCAATCATCATGGCTTCTTTCTCTTGCTCTTGCACTTTCTGGACTATTGATTTTACATCCAATATTGAGAACTTAATTAGAGCCAAAGACTTGGCTTCTTGAGCTTCATCTCTTTGCCTACAACCAGGCATCATTGTCATCTTTAACGACAAACTCTTCATCAGCACTCTCCTGGACTAAGTGTTTCAGGTGTGCCAATTCCTCATCAGCCATCACTTCGGTTGAGCCATCAGGTTTTCTCAGTATACTGAGTGGTGTCACTCTCTTAATATACAATTTGGCCTCTGCGAAGTCTGTATAGGCTATGAAGGGTTGAGGATCTGCATCAATTTCCTCTGTCTCTCCATTGTCTAAGGCCATCATTATCTTCTGATGCAGAGAGAGGCATACACTTGTTAGTATGAATCTAATCTCTACCAAGTAAAGCATTGTACTTAGCATTACTGTCGATAACGAAGAATGCCGTCATCTAGTCCCTGGTTCCCACACTCAGGTTGATGGGCAAAATTCCCTGAGCCATATGTTTGTCTCCAGCAAAGCTAGCAATGGTTGTGCTGGTTGGGATTAACCTGGAGTTCCTTTTTCCTAGTTTCTTCAAGGAAGATTTTGGAAGCAGGTTCACTGCTGCCCATTATCCACCAAGACTCGGTTCAATTTTATCCCATCGAAGAAGGCCTTGATATATAAAGGCTTGACATGCTGTGTCATAGATGTCATGGGATATTCAAAAGGATATGAGAGGTTTATACTTACCTCTTCTTCACTCTCGTATTCAGTTTCCATTGGGGTAGCCATTTCGGATTCATCTTGCACCATACTCACTTGTGAGTCTTCACTGGAGACTGGAATTGGATCAATTTCTTGACCCTCTTGGTTCTCGTCTCCAGCTTGGAATTCATGTGGCAGTATATGTATCATATTCACTGATACTGGAGGAAACGAGCCAAATTGGATGGCTATTTGTACCTGTTTCTCCTCTTGGCCACCTTGTTCAACTACCTCAGAAACATCTTCCATGCTGCATTCTGGCACCTCATTACTAACAAACTCCTTTGAATGGTTTGCTTCTGATGACTTTTCAACCAGAAATGTTTGTTCAGCCATGAAGGCTTCGAACATTTCTTCCTCAACCATTTCTTTCTTGTGGCCTAGGCTAATTTCTTCCTTTGTCTCGCTATTACTCTCCATCAAAGCCTTCTCCAATCCTACTAAACTGGACCTCTCTTTGGCTTTTGGTTCAGAGTGAACTTTGGCCAACTGTTCTCTGCTGCAACCCATTTTGTCTTGTAGAGTTGATTTTGGACTATGGTTTGACGTTGGATTTTTTTTTCCTTCTATCTGCCCTCTGCCGGGATCAATGAAGAGCTTTCTCCACTTTCTTTTAGGTTTTTCTGGTACTGAGTGTACCTACGCTGGATCTTCCTCCTTTATGATCTAGAAATTACTGGGACCATGTTTGGTTCCTTTGTTTTTGGATACTTTAGTAACACCCAATTGTTTGGGGCCACTAGGGGAGGTTTAACCATCCTACCCTGATCTCCAACAACATTTCTTTGGGTAGGTATCTCCCTGGGTTTGTTCTGCATGACAAACCAATCTGGGACTCCGGAAACCCATGAACCCACCAACTCAGTCGTTGAGCTGTCTCTTTCTTCCTTCGAAGCCAGTTTCGAAGCTGTCTGTGAATGCAATTGCTTAGCCCTGACTACTTGTTTAGGGCCTAATTCAGGCTTTCCTTGTTTTGAGCCTAATTCAGGCCTTCCACCTTGTGTGAGGCTGGTCTAGGGGGCCAATTTCTGGCTTTGCTCCCATAACTTAAACCTACTTCAGTCCTTCTTTAAGGACGACTGCCTTCCATTTTGTAATAGTTGGGAGGTCTGGACTCATGTAAAGGCCTCTTACCCTTAAATTGCATTCTAGTAGCTGCTGATCAAGCCATGAGTAGCTGCTGCCTAGGGCCAGTTGGATATGGCCTTTTGTTATGAGCACTGGTTAGCTTAGGACGTCTTTGCACATCCCTGTAGTATTGCTTCCCATCAATTGGAAGCCCCTTCAGCCACTTATAGCTCAACCTACACCTGAGACACATTCTTTGGATAACTGTTGCCTCTAAAGAATCATCATCCATTGCTTCCTCATCAGAGTCATTTTCCTGACCTGTAGAGCCTTGTCCAATAACTAGTGAACTTCTAATGTCTTTCTTGACAGTAGTTTGGCTGGCAACATGCATCTGCACATTGACCTCTTCCAATTCCTTCAAAGATAAGTTCTGGAAGTCTGGTACAACAACATTAGCTATACTTTCTCCAACTTCTGGGAATGGATTACTATCGATCCCCATGGCCTTCTCTGCTTTAGCTGGGAATTTAAAACTGCCTTTCCGAATTTGTTCTTGGATCCTGTGTCGAAAAATAATACAGTTTTTAGTTGAGTGAGACCAAGAATTATGCCATTTACAATACACTTTTCCTTTAAATTCATCTAGAGATGGAATTTTGACTCATTTTGGTAACTTAGGGAAGTTGGCCGCAAGCAAATGATCAAATATGTCATCTGCCTTTGTTAAATGGAAAGAGTATTTCCTATGAAGGTCTTTTTTTTTAACTGCTGGTCAATTGTTGTGTCCTTAGAATTAATGCCTCACAAATCACAAGTTCTTTCCCCAAATCTCTGCTGATCAATCTCATAATTAGGATCTCTATAATATGTCTTGTATGATGCGTTATTTTCGATCTTGTTCTTCCTTAGTAATGCTTCATACCTAGACACCTTATAAGTTAGTTCCACTAAGTCTCTAAATCAGTTGAGTCAAACTTCTTTCGAAGCCTAACTCTAAGCCATTTTGAGCCAATCTCACGAATTCTGGCTCTGGCAGGATGACTTACATTTGTTTCGTGCTCTTTTAAATCTGGCAATAAATTGAGCAGCCTTTTCATTAGGCCTTTGGCTCAACCTTGCCAAATCTGCCATGGACACTTCTGGCTCCATTTGGAAGAATTGGACATGAAATACCTCTTCCATTTGTTGCCAAGTCTGAATGGAGCCAGGCGTAAGGTTAATATACCATACGAAGACTGCCTCGTAAGAGAATTTGGGAACAATCTTAACTTCATGTAATCATTATTGGTAAATTCACCACATTGAGCAGCAAACAAGCAATATGCTCCACTGTTGACTGGTTTCATTCCATAAAAAAGGCAAAGTCTGGTATCCTGAATCCTCTCGGGTTTCATGTACCTCTTTACCCATTCTGGATATGGTTTCCTGTACACAGGAGTTTGAACCCCCCGAGCCATTGGTCCACACATCTCTCTAACAATATCAGCAATTTGGTCCCTAGGGACCATATTTTGTGCTTGTTGAACCACTACTGGAGGAAGAAACACATGATTTGCTAGACAAACTTGTGCTTGAGGTCCTCTTGGTCCATAGGGTGGTACATTTGGGACTGGTTGTTCCTGTGGTGCTGGCTGCTATTGAGGGTATGTGTGGCCCCTCTGAGCCTGTCCTGCGAAAGGACCTGGGAAATTTGTTGGAACAGGTGTTGTGTCTCTTCCAGTTGCAGGAAAACCTTTCAACCCCCCGGGTATAAATTTGAATAAAGGATTAGTGAACCCCCTTATGCTAGGTATGACTTCAAACATGGGATTTGAAACCATTCTTATGCCATTTTCTTGTCCTAGGCTAGATCCACCAGTTTGCATGGCTTCACTGTTAAATACTGAGGCATTTTGACCTGCTATAGGCCTCGAAATAGGTTCATACCAAGACTGGGGTGATGGTCTTTCATGGTTTTGACTACTAGTTTGACCATTAGAATGTCCATTAATTTGCATAGGCTTTTTATCTCTAGCTAATCTTTGTTGAGACATTTGAAACTTCCTCAATGTGTCTTGTGTTTGTTGGTTGATGGATATTCATTCGATCCAAAAAGGATGTTACCCATCTCTCCATTGTGTTCATTAACTGCCATCCCATGGCATCTACTAGGCCTCCCCATGGGTTCATTGGCTGAGTAGATGGAAGAGTGGATGGTCCAATTCCTTGGCTTCGTCCAATATTATGAACATGTGGTACTTGTTTCGAAGTGCTGGCTGTTCGACAAGAAGGTTCTGATAAAATAGGTGTTTCCACATGATGTGTCATTACATTATCCTCTGGATTAGGTATTTCTACCTCTCCTTCCACGCCTTCTTCCAAGCGTTCATTTTCTCATTGTCTCCTACGTCTAGCCATTTCAATTAGTCCCACCGGGCGTGCCAAAAATATATGTTGGCTTTTTGTCTTTCAAAGGTTATTATTGTAATTATGAGCGTGCCAGCAAGGATCAATCAGTCCTTACAGAAAATTAATTGCCAACCAATTATCAGACGATTGTGTTTTAATTCTTTCAGCCTCAATGAATAGGACTTTTACTGGTGGCTTGATTTAGGAGAATTAAGCAAATGACAATCAAATGAAGAGCAATTGAAGCATTTCATTAAAATGAAAACTTACAATGATCCAATTCAGCCTAGTAGAGGTTTACAACAACAATCTACTTGAAACTACTCCTATGAACGAAGTGTAGTGCAGGAATTAAAGTACAGAAATGTAAAGAACAGGAAATGTAAAAACCGAAAAGAAAATAAAGTAGAACAAGACTGGTTTTTTTGGATTTGAGTCTGGGGGGCTTTTCTGCGGCCTTCCCTGCTATTTATACTTCTCAAGGATGACCATCGAACTGCACTTCCAACCGTCGAATCGCTCCTCCATGATCACTGATTATGTTGCCTTATAGTTAGCTCCACTATGCCATCACTTGCAGTTAGGTTTCCCTCCTAATTTTGAATTTGAATGTGAGTAACTGCTGAAGCCACATCACTTTATATCTCTTTGTTGATCCAATACTACGCAGATCTCGTAAAACCAATACTGACTGCCGCGTGTTCGATCATGATTAAAAGCTTGAATAGTCTTCTTGTATTGTCCTTATCCTGCCACGCGTTGAATTATAATTGACTTATACAAAATATGTGGCCAACAAAATGTAATAAAGATTTAAATTATTTTCTATTTATTCAATTTTTTTTTGACTATCTGTTCAATTTTTTTTATTTGTTTATATTTTGTTGTCTATCTGTTCAAATTTATGTCTATCTGTTGATTTTTTTTTTTTTTTGGTTATGATTAAAAATGATCTAATTATAATATTTGAGATAATTAATACCACAAAAGTTTGTGTACCATAGTATCACCTAAATGTTTTATGGTATAATAATATATGTATTAATATTAAATGAATTTTTGCAATTCTTTACAGATTTTCTTTACTCATCTATTAATTTTTGTTTAAAAAAAGTTTTTTTTTTTTTTGTTAATAAGAGTAAAATAGATATTTAAAAAAAATAATTTATTATATTAATTTTCCCGTTAGTTGACTTAACGGTTGACTAACGAAAGAATTAAATTGTAATAAAAATTTAAACTTTGGAGAGATAAATGTAATTTTTAAAACGTGAAGGGACAATTTGTATTAAAGACAAACATTAAGGGGTGTCAGTGCAATTTAGCCTAATATCTTCACCATTGATTTGCTATTGCTTTTCTCAAATATCATTTATTTATAATGTTTCCTTATTTTTCGATTTTTACTAAAATCAAAATTATAGCCCGTTTAGGAAGAACTCATTTGGGCTCTTTTGGCTCTTTGAGCCACAAAAGACAGAATAGGCTATTTGAGCCATAACAGACAAAATATCACATCCAACCCATAATTATTACACTATTCTCTCACCAAAAAAATAAAAAAAGTCAAAAAGTCAAAAAGCTCTTCTCAAACTAAGCTTTTAAGCCCATGCTCAAATACCTAAAAAGTCAAAAAACTAACTCACTTCCCAAACGGAGGCTCACTTATTCTATTTGAATTGTCAACGTCAAAAGAAATTTTGTTTCCTTCTCCATCCCTCTTTTGTATTCATTTATTCTATTTGAATTGTCGACGTCTGTTTGATTTGTGTCTGTAAAGTAGCTTTTGAGATAAAAAAGCACGAAAATTTATTTAGGTCAAGTTTGGCATGACCTAAATAATACAAAAAGTCAAAAAGTCACTATCCTATTTAAGTCACATCATCTTATTTAAATCATATCACCTCTCTAACACATCACATCAAACCCAACCCAAATCCAACTCATATAAGCCAATAAGTCAAAAAGTGCACTTTTTTAGAACATCCCAAACCAACTCTTAGTTATCTTTTTTCAGAAATGATTTTAGAAAATTATTTTGGAAAGAAAGTTTTTAAAAAAGTGATTGATTTGATGTGTATAAAAGAGAGTGATTTTGGAAAGTAAGTAACCAAATAAAATTTTGAGATTTTTTTTAAAAACATTTATTTGATTTGATTACTCTTAAAAATTTATTTATAAAAAAAAAATTTCAAAAATTTTTCGAAAAACAAACCAAACAAGCCCTTTGTTTCCTTCTCCATCCCTCTTTTGCTTTCGTACGCAGCCCTATCTTTTGTTAAAATCTTTTTGTTTGAACCTTCCATACCAATCAACTATGTAATTTTAAAACAATAAATTAAGTAATTTTTTAAAGAATAATATTAGGGAACATAAAGATAATCATAAAAGATTTTTAATATTTAGATTATACATATAATAAAATATTACATTCTAATAAAAAAAAATAAAAAAAATTTATAGTTTATTTCATGATATTTTGTTTTTATAATCCTTAATATTATTCATTTTTTAATTCGTATTCACACTCTTTATTTTAGGTTTCGTTGGGGGAGTGGGTTGGTTTTTCGGTTTTTTTAGCTATTTTAGTATGGACTAAAAAATTTAGTTTGGGAAAGATTTTTTTTAAATTTTTTGACCTATTTTGTGAGAAAATAGTGTAATAATTATGAATTGAACGTGATATTTTATTTGTTGTGATTAAAATAATAATAATAAAAAAAAAATTCCCAAATCATCTTCCCAACGATGCCTTAGTGAGCAAGAAATATAGAACACAAGAAGTCAAATTCACCCCCTGTTTTTTATTTTTGTCGGTTTGAATAAATTCACCCTTCATCCCACTTCTCCACTCCACGCACACAGAAACACAGAGAAAAGGGGAAGAAAAAAATAAAGGGAAAAAGAGAGATGGAGACCTGGTTCATCATCGTAACTACCCTATGCATCTCTGCTCTCATCAAATCTCTCTTCAATCTAATCCTCTCCCCATCTTCTTCCTCATCCAACAAGAACCTCCCTCCGGGCCCAGCCACTGTACCAGTGATTGGAAACTTCCTATGGCTTCGCAAATCATTTTTGGAGATTGAACAAGGTCTCCGAGACCTCCAGAGCAAATACGGCCCCATCATCACCCTCCGGATAGGGCATCGTCCCGCCATCTTCGTCAGCAGCCACTCCATCGCCCACCAAGCCCTTATTCAAAACGGTGCCCACTTCTCAGATCGCCCCAAGGCCCTCGCCACCGGCAAGATTTTCAGCAGCAACCAACACACTATCAGCTCCGCCGCCTACGGCCCCACCTGGCGCCTCCTCCGCCGCAACCTCACCTCCGAGATCCTCCACCCCTCCCGCGTCAAATCTTATACCCACGCCCGGCAATGGGTCCTTGGAATTCTGATCCACCGTCTTCTCGATTCCGCCGACGACTCTTCGGCAGAAGCCGTGAAGGTGGTGCATCATTTCCAATACGCTATGTTTTGCTTGTTAGTACTCATGTGTTTTGGTGATAGGCTTGATGAGAAGCAAATTACACAAATCAAGACGGTGCAGCGCGCGATGCTATTGAGTTCTAGTCGCTTCGATATGCTCAACTATTGGCCCAAATTAGGGAAGATTGTGTTTCACAACAGCTGGAATGAGCTCCTGCGGATGCGCCAGGATCAAGAGGAAGTGTTGATTCCTCTTATAGAAGCCCGAGTCGACGTTGTGAAACAACGACGACAAGGGAACCAAGAAGAAGAATCGAGGGTGGTGGCATATGTGGATACGTTGGTGGATCTTGAGCTGCCCGACGAGAAGAGAAAGCTCAACAACGATGAGATGGTGAGCCTATGCAGCGAGTTTCTCAACGGGGGCACTGATACTACATCGACTGCTTTGCAGTGGATCATGGCTAACCTGGTGAAGTACCCTCGGGTTCAGTCCAAGTTGTACGAAGAGATTATTGGGGTAGTGGGCCCACCACCGCCCCTGTCCCGAGGAGGAGAGAAAAAAGAAAAGGAAATCCTCTTCGTAATAAATGAGGAGGATTTACCCGAGATGTCGTATTTAAAAGCTGTAGTATTGGAAGGGTTGAGGCGTCATCCACCAGGACACATCGCACTGCCCCGCACGGTGACTAAAGATGTGAAGTTGGAAGGCTATGAGGTGCCCAAGGGTACAATGATAAATTTCATGTTGGCGGAGATGGGGTGGGACCTGAAGGTATGGGATGAGCCCATGGAGTTCAAGCCGGAGAGGTTCTTGGTAAATAGCGGGGCCAATGGCGGAAGAGGGGAAGGGGAAGGGAAAGCGACGGTGGTGTTCGATATAACAGGGAACAAGGAGATCAAGATGATGCCATTTGGGGCCGGGAGGAGGATTTGTCCGGCCAGTGGTTTGGCTCTGCTTCACTTGGAATATTTTGTCGCCAATTTGGTTTGGTATTTTGAATGGACGGCTGCAGATGGAAATGATGGGGATGTTGATTTATCAGAGAAACACGAATTCACTATTGTGATGAAGAATCCACTGCGGGCCCACATCTCCCCTAGAGGCTAAGGGATAAACAAATAAATACACACTAGTAATATTATATATGCAAGGCCAAGGATTTGTTGGTTGTCCAGTTATCCTCCTCCTTTAAATTCACAATGTAAAACATATATATGTATTTTTGTAACATACACACCCACCTATACCTTGAACCACTTCTAGAGTAAGAAGATAATACGTAACTTCTTTTTTTTTTCTTTTTTTGGTTTTTGCTTTGATCATTTCCATGATTTTGTTGTATATATGTATTTTTGCTTTGTACAGATTCTGAGTTCAAATTTCATTGGCCATCTATGAGCTTCAGAGTTGTAAGCTCCTGTACTGAATTCTACTATGTTCGGTTGGTTGGTTAGGCTGGTAGGAAATCTCAGTTTTGTGGTGAATCCTGCAGATTCTGTTAGTGTGTGCTATACTTCAGTTTCACAGTAGTGCCATGTTTGGTTTGGCTGGCTGGTAGGTCATCTCGGCTTTGAATGTTCCAGCAGTGGTGAATAATTGTGAGCTCCCCTACTGAATTCTACTACGTTTGGTTGGTTGGTTCGGCTGGTAGGACGTCTCCAGCAGTGGTGATTCCTGCAGATTTTTTCCCCTTCTTGTGGCTGTAATCAGTGGTTGTATTGTTGCTTGTGGTTGGTTTCTCTCCAACCTCTAGCTCCTTTTTCCCCTTCTTTATTGATGTACTTTCCATCTGTTTCATCAACAAAGTTCTTTCTTCGCTGATCAAAAAAAAAAAAAATAATTGTCGAAGAAGGGCAATTGTGGCTAACCCCTGACGGGTAGCCTAGTTGTTCATTGGGTTTGTTTCTTACATGATCGATTCAGTTTCACCTTTTATTGGTTCATTCGGTTTACTTGAATTATGTAATTAGGGTTGCCACTTGATTTTCAGATTTATGTTCCTAGAAAAAATACTTGCATTGGACATAATTCTGGTTACACAAAAACATAAATAAAAATCAGGTACATGAATTTCATTCCATATCCAATATATAACAAGATCCCAGATTTGGTTTTTGTTTATTACATAAATTAATAGATATTTATTTCGTGATCACTTTGTGAAAAAAAAATCACATATCTGCCACATTAACATAGTTAAAATTACAAATTTTGTGGCGATTTTTAATTTGAAATGAGATAATCACAAATAATTATATAATTCAAAGACTTATGGAAAGGTGGTAGTTGCTAATATGGTTTCACATGGGGAGGGTGGCTAGTTTGGTTCAGAGATTTATGGAAGATATTTGGAAGAACATTCACAATGAACTTGATCATAATATTACATAATGTATTCATTTTTAATCACTTCATTGCGATATCAAACATGGTCTAAGTTTAGGATATTTGAAGTTAAGTCATTATGTCGTGCTTTTTAGGATAGCTCAGGTGTTTCTTTTTCTTGGAAAGGGATTTAGAGCTCTGAACCCCTTCTACGGTTTGGTTTTTTTTTTTATTTTATTTTATTTTTAGACAGCCGCTTGGGAAAAATTTTATGGATAATTTTGTCCATCCAAATGTTGTGGCTTGGTATTGGTGTTGTATGTGCAAAGATGTGCATGATATTGAAAAGAGTGGTTGTAGAGATGTGGGCTTTGATTTTGTTATTTTGCTATGTTTTGAGTTTTCTGTGAAGAGTAATAGAGTTTATACATTGTTAAAATGTTATTTAGGGATTTTACAGTAGCCTTGCACATAAATTTGGGACATTTACAGAGGTCTCACTATCATTCATGAGGAAGGATACAACCAAACAGAAATTGAAACAGACTCAGAGAAACACTACAAGAAAATGCATTTTTGCCGACCATTTTTGGCTACCAAAAACAATTTAGTCGCCAAAAGTCACGGAATTGGCTACCAAAAAAATATTAGTCGGCAAAAATCAACTTTTTAGCTACTAATTTTTTTTAGTAGGGGAATGTTGATTATTGGCGGTAGACTCAATTCTAAAAAAAATTTAGTAGCTAAAATATTACAATTGGCGACTAAAAAAAATTTAGTAGCTAAACATATCACAATTGGCGACTAAAAGAAAATTTAGTAGCCGTAGAGGTACCTTTAGCTACTAAATTGTTTGGTAACCGAATGAAAATAAAAAAATTAATTTTTAATCTTTGCCGACCAAAATTTTGGTCGCCAAATGTTAAGTTTCGGCGACAAAATTCCTTTTAGTCGCTGTAGACCTACTTTTGACTACTAAATTGTTTGGTAGCCGAATGAAAATAAAAAAAAATTAATTTTTAATCTTTGCCGACCAAACTTTTGGTCGCCAAATGTTAAGTTTCGGCGACAAAATTCTTTTTAATCGCTGTAGACCTACTTTTGGCTACTAAATTGTTTGGTAGCCAAATGAAAATAAAAAAATTGTCACACCCCAAACTCGGGTATGACCGGCCGTGGCCCACAGGGCCTTAGCCCAAGGCACACGTAAGCCTAAAACATGAATCCATAATCACATTGAACAACTAAACAATAGACCAATAATAAATAACCAAACTCAATCCAGTGACATGCCACAAGAATAAATAGCAAAAACCAACCGTAATCAATCCATCCAAACTTATGGATATAAACAACCCACATATCAAAAATAATCCTAAACGAATTTCAATAAATATATATATATATATATATAAATATAATATGTACAAACTCGACAAGCAACCTAAACAAATTAAGTAAATGCCCTAGAGGTCCATGAAATTGAGTCCCCGCTACGCCATGAGTCCACTCTAAGTCTTCTAACACCTGGAAATGGTAAACAACTAAGTCAGCTGATACTCAGTGAGTAGCAACATGGATAGTAAATACAGTTTTGAAAACATTCAATTCCAAAATAAGATATATATCACAGAAACTAGATTGGCATACAGTTTGGTAAATACAATCTGTTTCAAAAGAAGGTTCCACAGTTCAACACTTAAAATACTCATGTCTCGCAAGAACATGATAAATGACATTTTCCACTTAAAACAGATTATAACATGAACACCAAATTTTTTGGGTACCAAGAAAAACAAATAATATGCCACACAGTTCTCAAGGCTATAAGCCCCGTTGGATCCAATACCGAACTAAGAGTCATCCTCAGGGTGGCACCTGGGCTTTTCTCAAAGACGATCCGATTGAAGGTCACCTAGTTGTTTTTAAAGGTCTTTTCCTTACAATCGTTGAGCACTAGAGTCATCACGGCCCAACCCGGATCTGTTCCCTAGTGGCCAGAGTCACCACACACAGTGGAATAATTTCCCTGGACTAAATACACACATGGTCCCAATAATCAATACACATCAGTTTCGCAAAACATGGTAGTTCATCATTATAAACATGAGACCAAAACAAATAGTTTACAGTATGCCAAGTTCACACATGTTTCAAAATAATTTGATTCATTGATAATATAATAATTTATCAAAACAGTTTAGTCTTAAAACAACAATTTAATTTTCCAACAGTTCAGGGTAGGGGAACATTTATAAAAATACGTAGCATGAAACTACTCACCTGAAACGAAATAATATAATCCTCGAATAGAGTATGAAAGTCCAACTAATGCCCTGAACCAATATGAAAACTATACGTTACTACTAATTTAAAAATACTAATGAATACGAACTAAGTAACCCCAAACTAAAGCGCACTAACACGGCTCAACCCAACCCACCGTTACTCTTAAATATTACCTAAGTTCATGTTCTTCGAGATCTAAAATCACCCAAGACATGGGTTCCAGTCAAAACTTAATTAATTGTGACTTTAAGATAAAACAGAATTTCAAACAAGCCTTCCCAACCTATTCGCTAACTTTGAAAATTACAAAATCCACTCCACGCTATTCGAAAAATTCCAATAACCTCCAGATATAATCTAATATATCCCAAGTTTCAAACCCAATTGGTTTCACTTGATTTGCTTATCAAATTAATTATCTACAATTTATTATATCCAAACAGGTTGTTTTCTGCAGCACTTTAAAAAAATTGATGGTTCTCATAATATACACGAGCAATCAATGCAACGCCAAAAACGTACGAAACTAGACTCGTAACCGGTTCTAATGACACTAATTTGATAATTTTTGGATTTATACCCAAAGAGAACAACACTCCCGAATTTACTGTTTCGGACTGGTTTCCTGGACAGATTTGAATACCTCAATTTATATGGATTTTGACTCCCAAAAATTATGAAAATTCAGATATTAAATTCAATATGTAATTAATCTACTGTAAAAATTTCAGTTTAAAATTCATCCGTTTGATATGGTTTCTTGATTTTTAAACTCTATGGTTCTGCACAAAATTAATGTTTTACACATGAATGTTTGAACCTTAAACATTATATCTAGACCTATACCAAACAAGGGCACCAGCCCACTGCCAACAAAACACACAAAAGACAATGCCACATCTCTTCCACAATGAGGCTCACGCAACCACACAACACCTGTTCTTCCATCATTATTTCCCATGACCCAGGTTTGATATACTAGAATGTCCTTCACACAAGCCCATAAATTACTAGATACCTCAAAATAATCCTTGCGGTTTCACGAACTCAACTATGGAAGATAAAAATAATAATAATAATAATAATAATAATAGAAGTGCAATTAAACAGTTTACTTACCCACAGTATTGATTACCCAGAGCCGAATGCTAAATTCCTCTCACCTTGCTGTTCACCACAGCTTCGTTGCCTCTCTCACTAAATCTCATGGCTGCTGCTAGGAACCCTAAAGGGCTGTTGTTGTTTTGTAAAGTAATAAGAGAGTTAGGGTTTTGTAGGTTTTGTATATATTTTATTTTATACTAGTGTTGGGCACACATAGGTCAAATAAATATATAAATATACAAAACATATATATAAGTTATATACAACTCAATGGTAAGAGCCTTATTTATTAATCTTGTGGTCTAGAGTTCAAGTCACACCCACTTCTTTATTTTATTTTATTTTATTTCTTTATAATAAATTTTGCCTCTAAATTAAAGACTTTCACCATAAATTTATTTAGGTTTAAAATTAATTAAAAGACCCACCAAATATTTAGTTTGCATTTTAGGTTTTACCATCAAAATATTTGAGATTGTAATATTATTATTATTTATTTAATTTTTTATATTCGGGTTCTCACATTCTCCCCCCCTAAAAGAAAAGTTTCGTCCTCGAAACTAACCTGAGTAAATCATGAGAATAGATGTGGATACTTCTCGCGCATCTCATCCTCGCGTTCCCAAGTTGCCTCTTCAACTAGATGATTACGCCACAGTACCTTAACCAATTTAATGGCCTTTGTACGCAACTTTTCTCTTTTGAATCCAAAATCTGAACAGGCATCTCCTCATACGAAAAATCCTCTCTAATTGAAGTGGCTCATAATCTATCACATGCGACGAACTGTGCACATATTTCCTCAGCATAGACACGTGAAACACATTATGCACTCCTGCCAACCTAGGGGGTAAGCAACACGGTATGCAACCTCACCAACCTTCTCCAATACCTCAAATGGACCAATGTATCTAGGACTCAACTTTCCTTTCTTTCCAAACCTGATCACTCCTTTCCATGGTGATACTTTCAAGAATACCATATCCCCACATGAAACTCTCAGTCTCTCCTACGATGATCAGCATAACTTTTTTGTCTACTCTGAGCAGTCAATAATCTCTCTCTAATGGTGATAATTTTCTGTGTAGCATCCTCCACCAAATCAGGTCCCAACATTTGCCTCTCACCAACCTCATACCAACAAAAAGGAGACCTACACTTCCTCCCATACAAAGCCTCATAAGGAGATACTCCCAAACTAGAATGATAACTATTATTATATGCAAACTCCATAAGCGGCAAATAATCATCCCAATTACCTCTCCACTCCAAAGTACAAGCCCTCAACATATCCTCAAGGGTTTGAATAGCTCCTCTCTGATTGCCCATCTGTCTGAGGGTGATAAGCTGAACTAAAATTTAACGAGTACCCATAGCTGATTGTAACGCACCCCAAAACTTAGACACAAAACGAGGGTCCCGATCTGACACTATTGACACTGGTGCACCATGCAATCTAACAATCCTTCACATACAACTGTGCAAATCGAGCTAGAGAATAGGTCATCCGTACTGCAATAAAATGTGCTGACTTGGTTAATCTATCAACAACTACCCAAACTGCATCGTGATTACTACTAGTACGAGGTAATCCACACACGAAGTCCATGGTAACATGATCCCACTTCACTCCGGTATAGGTAAGGGTTGTAGTTTCCCCGCAGGTTTCTGATTTCTACTTTAACCTGTTGACACACCAAACACTGAGCCACAAATTCTGCAATATCTCCCTTCATACCATTCACCAAAAATGTTCATGAAGATCCGATACATCTTAGTGCTTCCAGGATGAATGCTGTAACTAGAACTATGTGCCTCCGTCATAATCTCCTTCCTCAAATCACCACTAGCAGGAACACAAATTCGGCTACGGAATCTAAGCAACCCATCATCACTAACCACAAAGTCTACGTGCTTACCCTCTGCCATCTCTCCTTTAATACGCTCACACTGGGGGTCAATCTCCTGTGCTAAACGAATCCGTTCTCTCAAGGTCGGTTGAACTGTCAATTGACTACAATAAGCCTTATTACCAGGTGTAACAACCTCAAGCCTCAAACGTCTCATGTCTTCCACCAAACAACTCTCAATAGACAAAGCAGCTACATCTCCAACTGCGACCTTCCTACTCAAGGCATCTGCAACCACATTTGCCTTCCCCGGATGATATAAAATATTCACATCATAATCTTTTAGTAACTCAAGCCATCGTCTTTGCCTCAAATTTAGTTCCTTCTGTGTGAAAATATACTTCAAACTCTTATGATCAGTGTAAATCTCACATGACTCTCCATACAAATAATGCCGCCAGATCTTAAGAGCAAAAATCACTGTTGCTAACTCTAAGTCGTGCGTAGGATAGTTTCTCTCATGTATTTTCAACTGTCGTGATGCATAAGCAATCACCTTCCCATGCTGCATGAGCACACATCCTAAACCCTGTCGTGAAGCATCACTATAAATCACAAAACCACCTCCATCTGTGGGTAAGGCAAGGATTGGAGCTGATGTCAATCTCTGTTTAAACTCTTGGAAACTACGCTCACAGTCATCATTCCACTCAAACTTTACCCCTTTCCTGGTGAGATTGGTAAGTGGCAAAGCAATACGGGAGAATCCTTCCACAAACCGTCTGTAATACCCAGCAAGCCCTAGAAAGCTACGTACCTCCGTCACAGAAGTAGGTTGTGGCCAATCAACAATTGCTGTCACCTTCGTGCTATCCACAGATACCCTATCTTTACTCACTACATGACCCAAAAAGGATACACTACTCAACCAGAATTCACACTTCTTAAATTTTGCATACAATCTCTTCTCCCTAAGGATTTGTAGTACTGCCCTCAAATGCTGCTCATGCTCCTCCTTACTCCTCGAATAAATTAGGATGTCATCAATAAACACTACCACAAATTTATCCAGTTGGGGTTTAAATACTTTGTTCATCAAATCCATGAATGCGGCTGGTGCATTTGTGAGACCAAAAGGCATCACCAAGAACTCATAATGCCCATAACGGGTTCTAAAAGCAGTCTTAGGAACATCCTCATCCCTTACCTTCAACTGGTGATAGCCTGACCTCAAGTCAATTTTAGAGAATACTTGAGCTCTCTGCAACTGGTCAAATAGATCATCAATGCGTGGCAAAGGATACCTATTCTTCACTGTGACTTTGTTCAGTTCTCTATAATCAATACACAATCTCATAGACCCATCCTTCTTCTTCACAAACAAGACAGGTGCTCCCCAAGGTGAAACACTAGGCCTAATAAAACCTTTGTCTAGCAACTCCTGTGACTGAGTTTGTAACTCCCTCAACTCCAATGGTGCCATTCTATAGGGTGCTTTACAGATAGGTGTTGTATTGGGGACCAAGTCAATGGAATATTCGACCTCACGGTCTGGAGGAAGACCAGGTAGATCCTCTGGAAAAATATCAACAAATTCCCTCACTACAGGCAACTCCTCTAACCTCTGCTCTGGTTGTTCAGTACTCACCACACAAGCTAAATAACCATGACACCCTTTTCTCAACATTCGGTTAGCCTGAAGGGAAGAAATAAAACAAATAGAAGACCCATTTCCATTTCCCTGAAAGAAAAACTCATGTTGCCCTGGCATAGCAAAAACTACCTCTTTTCTAAAACAATCAATAGAGGCATGATGCTTCGTTAACCAATCCATCCCAAAATCACGTCAAAATCCTTCATCTCTAAAGAAATCAAATCACTGGAAATTTCTACCATCCATCTCTATCTCACAAGATCTACAAATATCTCCTAACACTACTGTTTCTCCTAATGGAGTAGACACAAGCAATAGCTACATCCAAAGGCTCACAAGGAATAGACAAATGACGTAGAAACTTAGGTGCATCAAAAGAATGTGTAGATCCTGAATCAACTAAAACTCTGGCAGGTACAATGATATAAAGAGTGTACCTTGCACCACAGATGGAGTAGCCTCAGCCTCCTCTCTAGTGAGAGCATAAACATGTCCTTGGGTAGCCGCTGACTTCTTATCCTGACCCCTATTCCGGATGTTGCCCTTGGGTAGTCCCACTTTTGCCATTATTCTGCTTCTGGTTAAACCCACAGCTATAAAAAGTTTCGTCTTGCCCTTGCCCTTGAAATGACTGTGCTACTGACTGACCTCCCAGTCCCTTAGACCTACATTGTGCAGAGAGATGCCCAGGCTTGCCACACTTAAAGCATACGAGCTGTGCCATCACAATTATACCCAACAGAATGTGACCTACCACATCTATCACAATTCCTCTGATTCTGCTGCCTCATGCCATTGCTAACCTGACCTTGGGTGTAAGGCTTCTTGCTAGGATTGCTACCACCACCACGATGCTCTACTTGTCTCTCCTCTCTAAGTCTCTTGTTTTGTGGTTCCTTGGCCTTTTGTTCCTCAGCTCTCTTTTCCTCTTCTGCTCCCCTTTCAGCTAGTAATGCCTTGCTTACCAATGCAGAATATGTCTTCATCTCCAAAATAGCTACTTTTGCATAGATCTCTGACCGCAAGTCATTCTCAAACAACATCACCCTATCTTCCTCTATGGCCACTTGATGTGGGGCATACCTCGACAACTCCGTAAACTTGGCTTCATACTGAGCCACTGTCATGTCATTTTGCTTCAAATTGAGAAAATCCACTTGCTTCTGCCTTCGCACCGTTTCAGGGAAGTATTTCTCATTAAACAGTTCCAAAAACTTGCTCCACACTAGCTCTGTTTCTCTACCCTCATATTGACGCTTCACCATGAGCCACCAATGCTCTGCTTGGCCCTTGAACCTAAAAGCTGCAAAGGCCACCTTCTGGTCTGCTGAACAACCTAGAACATCAAATATTTTCTCCATCTCTAGTACCCACGCCTCTGCCTCCGTAGGGTCCACTGTTCCGTGTAATTCTGGAGGTTTTGCCTTCATAAACCTCTTGAATAAGGAACCTCTATCCAAACTTAAAGTTGGTGGAACTACTGGTTGTGGGGCTACATGATTGTTCAGTAGTCCTAACAATGATTGTAAAACCTGTGCGGCTGGTGCAGTAGGAACAACTCCTGGTGCTTCAGGGACCACTGGAGCAACAGGTGGTGCAGTAGGGGGTATAGGAACAGGGGGAACTCTACGATTAGCGGCTGATTGATCAGTTCCAAGAGCATTGACACTTCTTCTTCTAGGTGCCATCGCTTAACCTTCAAAATGAAATTAAGAAAAGCTCAACGCAAGCTTAAACAAAACTAACTTAACCAAACACTATCAAGGACTATAGGGACTCGGACCTCATCTAAATGATGTAATGCAAGATATGTAACTCGATAAACTACAGCTCTGATACCACAATTGTCACACCCCAAACTCGGGTATGACCGGCCGTGGCCCACAGGGCCTTAGCCCAAGGCACACGTAAGCCTAAAACACGAATCCATAATCACATTGAACAACTAAACAATAGTCCAATAATAAATAACCAAAACTCAATCCAGACATGCCACAATTATAAACGGCAAAATCAACCGTAATCAAAACCATCCAAACTTATGGGATATAAAAACCCACATATCAAAAATAATCCTAAATGAATTTCAATAAAAAAAATAAATATAAATATGCACAAACTCGACAGCAACCTAAAACAAATTAAATAAATGCCCTAGAGGTCCATGAAATAGAGTCCCGCTACGCCATGAGTCCACTCTAAGTCCTTCTAACACCTGGAAATGGTAAACAACTAAGTCAGCTGATAGCTCAGTGAGTAGCAACATGGATAGTAAATACAGTTTTGAAAACAGGGATAAATTCCAAAATAAGATATATATCACAGAAACTAGATTGGCATACAGTCTGGTAAATACAATCTGTTTCAAAAGAAGGTTCCACAGTTCAACACTTAAAATACTCATGTCTCGCAAGAACATGATAAAACATTTTCCACTTAAAACAGATTATAACATGAACACCAATAATTTTCTGGGTACCAAAAAAAACAAATAATATGCCACACAGTTCTCAAGGCTATAAGCCCCGTTGGATCCAATACCGAACTAAGAGTCATCCTCAGGGTGGCACCTGGGCCTTTTCTCAAAGACGATCCGATTGAAGGTCACCTAGTTGTTTTTAAAGGTCTTTTCCTTACAATCGTTGAGCACTAGAGTCATCACGGCCCAACCCGGATCTGTTCCCTAGTGGCCAGAGTCACCACACACAGTGGAATAATTTCCCTGGACTAAATACACACATGGTCCCAATAATCAATACACATCAGTTTCGCAAAACATGGTAGTTCATCATTATAAACATGAGACCAAAACAAATAGTTTACAGTATGCCAAGTTCACACATGTTTCAGAAATAATTTGATTCCATTGATAATATAATAATTTATCAAAACAGTTTAGTCTTAAAACAACAATTTAATTTTCCAACAGTTCAGGGTAGGGGAACATTTATAAAAATACGTAGCATGAAACTACTCACCTGGAAACGAAATAATATAATCCTCGAATAGAGTGTAAAAGTCCAACTAGTGCCCTGAACCAAGTATAAAAACTACACGTCACAACTAATTTAAAAATACTAAAAAAAATAAACTAAGTAACCTCAACTAAAGCGCACTAACAGGCTCAACCCAACTCACCGTTACTCTTAAATATTACCTAAGTTCATGTTCTTCAAGGTTTAAAATCACCCAAGACATGGGTTCCGGTCAAAACTTAATTAATTGTGACTTTAGGATAAAACAGAATTTCAAACAAGCATTCCCAACCTATTCGCTAACTTTGAAAATTAAAAAATCCTGATCTAATATATCCCAAGTTTCAAACCCAATTGGTTTCACTTGATTTGCTTATCAAATAATTATCTACAATTTATTATATCCAAACAGGTTGTTTTCTGCAGCACTTTAAAAAATTGATGGTTCTCTTAATATACACGAGCAATCAATGCAAGGCCAAAAACGTATGAAACTAGACTCGTAACCGGTTCTAATGACACTAATTTGATAATTTTTGGATTTATACCCAAAGAGAACAACACTCCCGAATTTACTGTTTCGGACTGGTTTCCTGGACAGATTTGAATACCTCAATTTATATGGATTTTGACTCCCAAAAATTATGAGAAAATTCAGATATTAAATTCAATATGTAATTAATCTACTGTAAAAATTTCAGTTTAAAATTCATCCGTTTGATATAGTTTCTTGATTTTTAAACTCTATGGTTCTGCACAAAATTAATGTTTTACACATGAATGTTTGAACCTTAAACATAATATCTAGACCTATACCAAACAAGGGCACCAGCCCACTGCCAACAAAACACACAAAAGACAATGCCACATCTCTTCCACAATGAGGCTCACGCAACCACACAACACCTGTTCTTCCATCATTATTTCCCATGACCCAGGTTTGATATACTAGAATGTCCTTCACACAAGCCCATAAATTACTAGATACCTCAATGAATAATCCTTGCGGTTTCACGAACTCAACTATGGAAGATAAAAATAATAATAATAATAATAATAATAATAGAAGTGCAATTAAACAGTTTACTTACCCACAGTATTGATTACCCAGAGCCGAATGCTAAATTCCTCTCTCACCTTGCTGTTCACCACAGCTTCGTTGCCTCTCTCACTAAATCTCACGGCTGCTGCTAGGAACCCTAAAGGGCTGTTGTTGTTTTGTAAAGTAATAAGAGAGTTAGGGTTTTTGTAGGTTTTGTATATTTTATTTTATACTAGTGTTGGGCACACATAGGTCAAATAAATATATAAATATACAAAACATATATATAAGTTATATACAACTCAATGGTAAGAGCCTTATTTATTAATCTTGTGGTCTAGAGTTCAAGTCACACCCACTTCTCTATTTTATTTTATTTTATTTCTTTATAATAAATCTTGCCTCTAAATTAAAGACTTTCACCATAAATTTATTTAGGTTTAAAATTAATTAAAAGACCCACCAAATATTTAGTTTGCATTTTAGGTTTTACCATCAAAATATTTGAGATTGTAATATTATTATTATTTATTTTATTTTTTATATTCGGGTTCTCACAATTATATACTGTGTACTTCATAATATACTACTTGGATTCCTTGGATTGAGTCACAGATGAAAATTTTATACTGTGTACTTAAAAATATGTGAAGTGTGTATTTTGTTTCCATAGCCACATACTTCAGAATAGGATGGAGAATTCTTTGCATTTCTTGTTAATTGGTTACTTTATTGACATCATTTTTCATATTTTCATTGTTACCACCAAGTGATAATCTGGTTGAACAACAGAATATAGTAGTGTGAATTGTAGCTTACATATTCTTCATGTAGAAAATGCTACATTGTGAAGCTTCTTTATGATGTCAAATTCTAATGGTCGTAGAAAACAAATTGCATCTAGATACCTACAGTTCTATATATAGGTTGGTGAAGTAAGTTCGAAAAATTGAGTTCTATAGATACCTTTTTTTTTTTTTTTTTTTGAGAAATGAGTTATAATTGATAATGTAAATAGAGTCTTAATGTTGCATTAATCTTCTTGGAAAAATTATGATGGCACAAAACATTTTCATTAATTTTTCTCCCGAGCAAGCAGTGTAGTAGTAAGAATTTGATGCTCAGGTTTATTTTTCACAACATATACTCAACTGTTAGAGTGAGTGTTTTTGTTGTACTGTGCTATTTTAGCACTGCTAAAGCTTACACCAAAATACTTCATTACTGAAGAGGCTATGGTTTGTATGCAGAGACTAGCGTCTGATTTCCTTTCAAACTACATATTCTTAGCTGTTCAAAGCGTTGGTTCAAGTACTGATTTGATTGTTCAAAGAGTTGAATTTGTTCTTGACTCTGACAAGAGAAGCCACCTCATGGACTAATTTAGTGATAGTTTATCTTCATGCTGCCTAAATATGCCATTGCAGCTGCTGTGTGGTACTATGTGATAGTTTATATTCTTGTCTTCCCTCAATTATGTTCATAGGAACTAATTTAGTGACAATTGGTTGGTTACAAGTTAAAACTGGAGATGTGAAAGGCAATGTAGAGCTACGGGTGGAACTTCAAGAACGTCGAATTGCTTGTGAACATCTCACACAACGCGCTGTAGATGCTATTCTCTGAGATTCAGCGAGTAGGTTCAGTTTAAATAACTGGCCAAGCAAGTAATATGAGGATTTTAAGTTGTGATTGATTTTATTTATCTTTTGCTGTCTCAGATGTACAATGAACAAATCGGAGAATTAATTGATCCAACCCAACGAAACCTAGAGGTGGGTATTACTCTATCTCTCTCTCTCTTCAATACCTTTTTGGATTACTTTTATGTGTGCTTAATGGTGGTTAAACTGCTGCAGATAAGGGATGATACCAAACATGGATTTTATGTTGAGAATTTGACTGAGGAATATGTGACCTGTTATGAGGGCATAACCCAAATATTAATTAAGGTAGCAAATAACAAGGCATTCAAGTTTTGTTCTTTTTTCCATGAGCATGTTTCTTGTTGTTTATTAAATTAGTGCTACAGATTGCTACTTGTTAATACTTCATGGATAAAAAAATAGTGTGATAAAAAATCCACCAAAGATAGTGTGATAATATCATTAGTTGCATCATGTTGTAATGAAAAAATAGTGTGATTATATCATTAGTTGCATCTAGATTAGGTGCATTTAAACATATAAGAAAAATTTGATTAAAATATGAAAAAAAATTCCACCAAAGATTAAAAAATACGAAAAACAAAATTTCGTAAACAAATTTCAAATTTTATTTTTTGGTGGTGGTGGTGGTGGTTCACAGTTCTTAAATTTTTAACTTGTGGGGAACATTAGAGTCCATGAATGAAAATTTATGAGTTGCTGTTAATGATCAATTTGTGGTGTTTCTTATCCCTTTGGTATTCTTTACAGGCACGAAGCTGAGCTTGTTGCAGCGGGTAGCCAGCCCCTTCCTGATGATGACGACGATGCATTTGACTAATGCTCATGGCTTTGGCTTTTTGCTATCATTTTTCGTGCTCCTTTAGTTAATATGAGCAATGCAAAAAAAAATTTCAACGCTATCGAAGGATTTGTGTATGAGAGGTGAATGTATCGCGGAGAAGAGACCATTTTAGTTATTCTTTAGCCATTGTTTCAAGTCTGGTTGTGGTTGTGCTTTGTGGTAGAATTCTTTAGGCTGCCATATGGATGTTTTGAGTCACTTCAAGTGTTTGCTTCAAGATTTTAAATTATCTATGGATTTAAATTATTGACGTTGGATTAGACTTGGACTGTATGGAATTTGTAATATATAGAATTGGACGTTGAAGATTACTTTTTTGGATGCTTGGAACTGAAATGTGTGCACGTTGTGGAATGCTTTAATGGTTGATAATATATTTAGTGTTGATGGATTATATTGTTTTATACATGGTACAGGTTGTAATATAAATGAATACAGGTTGTCTACAATTTTTTTTTTTAAAAAAAAAAAAAATTATTTGGCCACCAAATGTTTTGGTAGCCAAATAGGTAATCAAAAGTTTTGGCTACTAATAATTTAGTAGCAAAAACATAACCCAAAATGTTTTTGTCACCAAATAATTAGTAGCTAAAAGATTTGAGAATGAGAGAAAGAAACTATTGGCGACTAATACTTTAGTGGCCAAAACATACCTTTTGCCGACTAAACTAAGATTAGTAGCCAAATGTGTACTTTCGGCGACCAATTATTTAGTAGCTAAAAGTGATACCTTCCCGACCACAACAAGTTAGTAGCCAAAAAGCCTCATTCGGCGACTAATACTTTAGTGGCGGAAACATACCTTTTGCCGACTAAACTAAGATTAGTAGCCAAATGTGTACACTTTCGGCGACCAAACAAATTTTAGTCGCCAATACTATCGCCAACAGAGTAAAGGCGACTAGCTTAGCGACGAAAAATTTTGGTCGCTAAATCATTTCGGCGACTAAATAAGTGACTTTTGGCGACCAATATTTTGGTAGCCAAAAGTGACATTTCTTGTAGTGAAAGCTTACGCCCAATCCACTCTCTTTCTTTTCAAGGAAATAGTGAACGAGTGCAGAGCCTTAAGGAGAAGATGTAACTGTGTAATTGCAAGGAAGGAAATCAATGGGCAGATAGATTAAGCTAGTATAGAAACTGTTCAAGATGAACCCCTGGCTGTTCTAGATCAGCCCCTAACATATGGGGGTCTATTCACTGCTGGAAAATCCACTTTTAGCGGCGTTTGAAAAACGCCGCTAAAAGTACTAAAAACGCCGTTAATTCTTTTTGTGACGTTTAGTACCAAACGCCGATGACGCGGCCGTCGCTATAACTTTATGACGTTTGGAAAACGTCGTTATATTAGTATAGGCGGCGTTTCTAAAAACGCCGCCAAATGTCCTAAATAACTGTACTATGACGTCACTATGACATTTAGCGACGTTTTTGAAAACGCCGTCATAGACATTTATACATTTTAAAATTTTAGCCGTTAGGGTGGGACATAGTGACGTTTTTTAAACGCCGCCATAGCCTTTTTTTTTAAATTTTGTTAATTTTATATGGTTGAACAAAAAAATACCTGCCAAACAATTATTAAGAACTAATAATTGATGTTTATTAAAATAATAAATAAACTAAGCTGAAAAAAAAATTAAAATAAGGAACAATGCATTGCATACCTAAGAATAGCAACAATTCAGACTTTAAATACATCAATTAAAATAAAAATGGTCAACAAGTGTAATTTGCCCAAAAAAATTAAAAGAAATTGAAAGCACACTAATATGGATTGATCTAATACCCAGTACAGAATTTTAGGATTTTTATTTTTTATACCTAACATCGCTCAATCTAAAATGAAGATAGATCTCACATAAAACAATGGTGGGTTGTCTGCGATTGACAAGTCAATTGGCCATTGGTGGTGTGGTTCAGTTGCTATTTTCCCGCTAACCCACCAACTCCATGCCGAAAAAGAGCACAAACACATTGCTCAGTTGGAAAATGTAATGACCTGATTTTTCTCAAATTATCACAACAAAGAAAACAACGTAATAATATGAACACAAGCAAAATTAAAAAGAAAATCTATTATATGTCGGGGCATAATACAATTCAGTCAATTCAATTAAACAAAATGAAACAAGCAATTGTCAAAAACTTTGATATGGGAAATGACTATTGATTTGTCATCTTCACCTACAAAAATTGAATCATATATCTGAAACACACTTCAGCTGCCCAATCTCTGCCCAATCTCCCCGGTGAGATTGATTGACCCCATCATCCATTTTAGCTGAAGTGAGAATGTGTTTCAACCAATAATAATATGAAACACAGACAGGGCAATTCACCGTCTTTTTCTTTTTTTAATGACAGTACAGTTTGATCACTGAATCAGCACCCACAGTGAATAACCATGGTTGCCTAGGGTGGAACTTGCAGTCCATTACTCCTGTAAAAGGCAAAATGAATCAGAGAAGCCACCAAAAATATATCAACCCAAATATTAGTAAGATACACTCTGGACATTTATATTCAGAGATTTCAGTATCTATATTCACAAGGGTGCATTCTATGTTGCATGTCATATTATTATTTCCACACAAATAGTGTACCTTTTGCGAGTAAAATCAATAGTAGAAGGTGCCAAAAGCAAGGACCTGGGTTATCAGTAGGGAGAGGCTAGGATAAATAAAGCCTAATTGATTAAAAGTGAACTGATATCTATGAACTTTTTCTTAGTATATTACATACTCATCTATTCTGATGAAAGTGAACAGGATAAGAGGATAAAGATGGTTTATTAAACAGCATCAATAAACATTTTAAAGACATTGCACTGTAAAAGTTTACCTGGCTAGACTTTTTATCGGAATCCGAAACGGTGACAAGACTATTGAGATTGTCAATTTTCATTTGTTGTTCCCTAATGCATTGATCTCGTGCGTTGTGTGATTTCCTCTCCTCCTCCAGTTCCATAGCAAGTTTCTCACGCTCTAGCTCATACTGATGAATGGACAACAGACAAATAAATGCATGCAATGAACAAATTACAGTAATAGAGCTTACTGTACAATAAAATAGACATAACTCTACAAAATATAAAAGTAAACTGCAAATACACAAGCAAGCTCTCAATGAGCAAATCCAGAAATGTTTAACTTTTTGGCTTTCAAAAATTTATGTAGCCAACTTGGTGATTAAACTGCAAATACACAAGGAAGTGGTGCTATAATGCAAATATGATATAAGTAAGATCCTTCAATTTATAAACATTGGAAAATGTTCCATACTTAATATTTTCAAAGTCATTTATTTTGATGCCACCACGTTAACATTTTTGACATTCTAGTTTAGCCCATTTGAACTAGTTCAAGTGTAAAGTTCCTATTTTTTTTTTTTTTTTTAACAAATCATTATTTTACAACGACCAAAACCATAAATGAAGTCAATATTGAAACTGGAAACTTAAGAAAGAGGTAACCATCCAACCAAGTGTAAGCTACTTTTCAATTGGATACAGCATGAATCATGTAAACCATCACATTTAGGTTTTCTCTTTGGCTCAACTCATTTAAAATTTATGAACTTCCCCATGATAAATTACAAACCATAGGAAAGAAATCAATATAAAAAAATTTAAGAATATTCAACATGTCCTCATCTCAAAAATAAAAAATTCTAGGAACACTTCAGACACTAACTTCTATTGAATCCATATTAATAATTACCTTTTACAGCTAGATTCTACTAAAAAGTATGTCAGGGACAAACAATATGGCAGCTACAGTAACAAAGTATATGTTGAAGTAAAATGTTGTAATCTTACTAAGTTGGAAAAGAATAAGGTTATTAAACCAAATAACTAACAAACCTCATTCACTTGAACACAATTTGTTATTCTCTTGGCTCTGCTAGCAAACTGGAGGGTTCCTTTCGTTCCTCTATGTGAATTTGATTGATGAAGTAGCCATATTAAAACCATACTATAATGTTAAACTTGATTGTAAGATATATATATACACACATATAACTCGATAACATATTAATAACTACTCTTCTGGTGCTAAAGTGCAAATTATAGAAGTTTTGGCATTGCCACCAAGAGCAGGTTGAAGTATGCGAGTGAGCTTACTATCCCGATAAGGAATGTGTCCCTGCATTTATATTTTGATTCATTTAGACATTTGTTTTATGAGATGGATTATTAACTTAAGGAGGCAAATACCTTCGTATGGCGGTGCCGGTGGTGTTGAGGGGTACCCAGGCGAGGGTATGTTGTTCCATACCCTATTTAAAAACAGATTACCCATCTCAATCAATCAGATTTTTTAAATTTTATGTCAAATCAAAACTTAAAAACCCCAAAATTTAAAAACAAAAACAAATTACAATAAAATATGATTTCCACAATTCTTTAAGAACATTAACTACACTGCAAATGTTGGCTATCGCTACACTGCAGATATGCTCCCATATCATGTGAAGCTATCATTCCATCCAAAATAAATGATAGATCACATTGTGCATTCTGTTAGAACTTGATCCCAATACACCACTAGATATTAGCTTTTGAATATTCATCTAATGCCCACCCCTAAAGAATGATTTATTGCTGTACGTACTACTGACTAACCACTAAGTAATGTACAATAGATGGCTTTTAATACAACATAATGCCCATCACAAAATCCTAATGACTGTCTTCTGTTTGTTTTCTAATTGGACATATGGCCTGCACTGAACAGGCACTGGTTTTGTTTTGTTTCCTCACTTTTTGGGGATGGGATGGCTCAGTTTTGAAGATTCAGTTAGGGCAGACCCCAAAAACAAAGACTAGATTGAGGTTAGCATTTCCTAACCCAATCATATACATGTCAAATATGTGTTCAGCTCCAGGACTTAACTCAACCAGCAAAAATTCAGCATATTACACTTTAAAGAAGAGATCAATACTCCAATGGTCATACAAAAGACAACTTTCAGGAGCATAAGATAAATAAATTGTGAAAGTATTAACCCTATAAAATATAAACACCCAACAGCTTCAAAGTCATGATAAAAAATAATTAAAAAAATAGTAAATAAATAAAAAGGAGAAATAATAGATTTGAAGAGGAACCTGAAGGTGAAGCATGAAGTTGTTTTGCACGGTCATTGCAGCTACCCAATAGTGCAGGAGGCAAACCTTCTTCCTTTTCTATTGTCCTATCTTCTTCTTCAATTGCCTCAAAAACACTTGCTCTAAATACTCCCCTGCAAATTAAAACACACACATTACATTATAACCAGAGAAATCTTACATCAATTTCATTAACTCATGAATCAGATGGCCTAGCTAGTTTAGACAATGAATTATCAATGTTTCACTTGGTTTTTGTAAGTGAAGTAAATCAGTAAGGTGACAAGAAGGGTGGTGGGTCAAGTACACAAGATGCAGTTCAAAATTTACAATCTCTATCATCAGCTCACAAATCCAGTCTGTCTTCACAATATCCAAAAATTCTGAAGGAACTAAGCAGTGATTTAAATTTATCCATCATTAGAGACGTTTTAGGAAAGAGCAATTCAGATGCATATTCAAGAGAACAAGATCCCAACAAATTGCCCTTATCTGGACTTGGTCAAGTTGAAACTCCTAAAACAAATCAAAATTAGATTCAAAGACATATCTTTCCAAATTATACAACCACAAATGGTTCTTCTATAGTGTCATGACAATTGTACTAATTAAAACAAGTTGACAATGCGTAGAAAAATAAAATACAAGGCAAATTATAAAAACTAACCCAAGTGACCAGGTAGATGTGAGAGGCAAAATGATGCCCCAGCATCAGGATGGAAACCAATTAGTGTTTCAGGGGTAGCAAAAACTTGCATTTGTTATTCTTATTCTTGAGTCCAATTTTTGCAAGTGATGGTATTGCAAATTGAATATTAAATATTAACATATGATAGGCAAAATTGAATATTAACATCACCACAAAGTGGAGAAAATTAAAACTATCAAATTCTTATTCTTGAGTCCAATTTTTGCAAGTGATGGTATTGCTTCCACTAAATGAAATGAAGTAAATACATGTGATAGGCAAACCATAAACATATTGAATGCAGGGGAATCAGTGCAGTTAGTCCAAATTAGATCTTATGTTCTGAGTTTTTTTAATATGTTAATCGTAAATCAAATATGAAAACCAACCCATTCAAAAAATATGTGGAACTTCCTCAAGCTTTGCAAAATCATTTACAGTTTACTTGAGCAGAGGAAGTGTACAACAAAACCATTACATCATCAGTATAAACAACTAACAATAAGAAAAGGAAACAAATAATATTCACAAGAGTCTCTGATACATACAGTTTTATCAGTTGCAACCTTGAATGTCCCAGGTATAGAAAAACCAGCTCCACCACCCATAGTAATCCCATCCAAAAGTGCCACCTATATGAAGATTACAAATGTACTCTGCTGTAATATAAAGGTTAACACTGTTAAATGAAAGAGATAACCCAGAATCCCATCTACATGATTTCTTTATCCATTCTATCAAGGGTCAAACCAGTAATAAACAGCTTTTATATTCCCCTTCCCTTATCCCCCATAAAATAATAACTTATACAGGCCATAAGAAGTTTAAGAAAAATTAGACTCCAATAAGAGAAAAAAACTGGAAAACATGTTGCTTTCAAGGCAGAGACCACCATCTCATGATCAGGTTTTAGTTCACGTCTACTTGAATTTCATTGTTTCCTTAAGGTGACATGCATGCCATGATCCAGTTTTATATGGGATTCTTTTGGGCCTTACATTATTGGATATTATTTACATTTGATCTTTATTTGGTTTATATAGGTTTACAAACATTGTAGTTTATTATTATTTTTATATTTTTGGGTCAGGTAAGTATCATTAAAAAGTGATAATTGATTTAAGGATTTAAAACTCCCACCTTTTTTACATTCTTTGGCAAAAATGTCAAAAAAAGAAAAAAAAAAAGAAATGCCTCCCTTCTTCCTCAAAGAGTCTAAACCATCAAAATATATCCAGATTTGCCAAAGAATCAAGAGCTGTCAAGATGTTAACTTATGGTAAATGAATCTTATTCACATTAGCCAAACAAGGAATCAAGAGAAAGAATTTAAAAAAAAAGTCTTTCTATGCCTTTATTGCATGCATATCTGCCAAATAGAAAACTCATTCAGCACACATCAAAATAGCCAACTTAATTAGATGTCATGATTACCATAAATACGCTGGTATGGAATAGTCCAAAACCATCCAAAACCATGTGAGTCTAATTTGATTGACTACTAAGCAATAGTGGGATTAGAGTGGTCACTCACAAAAAGTTATGCATGTTTGGTTTAAGTAAAAATTTCCACCCCTAAAGCTCTAGAGTTTGTTAAATAGCATACTGAACATTCATGGAAGCTCTATGAATGTGCAAATTGAAGTCATTGACGCAATTAGATATCTTATTGTTCACATGAAAGAAGGATGCTCAATTCCAATGATTATAGAACACTTTGAGGGACTATTTCCCACTCAACTATGGGAAAAGGAAGCAAATCTGGATTACACCCTATTCACAAACCAACTATCACAGAACTGTTACAATATTATTTTTTGGAGTTTAGTACAGAGCACCCTCAATTACTTACTTCCAATCTTTTCCACAAGGAAGTCATGCATAAAGGTATATTTTTGTATCTTGAATACAATTAAATAATTTAAGCAGTAACTCATGAACTTTTTTTTATTCCTCCATTTCATAGTTGAGAAGGAAATTGTTCCATTATGTAATTATTTTGTCACCAAATTTTTAAAAAAAAATTCCATTTAAAAAGAAAAACCAGTATAACGCTTTTGAATATGAACTACATTAAAGCTTTTTCACCATGATCATAATCTGGAGACTGGCAGGTATTGGCAAAGCATAATAGCTTTCAAACCTTAAAATCTCATAACAGGTTATGGCTGGAGTGGCTATTATGCTGTTTCAGGTTTACCAATTATCACCCAACTTATCAACAATCCAATCCAGCACAGAATAAAATTAAAAATAAAAAATAAAAAAAATCCCTAATTGCAGAAGCAATGATCAGGATGATAGGGGTCTTAACAAAAGTTAAAATAAGACTGACTTAATAAAGCTTATATATATATATATAGAGAGAGAGAGAGAGAGGATGCAGACCCCAACTCGCATCTGATTTAATCCACCATTTGTATGAACAAGAAGGTAACCTTGAGACCCTCCAGAAGCTGATGAAACAACAATGAATGAATGAGCAAATGAACAGACAATAACAACTACAGATGAGTTTCATAAGTGCAAACTCAAACCAAAACTACAACTTCCTTACTTGTGTAGTTTGAGCTTGGCTCGACACAGGGCACATAATCTCGATTTGGGGGCGGCTTCCATAGCTTGTCGAAATCCAAAATCCCACTTGCAACATCCAACTGTCAAGTCTAAAGGAGTGAAAACATGAAAGATGCATGACTATTTTGTATCAATATGCATACACGTTTATACTATTATAGTATATGATACATAATATGATATAGATGCCATCAAAACACACATATACCATAACTAAAATAGCATTTTTCTTGATGAAAACCTTTCAGCAGGACTAGAAACTTAAGAATCAAATTGTTTAAATAGGTTAAAATGAACACAAAACTAATGAAATCACACCAAGAGAAGCATAACACCTTGCTAGGAGGTAGAGGAGCTCTTGGCAAATGGGGAGGCACCAATTCTACAATCCAGCTTTGCTCTCCTCCCACCATTCCAATTTCTTGTTGCTGCAAAAAATTGAATTATAACAATCTCATTTTACAATATCCCAAATCCAAAAAAATATAATAACATACATAAGAGGAATTTGTGGCGTATTCAAAAGCCACATGTATGTGTAGTGTATGTGTGAATATATATAATTACCCTTTATTCTTAGATTAGAAAAAACAGTAGTATTTCTTTAAATAGTGATATTACAAAAATGGATCAAAAACTGAATCAAATAGACTGTAAAAGCTTGACGGAAGTGTGGGGAAAACAGGGGATGATGAATTAAAATGAAATTGAGGGGGTTGAAGAACTTGAAACCCCAGAGTGAGAAAGTGTATGAAAGAGTAGGAGAGTTGATCGAAACAAATTTATAATTAAATATGAACTTCAAGATCAGAGAGCGAATTTATCGCCTGAAATCGCAAGGGGCAAGTCAGGCAAGAGGAGAGTTGATCCAAACCCTAAGAGGAGGTTCAAGATTGTAAACCCTAGGAGAAGAATCAACGTAATGAAGATCTTGAGAGAAAGAGAGAGAACTTCGACACCGAAATCGAGATTGTAGACAGTAGTGCTCACCTTAGTAGATGATGCAGATGGTGATGGTGGTGGTGGAGCTTCGAAATCGAGAGAGAGAGAGAGCTTCGAAATCGAAATCACCTAGCTGAAGAAGGTTGAATTGTATCTTCCAAATCGAAACTGAAATCGATTCAGCTCTACGAAATCGATTTTGCTCTACGAAATCGAAATCAGTCTGAGATTGGATCACCGAACTTCGAAATCGAAATCACTTTAAGGGTTTAGAGAGAGCGAGCGAGCGAGATTCACTTTAAGGTTGAATCGGAATCTCTGAAGGGTTTAGAGAGAGCGAGCGAGATTCATACATTTGTGTTTCTCAGATTTGAAAGAGTGAGAGTGAGAAGAAGGGTTTCTCAGATTTAGAACGAGGGTTAGAAGAGGGAGAGAGCGCGTGAGAGGGGGATAACATTTGAAGGCGCTTTTAAACGTCTTCTATCAGTGAAACGGTACCGTTTTATTTAAACCAAAATGCGACGTTATAAAACGTCGTTAAATATTAAAAAACGTGACGTTCAACAAAACGCCGTTAAAAAAACGCCGTTAAATCTCACATTTCCTGTAGTGATTGTTAGTTGACCTCTCTGGGGTCTCTTTTGTTAGGGCTTACTCCCCTTCTAATTCCTTTGAATTAAAAAAAAATGTCATTTGCCACTCTTTTGTTAAGATCCTACACTAAAGGACACATGATGCTGCTTTGTTTTGTATCATAGTTAAGCTTCCTAAGAATTTCAGCATTCCCAATTAATCAACTGTGGGGTAATTATAAAAAAAACTCAAGTTTTGACTTTTCTAATAAAATAAATCTTAAGTTTTTAATTTTGTCAATTTAAATTTTAAACCTTTAATTTGTGTTCAATTTAAATCATCAATCTATTTTCGTTAAGTAATACTAACGAAAAAAAATAACATTTTAGTCGTTAAACTCCACGAGACCGCTATTTCAAACATTTTATGTACATTTACATTTAATTTAAAGACAAAAATATCTTTTTCTTGTTGGTTTTGCTTAACAAAAATAAGTTGATAGTTTAGATTGAAAACAAATCAAAAGTTAAGGATTTAAATTGATAAAATTAAAAGTTAAAAATTTATTATTTTGTTACAAATGTCAAATTTTCAGTTTTTTTTTTTTTTTTTAATTACCCCCATCAACTTATAGGCCCTGTTTGGCAAGTTGGGTTTTAGATTTTTTTGCAAAAAGATTAATTTACAAAAAGATCAAATAAGTTAAAATAACTAATAAGATAAAATGTCACATCAAACCTATAATCATTTCGCTTTTTATCTCACAAACATCATATCCAACTACAAAAATATCCAATCATTTTTCCAAACACAAAAATTTTAATCTATTAAAATAGCTCAAAACCAAATAACTTACTAAAATAACTAACTTCCCAAACGAGGCCATAGATTGTTCTAACTTTCTAGTTTAATCTTTGGCATGTCCTTAAAGCTTATATTCTTATAAGGTTTGTGGTTGCTACCGTGAGTTAAGGATGCAGGGTAGCTAGAAATAAATCGTCCATTTTAGAACATTTGAGAAAGATATTTTTAAAAATAAATTATTCCTTTTTTTTAACTTTTTTGGAAAACAAATTTGATGAAATTATGTAATCATGATTATTAGATCAATTTGAATTTTTTTCATAAATAGTTTACATGCATAATCCAACAAAATGAACAACTCAAATTGAGTAGAGATCATTAATAGGTTAGTTCGGGCCTATCCAAGCCGCAACTAATGTGCCCAAGTCCCATATATGGGGCATTTTATTTGAACCTAAAAAATATCTCAATACACTCAATTTAAATTTATAAATTTTAATTCCTGTTATATCCTAATGTGAATTTACTAATAAGAATAAATCATATTAAATCTTAAAATAATTTTTTTTCCCCCTCATGGTACATCCTAATCCATTATTTCTATTCAAATCCATGCCTTTTCTTTCCCAAGAGATTAAAGTTAGTTTGTCTTCTTCTTCTTCTTCCTCACTCCAAAACTTTGATCCACTTTATCAAAACTCACCATTATCATTAACATTATTGTTTTTTTTTTATTATTTTGAAACTCTAAACCCTAAAAAAAAGTTTGAACAATCAAACAATAAAGAAAAGTGATACTCAAGATAATATTTTAAAGCAACCCATCAAAGAGGAGGTGAGTATTCATATAAAAATCAAACCATCTACATCATCATTATAAATAAAGAAATAACTTTACTTTAAAATATAGATGAAACAAATTCCACTAAAGAAAAAAAAAAAACTGAAATATGTGAGAGCTCCAACATACTAAAAAACCAACATGTAATAGTGTTTTCTCATTCAAGCATTTTTTCAAACACATAGTAATCAACAAATTAGAATAGCAAATCAGTAATAGAATTGTCAAACACATAGTAATCGACAAATTGTTATAGCAAAAGAGCAAGAGAAGAAAGAGATACAAAAAAAACAGAGGCAAAGAGATGAAGTTTGTCAATGGTGACTCTGATTAGGGAGTCCTTCCCAGGTGCCTCCTGTGCATCAGGTTGAAAGATTTTTCAAATGCTTTTTTTTTTTATTTCTTTATTATTTATTATTTGAGTTTATTAAGGGTAACTTAGGAAAAATAATAGGGTGTACTTAGAATAATATAAAATTTTTAATAAATGAAAAGTGTGTACTTAGAAATAAGAAGTACTTAATGATTTTTTGGGGATAAATAGAATCTCCCCCTATATATAGAGGTCTTCTGGGCTTTAATTTCAAAAATTAAAATTAAAACCATAGTCCACTCAGGTTTCGTTTGGGAAGAAGGGTTGGGTTGGGTTGGGTTTGGGGTTATTTTAGCCACAAAAAAAGAAAATAGATTTTTTAGTTCAATAAGACAAAATATCATATTCAATCCATAATCATTACATTCTTTCTATCACCAAAAGTCAAAAAAGCCAAACACTATAAAGGCTTTTTTTTTTTTTTTTTTGGAGAAAATTGGGAATCCATCAACTGTGCTCCCTCCTGGAACTGTGATAGCTGCTGCAAAAACTACTGTGCCAATGAGTGACGCTGCAACCGTGCACGATGTTGCCATGCCCATCATCCATTGCCCTTCATATACCATCAATTCCTTGTGTTCTTCAATAAATATTTGCAATGGTGTCTTCCCATCACAGTTCTTGGATTTTCTTTCTTGAGGTAGCACAAACTTCTCCACTACCTGTATTAGTTCAGTTGACCATGGAATCACAGAGTAAGCTTGATATGTTTTGGGGTACATATGTTGGCGGTAAGCTAACAATTACGGGCTTTAAACCCGAGTGTTGAGTTTAGCAGACCCCTGGGTTTGGTGCTTTTCGACAACTATTTTTTGTTTTTAATTGGTTTGATCTGGGTAGCCTGGTGGGTCTTTGTTTTTCCTACAAAAATCTAATTGTCCTAATGATGATTTAAGGTTTCCACTAGATTTTTACTCACCCGAATAATATAATCTATTTAGCTATAGTTGTACAAGGTCACTGCAAAAAATAATATCAATCGACCATGGATCATGCTTTAGATGTTTGATGTATCAGGAGCTTAAAACACAATCTGAACAAAATGAATGAATGTTCCACTCTTTTTGTCAATACAATTTCTTATGTGGAAAGACTGGCTTGACTGTTATCTTTGTTTGGTTGAGTTTTCAAAACTTGTTTTTTAAAATCTTTTACATATTAAAAAAAAAAATACCAAAAAAATATAATATTGAATTTTCAAAAAATTATTTCCTCTAAAAAAAAAAAGGAAGTCATTTGAAAATAATGAGTGTTTGCTAGGTGAAGGATGGTAGGTGGTGGTGGGTACTATTCTTGTGCCTGTATTTATGTTTGACCCAATTAACTAAAAGCAAACTTTGGAAAAATGAAGAAATATGGTACTCTCTAGGTGGATTTTTGAAAGAGATTTATAACCTTAAACCATTGTAATTCACGCTGCATTTGTAGAACTGCCCCAGAAGAGAAATCAAGGCGTTGTTGGCGAGCCTTATGTCCAACCAAATGGAGCATATTATTTCCATCATTGTCTGGTAACAAAGATAATAACAATTTATATTGCCCGCTTCGCTGATGCATGACCTTGAAAACGTTTTCATGACGATACATAATTGCGAGATGGAATGCAGTGTGGTTTTCTTCATCTATGAACGTAATTGCATCGGAAATGAGTCCAGAATTTCTTTGACAATTTCATGAATCCCATACTGTGCTGCTAAAAGGAATGGCAATCTAAGTATGGAGGAAGCTTTTGTGTTGTCTAGACCTATAACTGTTAGATAATGTCTCAATATGTCTCAATGCGATCACATAATTAAATGTGGTGTTATCATTTATAAGAAACCTACAATTTAAGTGATTCAATTTAGTTAATAGGCTTAAGGGTATATGTTATGGACCTAATGTGTAGATACTAGTTGTATAATTTCTATTTCTGTGAGGGGCAGAAATAGAAATTAAAACATATTGGTTAAAGTTGGTTTTCATTCCTTTTGAACTTCCACAACCTTTCAGTTTTGAAAATCAATAAATAGAAATTAAAACCAATAATGGTTAAAGTTGGTTTTCATTCCTTTTGAACTTCCACAACCTTTCAGTTTTGAAAACCAATTACAACCTTTAAAAGGTTATGGTCCCTATTCCTTCCCAAGTGGAAAAAGAATACTGCCATTTTTTCCAAAATCCTCACAAGGAGAAACATAAGGCACCAAAGGGGAAAGGATTAGAAGGCAATAACATAATCAATAACAAAGAGTTTATTGATAATCACGCTTTCCGTTTATAACCGTTCATCAATGGATTCAGGTATGTCATTTTGTCTTGATTCTTGATAATACACATGGTTAAAATGATCCGAAGTGTAAGGTTTATGTTCTGAAATTTATTTAACAATTGGTATCAAAGCATGCATATCGTGTGTCTTATCAGAATTGATATGCTTTATTCATTCTATTTAGTTTTCTGGAATCAGATTCTGAATTTTCTTATGGATGTAAATTCTGTTTTTTTTCTGTTTTGTTCTGTGAAAATGGAAATCTGTTTTCTGTCATGTATTTTATATATATATATATCTTGCGATTTGATCGGTTTAATTTTGAACATCATAAAAAAAAAAAAAACTATTTGTTTTTGGACCCGTCAATTCTATTTATATATGTATGTATATAATTGGGATTGCTGCAGATTATATAACATATACGGGGTCACAAATTTAGAAATCTTTAAATTTAATGTAATTTCATACAACGTCTACAGAAATTTAATTTTCTAACATTCTCAATATAAGTCAATTCAAAAAGATGTCACAAAAGTGATCTCTCTTGTCTAGATTGTTTTATATGGAATGTTTTGATGTTCATGTCTGTGTATCTCATGCGGGTATTTATCGGTCCAAAGACATGATTAAGACTTGGCAGAATTACACACACATTTTGTGGTGATAAACATGTGCCAATTGTCAAGAAAACCTAATGTGAATAATAAATCCATCAAAAGATAGATTTGTTATTTGACATAACTTATTGTCAATGTTTGATCATTACAACAAGAATACCACTTACAGTTAATATCACTACCCAAAGGCTTGGTATTAATGTTGTGCTAGGTATCTTGAGATGTTGTCATTAAATTAATTTATTTAGAGATTATCTGTTTGGTAACTTAATGTGAGCATAATTGTTTGGTAACAATGTTCCAATGTTAAATGGAACAAACTTTAAGGACTGGAAAGAGAACATATTGATTGTTCTCGGCTGCATGGACATAGACTTGGCATTAAGGATGCCAAAACCGAATGCTCTCACTGCACAAAGTACTCCTGAGGAAATTGTGTACTTTGAAAAATGGGATCGTTCTAACAGGCTAAGTCTTATGATCATGAAGCGTGCGATTCCAGAAGTCTTTCGGGGTGCAATAACAGAGGATGTTACCGTTGCTGGTGAATTTCTTTCAGAAATTCAAAAGCGTTTTGCTAAAAACGATAAGGCTGAAACAAGCACGCTTTTAGCAAGCTTGATTTCAATAAAGTATAAAGGCAAGGGTAATGTTCGCGAGTACATCATGGAAAGTTCCAACTCTCATAAGTGGATAGAAGCCATGAATGAAGAATATAAGTCTATGCAAGACAATAAAGTTTGGGAACTTGCCTCATTACCAGTTGGTGCGAAGCCCGTAGGTTGTAAATGGATATTTAAAACCAAAAGGGATTCAAATGGTAATGTGGAGAGGTATAATGCACGTCTTGTAGCCAAAGGCTTTACTCAAAAAGAAGGAATTGACTTTAAAGAAACTTTCTCTCCAGTTTTTTCGAAAGATTCTTTTAGGACAATTATGGCGCTTGTTGCATATTTTGATCTTGAGTTGCATCAGATGGATGTCAAAACAGCTTTTCTTAATGGTGACATTAAAGAAACAATTTATATGGTGCAGCCAGAAAACTTTGTGTCAGGAGACCCAAAGAATATGGTTTGCAAATTGACTAAATCCATCTATGGACTCAAACAAGCTTCTCGTCAGTGGTACTTCAAATTTCATCAAGTTCTCACTTCGTATGGTTTTGAAACTAATGTTGTTGATAAATGTGTGTATCACAAGTTCAGTGGGAGAAAACACATATTTTTGGTTTTATATGTTGACGACATATTGCTTGCCACAAATGATATAAACTTATTGCATGACACCAAGAGATTTCTATCTAAGAATTTTGAAATGAATGATCTTGGTGATGCTTCCTTTGTATTAGGAATCGAAATACACCGAGATCGTTCTCAGGGTATTCTGGGATTATCACAAAGGAGCTATATCGAAAAAGTACTCAATAGATTTGGCATGCAAAATTGTAAATCAGGTGAAATCCCGGTTGCTAAGGGAGACAAGTTTAGTCTCAGCCAATGCCCGAAGAACAGTCTTGAAATTCAAGAAATGCAGAAGATTCCTTATGCCTCGGCTGTAGGGAGTCTAATGTATGCTCAAGTATGTACGCGTCCGGATATTGCGTTTATAGTTGGCATGTTAGGCAGATATTTAAGTAATCCTGGCATGGATCATTGGAAAGCAGTCAAGCGTGTTATGCGATATTTACAGAGAACAAAGGAATATATGCTCACATATAGGAGATCGGATAAGTTAGAGGTCATTGGATATTCCGACTCCGATTTTGCTGGATGCCAAGACAGTAGGAAATCCACATCAGGCTATATTTATCTGTTAGCTGGCGGAGCAATTTCTTGGAGGTCTGCAAAGCAGACGCTCATAGCTTCATCCACCATGGCCGCAGAATTTGTAGCATGTTATGAGGCGTCAAACCAAGGGATATGGCTGCGGAATTTTGTCACTGGGTTGCGTATTTTGGAAGGCACTGAAAGACCACTTAAGTTATATTGTGACAATAAGTCTGCAGTTTTATATTCCAATAACAACAGGAGCTCGACAAAATCAAAGCATATTGATATCAAGTTCCTAGTTGTAAAAGAAAGAGTGCAGAGTGGACAGATTTCCATAGAGCACATTGGGACAAACTCCATGATAGCGGATCCACTTACGAAGGGACTACCACCCAAGGTCTTTCATGAGCACACTACTCAGATGGGTGTTGTTCTATTTGAGAACATTCTGGTTTAGTGGGAGTTTGTATTTATATTACTGCTTTATGTCAGCCTTGAGTTTTATCTATGTAATTAGATTAATTTCTGTAGAAATGAAATATTCAGTTTATTACGCTCTGTTACGTATTGTGAAGTATTGATCTCAATAAAGTTAAGTAGGACCAGTTGGAAATAGGCATGTATGGATCACATCACATGTAATTTCCATGCTACGCATCCATGATTGATCTATGTCATTTAGCTGTATTAGTATACGTGACCATTGGTGGGTCGAATTACGATTGATGTAATGAAGACCGCTTTGATCCTATATTAATATAGTTAATGGACAAGATTGTTTGGATACCCTCAAGTTATGATAACCAATTTCTGAGCTCACTAAAGTTAAGCACATTTTTCAGGATACATATGTGGTCCAGTGGGAGATTGTTAGATAATGTCTCAATATGTCTCAATGGGACCACATAATTAAATGTGGTGTTATCATTTATAAGAAGCCTACAATTTAAGTGATTCAATTTAGTTAATAGGCTTAAGGGTATATGTGTTATGGACCTAATGTGTAGATACTAGTTGTATAAATTTCTATTTCTATGAGGGGCAGAAATAGAAATTAAAACATATTGGTTAAAGTTGGTTTTCATTCCTTTTGAACTTCCACAACCTTTCAGTTTTGAGAACCAATAAATAGAAATTAAAACCAATAATGGTTAAAGTTGGTTTTCATTCCTTTTGAACTTCCACAACCTTTCAGTTTTGAAAACCAATTACAACCTTTAAAAGGTTATGGTCCCTATTCCTTCCCAAGTGGAAAAAGAACACTGCCATTTTTTCCAAAATCCTCTCAAGAAGAAACATAAGGCACCAAAGGGGAAAGGATTAAAAGGCAATAACATAATCAATAACAAAGAGTTTATTGATAATCACGCTTCTGTTTAACCGTTCATCAATGGATTCAGGTATGTCATTTTGTCTTGATTTCTTGATAATACACATGGTAAATGATCCGAAGTGTAAGGTTTATGTTCTGAAATTTATGTTAACAATAACTTCCTTGCATATTCTTTTGACAAGATGAATTGCTTGATGATGCATCCATTTTGTCTGACCAATTCGCTTGATTGGTGGCACTGCAATTATACTGAACTCTTTTTTTTCAGTCAGTAGGACATTATTTATAAATATGAGATTATAATGTTTTGATCAAATTATGTGAGCATTTAAGTGGTTGCTTTATCTATCCTTACCTGATGTTTCAAGGACTTTCCACACTACAAACAACAAAACCAAGTCAGGTAAAATTGGTCGATACATATTGAACTGCGGTTACCTATTGGGTTTTTCGAAAAATGGTTAAGAAAATCAAAATCATTGAGTTGCAAATGAGTAAAAAAAATGATTCCACATACCAAAATATTTATTTGAATGTGACAAATTGAGTTTGAGAGAGTCAAAAAATGCATATATCATTAGAGCAATTGATAGTGATTTTTTAAGATTCACGACTACATTAGCCAATTCCCAATGATTGACACTTCGATACTGCTTAGACTCCACGACTGGTTTTTTTTTTTTGTAATCTCTTATTTTTAGTTAATAAAAGGGTAATTTTGTTGGCTCCAGCCCACATGGACGAGTAGTTGGAGATTGGCTCCAAGTCAAGAAGTAGGAGGGGACATGGCAGGTGGCAGCCCTTCCAATTACTCATCTTTCTTGACTTTGTTCCCTCTCATTTGTGTATAAATTGAGGTGATGAGGAAGGGATAAAACACAACACAGACAAGGCAACATAGAGTGTGTGTATATAATCTGAGTGAGTGAGAGTTCTATAGAGAGAGAGTGAGGTGTGAGTATTATAAATTCCCTCCGGGAAATTCTATAGTGGATATCTCTCCTCGTGGACGTAGGTTTTTGCTGAACCACATAAATCTCTTATGTCTTTTCTGTGTGTGCCTTAATTCTAACAAGTGGTATCAGAGCTCAGGTTGAACAAGGAGGTAAAACAGAGGCTCAAATACTCTGTTTTTCAGAAACTACCAGAAATCTAGTTGCTCAAAATTCACTTTTGAGCATACTGGGAGGAAGCTCTTGATGAGAGGAGTCTAGAATTGCAAAGCAGAGCCCCAGACGAGGCTCCACGCGCTCTCACACACCACCTAAAGAAGGTGAATGAAGCCCACTTGCAGGCATGCGATTCACACGTCGTTTCCTGTATCGGCACGCCATCCCAGTCGCGAACATGTGCCAGACGTGCGGCGGAAGAAAGATGGAGAGTGTTTTACGCATGATAGTGACGTCACTACCACGTGTCAACGCCACGTCAGTGCATGCCATTGCCACGTCACTGCCACGTCATCACCACATTAGCGCCACGTTAGCCTCAGTTGACTATTGGGCGGCCGGGTTGATCCGACCCAGCCTGACCCAACTTCAAATGGCTAAGGTACATCTGCAGATCTAAACCATCGAGCTTATTTTGGCTAGATCTGAGCCATTTGAAGTTTGTTTTTGACGATCCAATAGCTGTTTCCAACTATTTGGAGTATTCCGAAGCGATCCGTACGGTCAGATTTTTGAATCAAAGTTTCTGTAAATAGTAAAGAAGATGATTGAGGAATTCACATCAACTTTAAGATCCATGATCAAATTGAATCCTTCAAATTATGCAGTCTGAAGGTCGCGGATGGAAGACATCCTATATTATAAAGACCTATTTGACCCTATTGCTCTAAAAGGGGTTAAACCGGAAGAAGTGAAGGATGAAGACTGGATAAAGATGAACCGAAAGACTGTCTGTTGTATTAGACAATGGATAGACTACCATGTGTTCCACCATGTCGCCTAGGAGACAGATACATATGTTCATTGGACAATGTTAAAAGAAATGTACTAGTCAAAGACCACTCGAAACAAAGCCTTGGTGATGAGAAGGCTTGTAAATCTGAATTTGAAAAATGGTGTGTCTGTTGCCGAGCACACTAGTGAATTTAAGAATCTCGTGAATCAACTTGCAATCGTTAAGATTCCCTTGGATGATGAATGTCGTTCTACTGTTCAGTTCTTTAGCGGACAGCTGGGAGACATTGGTGGTTTCTCTCAGTAACTTTGCACCAGAGGAGAAACTGACCATGAGTATAGTCACAGACGCCATGTACAATGAAGAGACAAGAAGGAAAGACATGGGATTTAATCAGTCCCATGCTTTTGTCACAGAAGATAGAGGCAGAGACAGAGGTAGAGGAAGAGGCAAAGGAAGAAGCAAGAGTAGAGGCAGATGGAACAACATGAGTAAATCTAGAGATAGTAAAAGTCAAGGTAACTCTAGCTTCACTTGCTTTCATTGTGGCCAGGAGGGCCACATAAAGAGGAACTGTCCAAGTCGGAAAGATAAAGGCCAAAGTAGTAAGTCAAAGGGAGATGAGAATGCAATAGCCATAACAACTGATGAAATACTTCTTACAGTTAGTGAAAAGGAGGATTGTCTTCACATGGCTGACCATAGCTGTACAGATGGGTGATAGCCACAGTTGCATCCTATCACGCCACTTCCCACAAAGAACTCTTCAGCTCGTACAACATTGGAGATTTTGGTACTGTTCGAATGAGAAATTCTAGTTATTCAAAGATTGTGGGCATTGGAGATATTAGTATTCAGACTAATGTTGGACACAAGCTGGTTCTCAAAGATGTGAGGCATGTTCCAGGTTTGTGCCTTAATCTTATCTCCAGAAGCGCCCTGTACCGATAGGGCTATACAAGTACATTCAGAAATGGCCGTTGGAAGTTGACAGGAGGAGCTTTGATAATCGTCAGAGGAGAGATGTCTTCAACACTATACAAGACTCAAATGAAGATTTGTCTAGGAAGTCTTAATGTAGTAGAAGACAAGGAGTCACCAGACTTATGGCATAGAAGACTAGCTCATATGAGTGAGAGGGGATTGCATCTGTTGGCAAAGTAATCCAAGATACCCTTATCCAAAGGGAGTGCCCTGAAGCCGTGTGATCATTGCCTTTATGGCAAAGAACATTGAGTATCATTTAGTTCAACGAGCAAGAGGAAAACAGAAGTGCTTAGTATAGTATACTCGGATGTTTGTGGCCCAATCGAAGTGGAGTCACTTGGCGGCCGCAAGTATTTTATGACCTTCATTGATAATATATCAAGGAAGTTGTGGATGTATTTCTTGAAGACAAAGGATGAGGTATTCCAGCACTTTCAAGAGTTCCATGCAATGGTGGAAAGAGAGACCGGGAAGAAGTTGAAGTGTCTTCGCACAGACAATGGTGGTGAGTACACTTCCAATGCTTTTGAAGCATATTGTGCTAGCAGAGGTATCCGGCATAAGACAACAATTCCCAGTACCCCATAACACAATGGTGTGGCAGAAAGGATGAACCGTACTATTATTGAAAGAGTCAGATGAATGCTCAGAATGACAAAGTTGCCAAAGAAATTCTGGGCTGAAGTCGCTCGTATAGCCTATTATCTCATCAATAGGTTGCCTTTAATCCCGTTGAATTTTGTGATACCTGAGGAAGTCTAGTCCAGAAGAAAGATATCATATTTTCACTTGAGAGTCTTCGGGTGTAAGGTGTTTGCACACATCTCCAAGGAAAACAAACAGAAGCTTGATGACAAGTCCACTCCATGTACATTTGTGGGCAATTTAGATGCAGCATTTGGGTACAAGTTATGGGACCCAGTAAACAAGAAGATGTTCAGGAGTAGAGATGTTGTGTTCCAGGAAGACTAGATAGTAGCAGATTTTGAGAAGTCTGCAAAGTCTAGATATGTCATCACTCCAGACTTATTCCTATCTCCTGACCCGTCACAAAATGCTAGATGTGATGATGTGCAACAAGAAGTGCCAGATTTGCAGAATCCTATGCCAGAAATTAAGGATCAGGAGGAAAGAGATGAAGACCCGGATACAGAGGGTGTTAAGCAGGGAGAGCAACCCCCTCAACTAGAGGCAATTAGGCCTTAGTTGTGGAGATCTGGAAGAGCTATCGTGCCATCAACCAAATATCCCACTTCTTAGTATATTTTGATTACTGATGAGGGGGTGCCTGAGAGTTTTTCAAAAGCAAAGAGTCATATGGAGAAAGATTCTTGGATGCAAGCCATAAAGGAGGAGATGAGTTCTTTGTAGAAGAACCACACTTATGAGTTTATTTCACTTCCAAAAGGCATGAAGGCATTGAAAAACAAATGGGTGTATAAATTGAAAAAAAAATGGCAACGGTAAAATATTGCAGCATAAAGCTCGCTTGGTAGTCAAAGGTTTTGGGCAGAAGAAGGAAATTGATTTTGATGAGATATTCTCTCCAGTTGTGAAGATGACTTCCATTCGAGTAGCTCTGGGATTAGCAGCTCGCTTGAATCTGGAGGTAGAACAGATGGATGTCAAGACTGCCTTTCTCTATGGTGACTTGGAGGAAGAGATCTATATGGAGTAACAGAAAGATTTGAAGTTAAAGGAAAAGAAAATCTAGTATGCAAACTGAAGAAGAGTCTCTATGGCCTAAAGCAGGCGCCGAAACAATGGTACAAGAAGTTTGATTCATCCATGGTGGATCACGAGTACAAAAGAATAGTAGCAGACCAATGTGTATACTTCTGAAGGTTTTCGGATGGAAACTTCATCATCCTACTCTTGTATGTCGATGATATGCTGATCATTGGACATGACATTGCTATGATCAACAAGTTGAAAAAAGACTTGTCGCAATATTTTGACATGAAGAATTTAGGCCCAACAAAGCAGATTTTAGGCATGAAGATTGTTCGTGACAGGAAAGCCAAGAAGATATGGCTGTCACAAGAGAAATATGTTGAACATGTGATTGAAAGGTTCAACATGAAAGATGCCAAGCTAGTTAGCACACCACTGGCCAACCATTTCAAGGTAACAAAGCGTTCGTGTCCCACGATCAGCTCTGAAAGGAAAGAAATGGAGGCAAACCCTTACTCTTCCATAGTAGGAAGTTTGATGTATGCAATGGTGTGTACTCGGCCAGATATAGCTCACGCAGTTGGCGTTGTGAGTAGATTTCTCGCCAATCTAGGAAAGGGGCATTAGGAGGTGGTCAAATGGATTTTTCAGTACTTAAAGGGAACTTCAAAGATATGTCTATGTTTTGGGGGAGCTGAACCAATTTTGGAGGGCTTTACAAATGCTGATATGGCGGTGATCTTGATGGTAAAAAGTCTACATTAAGATTTTTGTTCACCTTTGCAAGGGGAGCTGTTTCATGGTAGTCCAAACTACAAAAGTGTGTTACTTTATCTACAACAGAGGCAGAGTACATTGTTACTGCAGATGCTGGAAAGGAAATGTTGTGGTTAAAGCGGTTTCTTCAAAAATTGGGTTTACAGCAGAAAGAGTACAAGGTATATTGTGATAGTTAGAGTGCAATTGATCTGAACAAGAATTCCATGTACCATTCACGTACAAAGGACATTGATGTCCGGTATCATTGGATACGAGAAGTGATGGAAAAGTAGTTGATGAAGCTGATGAAGATTCACACGGACAAGAATCCTTCTAACATGATGACCAAGGTTGTCACCAGAGACAAACTGGAAATTTGCAAGAATCTGATCGGGATGGACTTCAAGTAAGAAGTCAGTTATCCATATGGGCGTAGAGGGGGAGAATTGTTGGCTCCAACCAACATAAAGGAGTAGTTGGAGGTTGGCTCCAAGCCACGAAGTAGGAGGGGAGATGGCAGTGGCAACCCTCCCAATTACTCCTCTTCCTTAACTTTGTTCCCTCTCATTTGTCTATAAATTGAGGTGATGAGGAAGGGATGAAACACAACACAAACAACTCAACACAGAGTGTGTGTATAATTTGACTGAGTGAGAGTGCTATAGAGAGAGAGAGAGAGAGAGTATGTATGTATATACCAAAGGCACTATATTAAAGTGAGGCCTTTATAATATTTAAGAATTAGTTATAATTTGTAATATTTTATTTTATTTAAATTTAAATTTATATTTTTCTGATGCAAATTATTAAAAAAAAAATTGTAATATGCATTTTTTTTTCGTTTGATAAAATTAACTAATCCATAGTGTTTGTTGTGACCTAATTGATCCTAAATACGATTAGATAAGATTTTGGAAAATTTCTTTCGGCAATGGTATTGCTAATAATATTTTACAAAAATGTATGCATTAAAAAGAGAAAATTATTTATAAGTCATATTAGGAGAACTTATTTAATGTAAAATCCTGTGTAGTTTCTTATAGAGTTTCAAATCCTATTTCAATAGGAAGATGTTCCACAAGGTCCTATGAGTTGTGAGTAAATAGTATTAGTGTACTATTATACCCTTTATATGTTTCTATATTATAGGTTATTTTATCGTTCATCCTATTAAGTTTTTTGAGACTTTAGGAAAGTGGATTGTGTAGGCTTATCGTGGGTTGTGAATATCGCATTGATCGCGGATTCCAGTGGATTTTGAAAATGTTGCTTGTTTGGATGTAGATATGAGTGAGGGCTGTCGTCAAGGTTGGGGATTGTGTTGCTTTGCTGCCAATTGGACTCCAAGTGTTTAAGGGAAGGAGGTAAGGTTTTTGCTTTTGCAAATGGTGAGTTTTGTTGTTGTGTGTTTGCCGATTGTTCTTTTTTCAATTTCATCTTGTCTGATATGGCTTTCACAATCTGTTACAGCCATCTATTGGCACACTTTCATTAGCCTCCAATGACGTTACATTTAGGTTGTAATGTTAACTCACATCTGCAATGTTGTTATGTTTTGTGTGTGTTACGTTTGGTTGTATTTGTTTTTGAATTTGTGTTGTGACGTTGTTTTATTCAGTGTTTACATACGTGTTACATTACGTTTCGCAAACTTACTAGGTTTTTAATTTTTTTAATTGAATGTGAAAATGTTGCTAGTTTATGGAATCTGTTACAGCTATCCATTGGCACACTTTCATTAGCCTCCAATGACGTTACATTTAGGTTGTAATGTTAACCCACATTTGCAATGTTGTTATGTCTTGTGTGTGTTACGTTCTGTTGTATTTGTTTTTGAATTTGTGTTGTGTTGTTATTGTATTCAGTGTTTACATACGTGTCACATTACGTTGCGCAAAATCACTGTGTTTAACTTTTTAATGGAATGTGGGTTGAACCTCGTCGTATGATGTCGAAGTTACTGTGCTCACATTTGATTATACATCACATATGTCGCATAACTTATTTTTTTGTTTGGTTGCAGAATGTAGTGACATGGTTATTGTTTCATTTATTTTGTTGCTCAGGATATGGACATTATGCTATTGTGTACGTTCGGTTCATCCACTATCACTGTTAGGGGTGTTAATGGATTGACATTCACACAATTGGTTGATAATTTATGTGGGAGGTTGTAGACACCCCATTTTTAACCGCCCTTAATACTTGGGCGTCACTAATTGCTTACTTGGTGGTGAAAGTTGTGCAGTGCAAAGGTTCGATTTCTTCGGCAAGAGGAGAGTCAAATCCCAACCTTACACCTCATTTTGGACCAAAGCTATTTTGAATAGTTTTTAGACCTTCAAACCATCTCTTTCAAAATATTTTTGAAATAAAGTTCCTACGATGTTCCGAGGCTCGCATTTCGTTAAATGTTGCGCTTTTCGGTAAATCGAGTAAAGACAAAGTAGAAATGAATGAAAGAGAAATGAAATCTTTGAAAAATCTTTCAAAACACCTTTTTTAGGGGTTTGGAGTTGAAGAAAATTGGAGGAGAGGGAAGAAACCAAGTTGGAGAAGAAGATGGGCATGAATCGGTAAGAGAGAGTCGAGCGGCCCTCATTAAATCAGGTCTATTTGTTTGCACCCTTGGATCTCAGCTATGAGGCCACCACCGTTGGAAAGAAGACTTCTGGGGCTTCATTTTTCACTCAAGAAGCTCCTAAAGCCGAGTCTGGATGGGGGAGATATGGTTGGTTGAAGTTGGGCATCAATCCGGTTGGACCCAAACTGAGCAGTCTTTACTAAAAGAGGCATAACTTTTTGTACAGTTCGAATTTTGATATGAGGCTTCAACCATTGGAAATCTTATTTTTGGGGCTTCGTTTTAGACACAAGAATGATCTAAAAAGGAGTTCATATGAAGGAGTTATACCCATCTGAAGTTGGACTTGCAGAGCAGAATTTGCAATCGGCCACAAATGTGCACAGTCGGCCATGGAGATGGCCGGGCGGCTATCATAAGTAGCAGGCCGGCACCAAAGATGGCCGGTCAGCCAAGAGTGACCCAAATTCAAATTTTTTTTTTGAAGATATTTCTCCTCCAGCTATTTCCAACTTGTGCCAACTGTCCTAACTCAGATATTTTCAACCAAGCTCTTGCTTTTTGCTATATATGAAGCCATATCTCATATATTCAGGAGATTAGAACATTTTGAAGGCTTAGAGAAAATTTGAGAGCTTCTCACTCTAAAATCCTCTCTCTCTAGGAGCTTTGTGAGCAAATCCTCCCCTCTTTCTAGAATTCTCCCTCTCTCCTCTTGTTTTAGGCTTGAAAGTGAGAATTCCTTACATATTTGCATACACTTCCTTCATCAAAGTTGCATGTCATTGGGTTGAGGTCCCTTGGAACTTATTTTTGGGCTGTTGAAGGGTCATTTGAGCCAAGAAAGTGGTTGTTTTGCTGCTGTGCATCAAGAGGTATATCTCTCTCCCTTTAAGCTTGTTTTTCACACTTGCTTCACCATCATTTTTCTATTGTTTTGGACTATTTTGGGGCTGGTTTTGAACCATAAAAAACTCTGATTTTGAGGTTCTAAAATGGTGGTTTAAGCCTTGTTTGGCTAGGGGGTTGTCTCTCCCTTTTGCTCCTTGGCTTGTAAAGCCTTTTGAGCTATCTTTTAAGGCCTTTCAAAACAACTTTTCGTGGCCTTTTAACCACTGAAATCCAAAGAATTTTCAGTGGTAAAAACCCTATTTTGAGGTCCTAAATAGGAGGGGGTGGTTCCTTCTCCTCTTGTCTTGTTTGCTTGTATTGTTGGCCTACCAAATGAGCATGTGTTTCTCTCTTTTGTGGCTTAGTTTGAGCACGTTTTTGTGACTTTTGGGACCTACCATAACTCTATTTTTGGTCAGCTTGGTCACCTCTTGCATGCTTCTTGCACTTGTAGTGCAATCTTGCTCACTAACCTTGTTAGCTTTACAAAGTAGCATGCTCTTGTGGTTTGAATTAGCTTAGTTCAAGTATGTTTTTGGTGTTATTTTGGCATGTTATAACTCTGCTTTTGATTGGTGGACTCACCTCTTGCATGCTTTATACACTTGTAGTGTAATCTTGCTATTTAGCCTTGCATGCTTGCTACTTTGGCTCATCATTCTAGCTTATTTTGGCTATGCTCTCACATGATTTTACTCTAGTTTTAGCATGCTTTAGCTCTGATTTTGGTTGGTGAGGTCATCTCTTGCTTGGTTTTTGCACTTGTAATGCATTCTTGCTCACTAGCCTAGCATACTTAATGTTTTGGCCTATTGTTCTAGCATGTATTAGCTTGATTCTAGCACATTTTTTATAATGTTTTGACATGCTTTAGGACTGTTTTGAGTGGTCTTGGCCTCTAGGGGCTTGCTTTGTATAGCTATGGCATAGTTGGCTTCACTAGTCTTGAGTTTTGAAACCACTAGCATGCTATATTTGTGATGTGTGCATGATATGGCATCACTTGGCATGTAATTTCAGAGCATATGTCATTGCCACACTCTCACATTTTCCACTCCTTCAATGTGTTTGAGAGTTGTGTCTTCATGCCTTGTTTGCGAGCCATCAAATGTGCATATTTTTCTTGTGTTATATGCCTTGATCTTAGTATATCTCAGCCACTGTTTTGGCATATTTAACCTCTGTCCGGGATTGGTTTGGTCATTTAGGCTTAGTATTGTATGCCTATAGTGCTATGCTCTTTGCTAGTTTCAATGCCTTTGACTTCAAGCATGTTTTGTATGCATCATTTCCATGATTTTAAGTCATTTAGCATGTCATTTCAATGTTGAAAATTATGCCATTGCACTCCATGCTTCACTCCTTCATTTGTTTTGAAAGAGGTCTTGAGCCCCTTGTTGGCTTGAGCATGGAATTGAGGCTCTCATGCCTAATGGTTTTAGCCTTCTCTTGAGGGCCTCTACTAACCAAAAGCATGAGGCTTCTTTCATGCTTAAGGTACTTGTGGTTTAGACCATCTTTCCTATTAGAGGACAATCACATTTGGACAAATCAATTAAATGATTAATTGGTAATCTAAAATGAGTAAACAAATTGAATTGAAGTAAAACATGCCAAGATAACATGTTTGTGTTGCATTTGCATGTGTTTGGATCGGACGCTAATCTAAACATGAGAAACGAGGGACGTTTCATACTTGAAGTGATGAAACGTGCCTCATTTCTTAGTCGCCGTCCCCTTTGATTGTGCATGATAGGGTGGAGGCCTCTCGAGTCTTGTGTGTTACTTGTGCATTCATCAACATTGTGCAAGCTTGACTTTTTGGCCATCATGCATTGAGATGCGTGATTGGTGGCTCGAGAGCCGAGTACTACACCCCTTTGAGCTTGAGATGTGACAAGGAGTGTAGTTGCACACACATTTCCTTGCAAATACACTGCCATACCTCTGTTTGTGCTTTGTTGCAGCAAAAGGAGAAATTGCAGGAAGCAGTGGCCGACTGGCCATCAAATCTGCCGACTGGCCACCAAGGCTGCCGATCGGCTATCAAAAGTGGCCGATGGCCATCCCTCTTGGCCGACCATCCCTCAGCATGTTCTTAAGGTGGATCAGAAGCATTCTGGGAGTTGGCACAATTTTCAGAAGTCCAAAAGAGTGCAAATAGAGGCAATTGGTGGCATGGCAATGGATTTCTGAGCAAGGCAATCGAGCATGCATATCTCCCTCCCCTCGAGGCCATTTTAACTGCTTTGTTTAGCTAGTTAATTTGCTGATTTTGTAATCAATTAGTTAATGTATTTAGCTAATTTATTTCATCTTTGTAATATTCTAATTAGCTTAGTATAGCTAGTTTCAATTCGGTTTGTAATTAATTAGCTTAGCGTAGCTAGTTAGTTGATTTATTCGGACCCTCCGTCGAGAGGGCAAATATTGTAATAAGTGTGCGTGTGTGTGTGAATGTCTTCCAATCCCACGTCTTTCTCCCTTTTACTTATCAGCTTTTGATGGTTAGTTTTAGGGCATGTTTCAATTAACATCCTTATACTTTGCATGCGTGCATCATTCATTCGTATTGCATGCACTGGGCTCGGCGCATCATTCAAACTGCATTGTATTTCAATTCCTATTTGAGTACATGTATCAAATTGTAGCATTCATATGCCATCTTAGATAGCCGAGCCTATTTAGTTGCATTTTGCATGTGTTGCATTAGGCATCTTGAACATAGCTAGGATCATACATGATTTCTAATTAGTTTTCTGTTTTGGCTTGGAGTACACTGTGAATGTTTACGCTTTAGCATACTGCATGAGATGTGTATATTGCCATGTTAGCATGCTTGCCATGAGGCTATTTGCTTAGTTGATAAACTGCATGAATGCCTGTGGAAGAAGGCTTCATTGCTTGAATTGAAACAATTCATCAAAATGTGAGTTTTAAGTCCACTTGAAGTGGTAAACTCATGTTTTAAGCCCACTTGAGGGTGGCAAATCCGCGTCTTAGCCTACTTGAGGGTAGCAACTTCAAACCATTTTCGAAAAACAAACATGAAAATGTTTTGTTCCAATTCTTGCGATTGAGTCTATACTTGTATGCTGTGCGCATCACATAGTAAAGTTAGCTAATAAACCGAAATAAGAATACATGTGTTTTCAAAAACAACATATCATGTTAGTAGAGGCCGATCTTTGATCGGGCGAGCGGGGTTGCTCATTTCATGACCTTCCCCCCTCGTACCCAAGTTCCCGAGCTGAGGCAACTTTGGTGATGACGGACACGTGGCCTTAGGCATGAGTCAGGGTTTCCTAAATTTCCAAAATAAAATATTTAGGTGGCGACTCTGAAATCTGGCAAAGCAGTCCATGTTTGGCACTTCTTGATTAAAATCGATTTTCCAAAACGATTTGTCAGATTTGGACTCTTTGGTGATTTATTAGCCTTATATTGCACTTTGTGAGATTAGATTCAGAATCGTGATAGGAGTCAAAACTGTAGTAGCTAGAACCCAATCCGCGCCCTCTCCGAAAGGAGGTGCGCGCGGAGAGAGTTCGGGCGGTCTACAGAGGTGGGCGGACGTGACACCATCATCGATTTCTATATGAATGTGAATTTCACATTCATATAGATATGATCTATGGTAACATTTAATTTCTTATATATGGTTTTGTCATTATTTATGATATTAACAAATAATATTGAGGGTAAATGTGTCAACAAACTTCTCACAGGACTTATGGGAACATAAGTTTTTTCCTAGGACCATATTTTTTTTTTGATCGGCAAAGAAAAACTTTATTGATGAAAGTATGCAAAAAGGATACAGGACATCAATAAAGTGGAGCTTGGAGCTAACAAAAGCTCCAAGCGCCAGTTGGTGAGAAACCAACAGCAACACAAAAAGAAACAGAAAAAGCCTACACAGAAGAGATAAGCACCAAACTGCAACAAGAGATAGATAAGAAGCAGACTACAATGGGAGACAAATAAGCACCAATCTAAACTATTGGTAAAACACCAAAAGAGGGAACCATCCTGTTCAGAAAGAGAATCATCATCTGGGCTTGGAGTTCCATACCACACTACCACTGTTGAGAAACTATACCAATCCCCACACAGATTCCTAGGACCATATGTAGCATAAGTCTCCCTAATAGAACTTATAAATAATTTTCCCTTTTTAAAAATGGATCTAGTTATATATATATATATATATATTATAATATAAGCAAATACATAATTAGATGTTCGAGGCTTGAAGTGCAATCCTTTTGTTTTTCATTTTTTTATTTTTTTATTTTTATAATTTTCAAAATACACATGTCATCTTACAATTGATATAAAATCTAATTGTTAGGTTTTTGTAATTGGTAATTCCATTTGACAAAACTTCTTTCAGTTATAATTTTATTCGCTCTTATGTTTCGGTGAGAATGTGAGTGCTTAGATGTGAATGCAATCTGAATTGTGCCTATGTAGAGGAGTTTGTGATCTTGATCCTTTCATGTTGTCACTTTGCCCTGAAGCAAAAAACAAAAATTAAAAAGAAAAAATGTAGTCGGAGTTGTTGGACTGCTCTAGCGGTCATTTGTGCGCTCGAGGGGAGAAAAGAATCATCCAGTATTTTTGCAGAGTGTTTGAACTTCTGTGAAGCAAGTTTTACTGCTTGAGAGGTGAATATTGTGCTCAAACGATCAGCCTATATGTTTTGTACCGCCTTTACTTACATCGCTTGAGTGGTGAAGTGTGCGCTTGAGCGGTTTTCGCGATCCAATTTACTATGAAGAGCGTCGTTTGCTCATTTTAGGGTTTGAGCCGTTCAAATTTTCAGAGAGAAGAAAAAATAAAATGTTTTATATTGAAGGGTGCTTTATGAGTGTTTCTTTGGTGATTTAAGAGTGATCAATGTATCCATGAACTTTATATCAACATCATCAAGGGGTTTATTTGTTTTCTTTTATTCACAAAAGAAAGAGTTGTTCTTCAGTGGATTCTGGAAAACTTGGGCCTGAAGCTTTGGTGGATTTCGGAGTGACTCATCGTCATAGATTCGACATCAACATTGTGGATTTAACGTTGGGCAAGACAATTTTGAGGTGAAGACGGTGGTAGAAGAGGCACATCAGGGTCGGTTCAATTCAGGTGTGGATTCACTAGGTAATTGAGGGTATATATGTGTAATTCCTTTTTTTCTTCGTAGTGTATTGTTTTGTGGCTTTGGTCCATGATTATTTTTTTTTTTCACAATTGGAGGTGCTCCAATTGTGATTTTTTCACGTTAAATCGCTGTATCGATTTGTCTTTGATTGTTTGATCATTGTTTAAAATTGGAATATAATCACAAATCAATATCTCGGAAATTTTTTTTTCACTAATTTAAGTAAATTAAATAAACTAATTTAAGTAAATTAAATAATATAACAGTAGTTATGGAATTACAATTATTTCATACCATAATAGAATCAATAATTAAGGAAATGGCAAAGACTTAATTCAAATGACTTTTCAATTTCTCTCAATTTTTCCGAATTTTATAATTTTTAGGGAGACTTATGTATAGGTCCTAATAGGCAAACTTATTGTCTAACAAGTCCTATGATAATTAATGACATTTTCATCAACACCATTAAAAAAAGGTCATCAATTGTTAATTTCCAGCAATGGTTTGAAAATTGTCACAAAAATGTCAGTAATTATAAGTTTTAGCGACAATTTAAAAAAATTGTCACAAAGAATTACTAATTTTCAATTTTTAGCTACAATTTGAAAAATTCTTTATAGAAATAAAAACCATGATAAAAGAAAGTCACTAATTTTTAGCGACATGTGTAAAAAATTGTCACAAAAAATTATTTTTAGCGACTATTTTACTATGGCTTATTTTTAGTAGGACTTGATGGGAATTAAGTCTAATAGATCTATTGACAATTTATCTTAATTTTTAAAATACACGTGTCATCTTGCAATTGGTTTAAAAATTAATTTAGTTAAATTAAAATAATATTTAAATGCTGCTAATGAATTCCAATAAGATAACAATAGTTATGGAATTACAATAACTTACTACCATAATAGAATCAATAATTATGAAAATGACAAAGACTTAATTCAGAAGATTTTTCATTACCTTCAATGCTCACATGTTTTTCCTCTACCTTCTATTCCTATAATAATAATTCTATGGGAGATAAATCAACACTGACAGTTTTTTTCATAGTAATTCTGTAATAATAGTCTTTTATTATTCTTTTTCCTTTAAACTCTTCTTTGATCTTTAAGAGATAATTATTGATGAACTTTTGTGCATGAACTTCTTTTTTTATGATGTTAAGCGTTAATTAGATTTATATAATTTTCTTTTATGTTAGACTTTTAAGATTTATAACTTATTAATACATTATTGATATATCATTATTTTTTATGATTAATTGTTCTTTACTCTTTTCCCACAATTATGCCCTCATTATATTTGTTTTTAATGAATTATTTTTTAATTTTTTTTGAAGTATGGATCAAATCCGTATTCATGGATGGAATGAGAAAATGAAATTAGCAAAGTTGGCATGGAGGAGACATTTGTTTCTTCGGCACAATAGTAGAGAGGAGAATCTGTTAACAAGAGACAAACTCATACACTCCTATTGTGACATATGTATTTAGAGTTGATTGGTCTGAAGAATGCTTGTAGCTTTTTAAAGGAGTTTCAACAAATCGTAATCTTCATAGTAAGCATGTGTGAAATATTGTGTGTGTGTGCGCGTGTTTTTATTTATTTGTTTTTTATTTTTTTAACTTAACAAATTAAATTCATTTATTTTTGTTTAGTAACTCTATGTATTTGACAACAATTGCAGGACTTTGAACGAATGAACTGATTGAAATGATATCTCATCATCAAATTCATTGTCCTCTTACTTTTATTCTAATTGGATGGAAAATCAGTGTAAATTTAATTACATTATTATCCATGTTGATCCACATTTAATTTTGAAATAATTTTAATATTTTAATTTGTTAACAATTTATTATTACATTATCAATATTTCACATTATCTTATCTTAAGTTTCTTTTGTCCTTATGGGCTACACAATGAATTTTTAAGTTATTTTATGACAATATAAAAAACGTACTAACAATATAAATGTATTAATTGTTGAGTTAATTCATTGAGTGGCTCATTGAGTCAAATCAGAAGGTTGGCTCAGATTCAATAAGGCTTGCAAGTTGGCAAGTTGCACTTTTAGAATCTTGCTAGATACATTGCACTGCTGTTCTACAGATGCAACTTGCAAGTAAGTTGGCAATTTGAAGCCTTGGAAAAGTACTCGTTTGTCCCCAAATTTTGGTGTATAAATAGGGGTGCAAGTAGTATACAAGAGCAAAGCGAGCAAGAGCACCTGAGAGCAAGAAAGTGTAAACAAAGTGTGAGTGAGTGTGAATTGAGTTTGAGAGTCTCCTCCTCCCCCATTGTTGTATTTGTTTGTTCTCTTGAAATTATTTAAATTTGCGACCGTGGACGTAGGCGATTTGTTGAACCACGTAAAACTTGTGTGGTTCTTGTTTGGTTACTTGTTTTGTGTTTGTTTCTAGGCCTTGGGCATAACAAACTGGTATCAGAGCACCCAGATTGCAAAACAAAGCTTCGAATCTTTGTTTTTCGAATCTGCCTAGAAACCCCAAACTTTTGTATACACCAAACTGATCCCTTTATCACCAAGAGTCCAATGGTGTAAAGATCGAAGCCATCCATCGTTGGACGCGCCCTCACGTGCCACCTGAAGTTTGGAGTGTGGTCCCACTTTCAGACATGCGCTCAACACTTCTTCCTCCTCAACTTGGCTCAGAATGACGTCAGCGTGACACAACACTATTGTTCGGAAGCCGAGCTCAGCAGTCGATCAGAGAAGCCAAGCACATAGCCGATTAATGAGCCACCGAGCTCAGCGCCATATCATCTACTCTTTTAGTTGACATGTCAATGCCATGTTAGCACCCGATCAGGCTCAGTGTGCCACATGTCAGCCACGTTATCCACCACTTCAAGCGACACATCATTGCTACGACACCAATACGTCATTGCCACAACATCGACACGTCAGCACCCGATCGAAATCGGTGTGCCACGTGTCAGCCGCGTCAACATCCCTGCCATATCAATAACAAGGTCAACAGTAACGGTATATTTTGTTTTGGATAGAATATTTCCTCTCTTTAGCGAAATATTTCCTTTTTTTTTTTTTTTCTAGTAGAATATTTCTCGAAAAAGTTTTCGGTCAATTTTTGAGCCAATTGTGGGCTATTTTGACACGAGAAGACTTGTTCTTAGCTAAATCAGTCATTTCGGACACAACTGTGGACTCTGTTTTTTGAGATTCAGACGTGAAGTTTGTGTGAATTCTTTGAGAGCTTAGAAATTTCTGTGTTTCAAGCATCTCAAGCATCTGTCATTGCTTGTGGTGGAGTTTAGAAGAGTTCTAACGGCAGAAGGTTCAACACCAAAGGCATCCGAGTCTTCAAGTAGCTCTAGGCGAAGGAAAACCTTGTCCAATGTAAAGTTCGAGGTGGAAAAATTTGATGGAACCAACAACTTCGGCATGTGGCAATGCGAAGTTATGGATGTGCTCTACCAACAGGAAGTTGACATTGCTTTGGAAGACAGACCAGTTGATATGGGTGATAAGAAATGGGCACTAATCAACCACCAAGATTGTAACACCATCCGATTGTGTCTAGCCAAAGAATAGAAATACTTTATCATGAGAGAAATTTTTGCAAAGGAATTATGGAAGAAACTGGAAGAGAAATACATGACGAAGAGTGTAGAGAATTCGCTTTACTTGAAGAAGTAACTCGTTTGTTTCTAGTACAAAAGAGGTACTTCAATGATAGACCATCTAGATGGCTTCAATAAAATTCTTGCCAATTTTTCGAATCTAGATATTGAAATTAAAGATGAAGATAAAGCACTATTGTTGTTAAATTCCTTGTCTGACACATATGATCACCTAACAACCACATTACTGTATGGAAATGAGAAAATTAGTTTTGTGGAAGTTTCAAATGCCTTAGTTAATAATGAGTACATGAAGAAGGATAAAGAGATCTGCAGTGACACTTCTAGTGAAGCTTTGACAGTAAGGGGTAAACCTCGTTCGAAGTCAGTAGGAGCTTCAACTGATAGATATGATCTCGCGAAGGATCACTGTGCCTATTGTCACAAGAAAAAGCATTGAAAGAAGGATTGTCCAACTTTGAAGAAGAAAGAAAATGATGATTCCAATTCCAATGTAGCACATGATGATTCTGATGATTATGAATTTTAGGTGGCCTTTGGTCACTTGTTTGATTATGGAAGATTCGTATTTGTTGATATGGAGAAGATCTTGTGGTAATCTACTTTAGATCTTGGTGGAGCTTGGGCATCATTTTGCAACTTCTTAGAGGCGTTGTTTTTTGGCAGTTTGCCCTAGATCCTTGGTGACTTCTTTGAAGTCTTGTTTTTGACTTATAATCGTTTCTTTCTCTTGTCGCTTTGCATCATTCGCATTGTTCTTCTGCTCCATATTCGAAGACACCAATAGTGGTTGTTGAAGATTGGAGAGAAAATTGTTGTGGAGAAACTTGAAGGTGATGATTCTGAATCTCATCATTGCGAAAGGAAAGCTTTGGAAACTTTGTTTGTAGCCTTCTTGTTGTATTTGATTCGATCTCTCAATATGCTGTTAGATTTGGAGGAGATAGATCATTTGCAGACTTAGTGGAGTTAATTTGGAATTTGAAGTTTGAATTTGGTATCGCTTTCGGATTTGCTTAGAAGGAGAATTTGAAGCGTCCGATTGTTTTGAATTAGTCTCCTTAGCATCAGATCAAGAGGTTTGTACATCATGGTTTGTTTGAAATTGTCGAAGTTGACTTGTTTGGCGTTTGGAACTTGGCACAATGATGGTGTTTAGAATTTGGTTCCTTATTGCAGAATAATTTGAAGAATTGGTTCGATTCATTTTGCAATTTGTCTTAGCTAGGCTCGATGCATCTCAGGCATTCACTTGGTTCATTTGGCATTTGTTTTGTGCTCATTCTGAAGCACTTGTTTAGATTGGTATCTCGCTAATATGGAGTTTTGTTCAAGTTTGTGTGACTTGATTGTTTTTGGTATAAAAGTTGGAGAATCTTCGCCAAGGTGGAGATTTGTTGAGTTGATTCATTGAGTGGCTCATTGGGTCAACTCAGTAGGTTGGCTCAGATTCTAAAAGGTTTGCAAGTTGGAAAGTTGCACTTCTAGAATCTTGCTAGATACATTGCACTGTTGTTTTGTAGATGCAACTTGCAAGCAAGTTGGCAAGTTGAAACTTTGGAAAAGTACCCTTTTGTTCCCAACTTTTGGTGTATAAATAGGGGTGCAAGTAGTGTACAAGGGCATCTGAGAGCAAGTGAGTGTAAGCAAAGTGTGAGTTGGGTTTGAGAGTCTCTTCCTCCCCCATTGTTGTATTTATTTGTTCTCTTGAAATTAGTGAAATTCGCTCATGTGGACTTAGGCGATTTGTCGAACCACGTAAAACCTGTGTGGTTCTTGTTTTGTGTTTGTTTTTGAGTCCTAGGCACAACATTAACTGTGTATAGCATGGGGATTACGCTAGTATATATATAATATAATTCAATTGTCAATTAGTGTATTTTTCTAACATACTATTTGTATAAATTCTCTTAGAATTTTTAATTCAAAGAATAAATGTTGATGTTTGAAAATCCATATGTTTCAAGAAAGACCTTCAAGATTAATATTTTTTAAGATTATTGCCATTTAACAATTTTAACATTTTAAAATTAAAAGAGAGAGAAAATAAGAAATTGGAAGTTTGAGAAGTGATTGAAACTATAAAAAGAAAAATTGTTGACCTGACTTAAAACAAATATAGAAATTAAAAATTTTGATAGCAAAGCCAGAGGAATCAAAGCTCCAGTTTTAAAAAATTACACTGCGTTGATCGGAAGGCCTTTCAATTAATTATGTTACATACATATTATATGGAGTGATTGAAACTATAAAAAGAAAAATTGTTGACTTGACTAAAAATAAATATAGCAATTAAAAATTTTGATAGCAAAGTCAGAGGAATCAATGCTCCAGTTTTAAAAGATTACACTGTGCTGATCAGAAGGCCTTTCAATTAATTATGTCACATACATTTTATATGGATTGAGCCTTTCAATTAATTATGTCACATACATATTAGGAAAAGTTACCCAAAAATCTCATTTGGGAAAATATTGCTCTATTTAATCCTGGAAGTTTTCTTTCAAACTAATTAGTTCTTTTATTTATGGTATATTCTGGAGTTTACTCGTTTAACAAAATATGATTTTGATTGTGATTTTTTCCTAATGTTTGGGTGGATTGGTTATGGTATGGTGTTAATGTTTGAAATTTTTGTAGAGGATTGCGTGGAGTAATTTGTGGGGTTAGTGATGTTTAGCCATTTGATGTGGGGGGCTGATGTGAAATTGTGGTGTTGTTGTTGGTTGTTATTTATTTATTTATTGTTTGTTTGATTTTAACACTACCACCCACATAAGACCCACTACATACATGATTCTGACAAATTTTGCAAATAGTAAACCTAAACATTTTGGTATAACTGTAAATTACATAATAGCAACGAAAACGAGCATAACACTGTGCTGATTAGTGTCAATTAGACAACATAAGTCATGTTCATTTAGCCATCAACATCAACATACAAATGGAAAACAAAGTGTTGCCGATCATTTTGTGTTCAAGTGCGTTGAGATGTGTTAGTATGCAACCAACATTATTCTTACAATTTTAGGATTTTTCAATGTTGCTGGAAATATCTTTCATATATCAAATTCACTCGTTACATTAGGACTTTAATAGTTCACTTATCTTCCTGCATCAACATCGGCTTAAGACCTCACAAGAAAAACCAATAACAAAAATAGACATACTGTCGTAATCCGCCCAACACAACATATCTACTTACATGGCCATTGCACAATCACAAACCCAACAACAAGAAGAACATTGTATCGCGCCTACCTAGCATCAACATCCACACCATGTTCACAATTCAAAATTACATCAATCAAACAAACTATACTAATATCTACCATGAACCACACCCCCAAAATCACATTCCTGCCATCCACACACAATAAAAAAAAACCACAAAAACCAACCCAGCAACATGAATACATTACGAATCCACCATTACCGAAAATTGACATCAACCCAAAGCCCATATTTCCCCATCACATAATATAGATAAGACCAATTACATTAACATTACAGTTCATTAATTCAAAGAACACAACATCGAACTGTTTGTCCACCAGGAACCATGAAAATGTTGTGTTTGATTTCGGTACAAAATAACATCATGAAAACATGAAAAAATACCACCATTTCACACATAACACAACCTCAATGTTGTACAAACCACACATGAACAAAGCAACATCAAACATTTCCATACCTTTCGCCATCGCAAAACAACAACCACACAAACACTGATTCACAAATGATGTTAGCTCATCGATGTTTCAACCTCACTGATGATCACAAATCCAGAATCCTCAGTGCCCATGCCGACTTGTCTCTGCCAATGTGCTAGAATGGGGTTTTTGTGGGTGGTGTTCAACATTATTTGGGAAATGAATATTCTAGTTCCAACATTGTCAAATCCAATGCTTCAATCACCCATGATGAGGATCCAATCACTAACATTGGAATAGAAACCCTGAAATTTTGTATTCTATCTCGTTCGTTTTGTTTGGGATGAAGGGAAACAATAAAAAGTTATAGTACACTTTTGGGCATTTTTGTAACTACAACATCACCAAAAACCCACATTTACCCCTACTCAAGCCAAGTCACATGATAATTTCATGGGCTTTTACGTAACAAACATTCATATGGGACTTTTCAATCTACAAAATAAAACATAGGACTAAATGGTTCAACACATCCAAATTTGGGATTTATTGATGCTTTACCCTACATATTATATGGATTGAACCTCATGTTGGGATTGGGGTTGGTATTGTGCCTTGTGGCACAACACTCACGTTGTGAGGCCCCCGTTGAGAGTATGTTCTGAGTTTTTTTATGACAATTTGAATTGTTCATATTGTATGATTTATTAAGCATATTATTCATAAAAAATTTCAAGGTAATTGGACATATGTAACATTATGATCAACCTTAATTATATTTAAAAAATTATTAAAATTATATCAACCGTTTATTTTTGTTTAAAGCAAATGTGGTTTTGTTATGGAGTTACAGATGTCCAATTAATCTTATTTTTTATATTATTTTTATGTATGATTTACTTGACGAACCTTATAATATAAATAGTTAGAATCATAAAAATAGATTTGGAACATGCCTTGACGAGTTTCACAACAACCATACTATGGCAGAAGGCATAACACCTATTCCAAGTCCATCTTACGTCAGTGAAAGAAAAATAGGGTCTTTTTCAAGTTGGGTGCCATTGTTTGAGGCCCAAGGCAATGGCTTTGCATTTGCGCCGGTCCTAGTCACGTTCATAGTGGTGGTGGTGGTGTTGGCAATGGTGGGGGTGATAATCCTAATAGTAGTGGTAAGGTGGTGGTTTGGTGATATTGAAAGTCGTGGTTACGGTGATGAAGGTGGTAGCGTTGGTAGTGGTGGGGTGGGGTCAAGGTGTTAAAGTGGTAGAGATGGTGGTCTTGGTTATAGTGTGGAGATGGTAATGAAGTGGTGGTCTTAGTATACAAAGTATAGTGGTATTTATAAGATTTTATTTTAGAAAATATTTTTCACTTTTCAAAAGTCGAAAATATTTCAGTCCAAATAAGTTATGTTTTTCGTTGATTCTCTTTTCTTATTTTATCAATCACTAGAAAATATTTTTTGGCTCAAATAAATTAGCCTAAATGTAATAGAGATTTGGAAACCTTTGGTTGTGTTTGTTAGAGTTTTCCAAATATGATTTGAGAATAGAGTTGTATTTTGAGTTTGTGAGTTTTGGAATTATGATTTGAGTGTGAAAAATTTGTTTGGTGAATGAGGTTTGAAAAAAGTTTTGAATTGAGTGGGGAATTTTTGATGTAACATATGATATTTGATACAAAAACTTACAACTCATAACCAAACACACAACTCAAAATTTTATTAAAGCTCATAATTTTTTTTTAAAAATTTGAAAAATATTTTTTGTTGAATATATAAAAATTAACATGTGTCAATTGCAAAAAAAAAAAAAAAAAAAAATTTGCACTATTCCGGTCAACCGCCTGGATGACCGGACGTCTGATGGGACAACCAGTTAGTCCAAATTTTCCCGCCTTCAACCGGGTTTTCAAAAGTGAGTGTGTAATTAATTTTTGAAAGCCACAACCAAACACCATATGCAAACTACGAGCTGGAATCACAATTCCAAAACTGTTCCAAATAGAGTTGATTCTCTTCATTACATATTCAACAACCATAAAGTTGGAAAGCGAATTTATCATTATTCCAAATTAAATAAAAGTCATTTTCATAACCATTGAATTATGTGATGGAGAAATTTCATTGTAATGGAGAGGATAATAATCCAACTTGATTTTGTCCAATAACAATTACCATTACTACCTGAAGAATTGAAAAAACTAAAGAACTTTTTTATTATCTATTTTCTGATACAGTAGTTGATGAGTTACAATGCTTATATAGACATGTATGGAAAGCTTTTAAGTTGTTACAACTGGGTGACAGTTACAACTATATGTCTGAGGTGGCAGAGACTTCGGGAAGCTTCTTGATGTAGCTGATATAACAGAATCAGGTGTAGAATTGGGTGTAACAGAATTAGTTGAAGCAGTTGAACTGCTATTCTGTTTCAGCCTTGAACTGCTATTTTGCTTTAGCTCAGTATTTTCAATATTCCTTGGCAAGCTGATGGGGCGATCAAGAACCATGAGCTTGGATTTGAGATATTGAAAACAAGAGACACTTAGAGGTTTAGTAAACAGATCGGCAAGTTGATCAATTGTTGGAATGTATTGCAACTGAAAGTGTTTTGCCAGAACCTTATCCCGAATGAAATGACAGTCGATTTCGATATGCTTTGAACGTGTGTGGAAGATAGGATTGGAAGCCAGAGCTATTACAGAGAGATTATCACACTAGAGAATGGGTGTAGTAGGAGAAGTAATACCCATTTCAATAAGCAGCATGGAAATCCAACTTAACTCAGCAGCAGCATTGGCTAATGCTCTATATTCAGCCTCAGTTGATGAGTGAGACACTGTGGCCTGTTTCTTGGCAGACCAAGAAACCAAATTGGAACCCAAGAAGACACAGTAACCAGACATGGATTTTCTGTCATGAACATCACCTGCCCAATTGGAATCAGAATACCCATGAACATCAAACGTACTGGAAGAGAAAGACAAACCATGAGTGATAGTGCCTTGAACATATCGAAGAATTCTCTTGACTGCAGCAAAATGTTCAACGGTAGGGGCATGCATATGTTGACAAGCTTGGTTAACAGATAGAGAAAGATCTGGTTTTGTAATGGTGAGATATTGTAGAGCACCAACAATACTTCGATAAAGAACAGGATCAGAAAATGGTAAAGTAGCATTTGGAGGAACACTAGGTTTGACAGAAATAGGTGAAGGACAGGATTTACAAGAGGACAAACCAGCTTTAAGAAGAATATCTTTGGCATATTGAGACTGTGATAGAAGATATCCGGAGCTGGTAGGCTGAACCGAAATACCAAGAAAATAAGCAATATCACCCAATTCCTTCATGGAGAACACATTGTGCATCTGTGTAATGAGAGATTGAATGTGTGAAGAACTATCACCAGTGATTAAGATGTCATCCACATATACCAACAGATAAGTGACGGAGGTAGCAGTCTTCTGAATAAATAAAGAAGAGTCACTCTTACTATTAGTAAAGCCTTGAGATATCAAGTATTGAGAAAAGGTGGAAAACCATGCTCAGGGTGCTTGTTTCAATCCATATAAAGATATGTGGAGTTTGCACACTTGATTAGGGAAGGAAGAGTCCTCAAAACCTGGAGGCTGAAGCATGAAGACTTCCTCTTCAAGATGACCATGAAGGAATGCATTGGAAATATCTAATTGTTTAAGAGCCCACTGATGGTGAAGGGCAAGACAAAGTAAGATTCGAATAGTGGGTTGCTTAGCCACGGGACTAAAAGTCTCATGAAAATCTATACCCTCTTGCTACAGGTACCCTTTAGTAACCAAGCGTGCCTTATACCTCACAATAGTGCCATCAGAATTTCGTTTTACCTTGAAAATCCATTTACAGCTGATAGCAGTTCTGTTAGAGGGAAGAGACACCAAAGACCAAGTATGTTGTTGCTGAAGAGCAGAGAATTCATCAAGCATAGCTTGATGCCAAACAGGAGACAGCAGAGCTTCTTTGTAAGGAGGAGGTTCAGACTGAGTGTAGGAATCTGTTATAGTGATAGTGGCAGGTGCAAATTTATCAGGTGCAGTGACAGTGGCAGAGGTAGAATGAGTAGAGGAAGCAGAGAAACAGTGATGAGGAGCAGCAGATTTGGAGTGGGTAAGCACAGATTTATCAATTGCAGGGTCAGTGGCAGATGCAGAATTAGCAGAGGAAGCAGAGAAACAGTGATGAGGAGCAGCAGATTTGGAGCGGGTAATCATAGGATGCTGATTAGAATGAGAAGAAGGTAGAGGAGGTAACTCAATAGAAATGGACTGAATAGGAACTGTAGTAGGTGGTAAAGAAGAAGGAGGAGAAGATACTGGACTAGGAGAACTTGGACTAGATACGGACTGAGAATCAACAGAAGAAGAAAAAGAAGGCCAGAAAAAAGATTGAATAGTAGGTAAGGTGGGTAAGGTGGAAGAGATTGAAGAAGAATGTAAATGAGCAAAAGGAAACACATGCTCATTAAAGACCACATGTCTAGACAGATAGATTCGACCGGTGAGGGGATCAAGACAGCGATAACCTTTAGCAAAAAGATGATACCCCAGAAAAACACAAGAGACAGATTTAGGATGTAACTTGAGGGGCTGATAGGGCTTAAGCCAAGGGAAACATTGACAACCAAATACGCGAAAATATGAGTAGTCTGGAGTGGAGTGAAAAAGCTTTTCAAAAGGAGATTTATGGCCAAGCTTTGAAGAGGGAAGTCTGTTAATAAGAAAAGTAGAAATAGCAACAGCATCAAACCAGTATTGTAATGGGACAGAGGAGTGATGAAGAAGAGCAGTAGCAGTTTCAGTGATATGCCGATGTTTCCTCTCAGCAGTACCATTCTGAGAGGGAGTGTAAGGACAAGAATGTTGGTGAATAATCCCTTGGGTACGCAAGAAAGAGTTCATTTTATTAGTAAAATATTCAGATCCACCATCAGTTCTTAGAATTTGTAATGAAGTATGAAATTGTTTTTCAATATAAGCTTTGAACTCCATGAACTTATCACACACTTCACTTTTATAAGATAATGGAAAAAGCCAAGTAAATCGACTAAAGTCATCCACAAAAAGTAAGTAGTATTTATATCCAGACGTAGAAGAATATGGCCCCCATACATCACTATGGATAAGCGAGAGAGGGGCATTGACAGTAGTATTAGACCATTGAAACGGAAGTCTATGACTTTTGGCTATACAACAATCAGTACAAGATGCCATGTTATTCTGTGAAACATTATTCTGAGAAACAGTCAACAATGGTTTAAGATGATTATACTTCACGAAGGAGGAATGGCCTAATCTATTATGCCAAACAGAGGAAGAAACAGGTGTATGTGATGTGGTAAAGTAAGAATTATGGACAGATGAATCAGCAGGCAGCACAGATGTAGAAGGTGGATAAAAATGGTAGAGGCCATTGGTATTAGAACCCTGATGAAGAGTTCTCCTCGAATCCTTGTCCTGAATCACGAATTTAGAATCATCAAAGGTGATGAGACAATTATTGTCCTTAGTAAATTTGTGAACTGACAGAAGGTTAGAAGAAATTGAAGGAGCATGTAAAACATGATTTAATCTAAAAGAACAATGAGGTGTAGGTAGCAGTCCCTTACCAGTGTTGTGAATGAGAACTGTAGTGCCATTACCTATAGTGATCTGATTTGAACCTGGATAGGGCTGTGACTGACTGAGATTGTGAAGATCATGTGTGATATGATCTGTAGCAGCAGAGTCTAAGTACCAAGGGGTTGGAGGAGGAGAAGCAGCTGTTGATGGAGAAGTAGCAACAAATGCTCTGGAACTGGATTCAGAAGGATGCTGAGAATTAGAAGAAGAGTGATACTGAGGATCCATCCGATACCAGCAGTCTAATGCAGAGTGACCAGAACCTCCACAAATCTGACAGGTTATAGATCTGCCTCTGCTGCGAGAGTAACCTCCTTGATCATGAAAAGTCCGTGAAAAACCAGAGTTGGTGGTGAAATTAGATCCAGATCTACCACCACTTCGAGGAGTACCTCTGTAAGAAGGACCACCTCGATTGCCTCTGTAAGAGTGACCTCTGAAGCCAGAAGAACGACCTCTACCTCGAACCGAAGAGAAGACCATAGTAGGTTCAGCAGAAAATTTTTGAATTTTGGATTCAATATGAACAGATTCAGAAAGAAGAAGAGCAGTCAATTCTTCCATTGAAATTGACTCTGCTCTGGCTCGAATGGTAGTTTTGAAGGCATCATATTCATCAGGAAGACCATTCAAAGTAAGCAAAACAAGATCTTCATCATCTATAAATGAAGAAACGAGAGCCAACTGACTGACCAAGGCTTTGATCTTGGAGAGATAATTCTCCATTGAATCTGTTTTCTTAGAAATGTTGTTTAATTTGTTCTTCAACTGATGAACATGCGATCGAGAAAGTGAAGTGAATCGCTTATGTAAGGCAGTCCAGATCTCAGCACAACTATGAAGATGAAGAACAGAGGAATAGATTTCAAGCGACAAAGTTGCAGTAATGCAACTGAGCAGGTGTGCATCAATAATTTTCCATTGCAGATAGTCAGGATTGTCTTTTTCTGAACCAGAAGAATCCGTCATTGTCATTTGTGGACATGATATAGTCCCATCAACAAAGCCAAGAAGACTAGTGGCAATAAGAATGTTCTGTACTTGATTTTTCCAGATTAGAAAGTTTGATGCATCAAGCTTGATAGTGATAAACGAAGAAAGGTTTGAAATCAATAATGAAAGATTTGGAGGAAGTGAGGTTGAAGACATGAGAGAAGATAAAGAAGGTGAAGGAGCCATGAATCAACTCGTAAGAGAGAGAGGCTCTGATACCATGAAGAATTGAAAAAACTAAAGAACTTTTTTATTATCTATTTTCTGATACAGTAGTTGATGAGTTACAATGCTTATATAGACATGTATGGAAAGCTTTTAAGTTGTTACAACTGGGTGACAGTTACAACTATATGCCTGAGATGGCAGAGACTTCGGGAAGCTTCTTGATGTAGCTGATATAACAGAATCAGGTGTAGAATTGGGTGTAACAGAATTAGTTGAAGCAGTTGAACTGCTATTCTGTTTCAGCCTTGAACTGCTATTCTGCTTTAGCTCAGTATCTTCAATACTACCTCCCACTAGAAAAATAAATGTATAAATATTAAAGAAGAGAGAGAGAGAGAGAGATAGGAAACTAACAAGTAGATGAAGCACTTCCAGATGTTGAAGCATGTACCGCTTGGGAAAGAAGAATGCTCTTGAGCCATCACTTCTTGAGGAGAAAAATCTTTCCATGCCAGCTTAGGGTTGCGGCCGAGAAGATCCAAAGCCAGGTCTAATAACGCATCAATTATACAGATCCGATATTAATCAATAATAATATTATTTGTACAGAAACAAAATACATAATTATGAACATAAAATTTACATATGATTTCGATTCATTCTAAATGTAGTAGACATACTCACAAATTGTGTTTCAGAACAAACAACATAATACATTAATCAAAATATTGATTTCATGTTCTTAATTTTTTGGATCAAATGACTATTTCATGGAGATCACAGACAATAATTACAAAGTCATGCTTAGCTCATGTGAGTTGCAATTTAATTCAACAACCCTTTTGTTTGTTTGTTTGTTTGGGAGAAAATATTTTCTACTTTTAAGAAGTAAAAAAAAAATCAAACCAGAGTCTTATTAATGCCATCACACTACCACCACCACTAAGGGTCGGCATGAGATCGAGCACAATGGGAAAAATGATGGCCAAGCCTGCCCGTAAACTGAACCCAATGGACTTTTTTTACTAGCTCAGGTTGAACTGTTCTATGCTTCACAACCTTAGGCTTAAGTCTAACCCAATGTGTTTGGCTCATATAGGCTTACGGGCCAAATTGATAGGCTACCAATCACGGGCCAATGGATATTGGTTTAGCAAGTTTAGCCAAACGGGTTAAGATTTAAGATCTATTATTTAGATTTTTTGTATTTTTTTTAATGAGCTCATGGATTGGGCTGGCCAACGGCCCAATGTGTTGGTCCAATAAATTGGTTTCAAACTCTAAGCCTAGACCCAGCCAAGCCTCACCCCCACCACACATCACCAACACATGACTTTTAATGTCGCAACCCAATATAAGAAGAAAAAAAAAAAACCTATATACTGAAAGGACATTTTTAGGATGTGTTCCGCCAAAACAAACGGAGGGTAAGTATTGCTAATAATACTCACCATAGAATCCAACATTTATGGCAAAACGCATGAGCGTGGCACCTGCTTCGCCTTCATAAGGTTTCCCTGCTTCGCCTTCATAAGGTTTCGATTCCTCGTCATCTCTGGTGACAGACAGCAAGAATAGAGTCATCTTCCTCTGACCATGCATGGCAGCCAAGTGGAGAGGCAGAGAGCCATCATTGTTCCAGATATTAGGCAAGTCTGGGTTTTTCTCCACAACCAACTTGGCTTCAATAATATTGCCAAGCACAGCAACTGCATGAAGTGCTGTATTGCCAAAGTAGTCAGTCAAAGCCAGTGCCTCTGGCCGCATCAACGCCACTAGTTTCCTGACAAACAGGATCCCCCGCCTTTGCCTTAACTGCCACGAGAAGAGGCGTCTCCAAGAGGGCGGTGAGATGGGCTGTGATCGCGTTGGGGTCATTTTCAAAAATTTTACTGGCATTCTCCCAGTTGCCTTGGAGTATGGCTATGTGGAGTGGCAGGTAACAACTTATGTCTCTCTCTGCTGCTGCTGAAAATTAACAAGAACAAAATAACAGTTATTATTTTCTTTCTTTATTTTTTTTGGGAAACTTTTGATTTTGGAGTCGTGAACAAAATTAGGGATATTAGTGCTATTCATCCATGATTGTGTTGTTGAAGGCAAAGCCATCCTTGATGGAACAAAGACAGACCACAGGCTGTGTGTTTTGAGCAAATCAAAATCCAGTTTTCATCAGTTCTAGCATAACACTTAAAGCCCCGCCTTGGCCGACTTTTCTTCCCTGTAGCATCTTTGAATTGTTCAATTCATTAGATGTTAATTAATTGAATTATCTCATATTCACTCTTATTAACAAAAATATCCAAACAAAATGATTGACTTTTAAGTTCTTGACTCATTCTCCCTCTATCTCTCTAAGACACCCACATTTTGTTTTTAAAACTGAAACTGCATCAAGATTGCAGCAATGATTAAGCAAGGAATTTTTCATTCACGTCATTTCACTCTTGTACATATCTAATTATCATTTTGGTTTTAAAATTGTTATTGGATGACAACATTTTCGTGGATTTCATTTGTTGTTGGGAGTAGGTCCTTGTCTCCATACTTTGAAAAGAAGTAAGAAATATGTATATTTATGAACGGAAATGCTGGAGACCCCCAGCATTTGGGCACCCCCAGCACCCCCCCCCGTGCCACATGGGGGGCTGCCAATGGCCAAAAACAAAGAAAAAAAAAAATAATTTTTTCAGCCAATCACAAAGGACCCCCAGCACCCCCACTGGGGGTCTCAAGCTTAATTCATTTATGAATGAGGAGGATCAGTTTCACTCTAAAATTTGGACTGAATGGCATTATTTGGATCCATAGGGCCTAAGACGTTTTAAAATTTAAACCATTCATTTCATCAAACACTTTCTATGATTCATCCTCATAAAAAATTAGGTCGATCTGATAATTGTAACTTATTTAATATATTACGTTTGTCACAAAAAAAAAAAAAAAAGTATGGTTTATTTTTAAAACTGCAATTGTCATGCATATATATATATACATATATATTTTGAGTGACAATGCAATAAATTGAAAAGTAAATTGCCGATAAATCCAATCTAAGGAGGGTATAAGGTATTAGGTCTAGTGAATATTTTTTGTTAGTAAAAGGTCCACATTTTATGAAATAATTTGGTGAAAAGTCATTTTGTTATTTTATGAAAACATTTTGTTTTCAATTTTATTTCTTAATTTATCTGTTGACTTTTCGTTGACTATATGTTTAAATTTATATCTTTCTGTTTAAATTATTTTCTATCTATTCAATTTTTTTTGACTATCCGTTCAATTTTTTTTATCTGTTCACATTTTGTTGTCTATCTGTTCAAATTTATGTCTATCTGTTGAATTTTTTTTTTTTTTAGTTATGATTAAAAATTATCTAATTATAATATTTGGGATAATTAACACCACAAAAGTTTGTGTACCATAGTATCACCTAAATGTTTTATGGTATAATAATATATGTATTAATATTAAATGAATTTTTGTAATTCTTTACAAATTTTCTTTACTCATCTAGTAATTTTTGTTTAAATATTTTTTTTTTGTTAATAAGAGTAAAATAGATATTTTAAAAAATTAATTTATTATATTAATTTTCCTATTAGTTGACTTAACGGTTGACTAACGAAAGAATTAAATTGTAATAAAAGCTTAAACTTTCGAGAGATAAATATAATTTTTAAAACGTGGGGGACTATTTATATTAAAGACAAACGTTAAGGGGGTGTCAGTGCAATTCACCCTAATATCTTCACCATTGATTTGCTTCTGCTTTTCCCAAGTATCATTTATTTATAATGTTTCCTTATTTTTCGATTTTTACTAAAATCAAAATTATATTCATTTATTCTATTTGAATTGTCAACGTCTGTTTGATTTGTGTTTGTAAAGTTGCTTTTGAGATAAAAAGTATGAAAACTTATTTAGTTTTTCTTTTTTCAGAAATAATTTTGGAAAATTATTTTGAGAAGAAAGTTTTAAAAAAAGTGATTGATTTGATGTGTATGAGACAGCGAGTGATTTTGAAAAGTATGTAGCCAAATAAAATTTTGAAATTTTTTTTTAAAAACATTTATTTGATTTGATTACTCTTGAAAATTTATTTGTAGAAAATTTTTTTCAAAATTTTTTTAAAAAACAAACCAAACACGGCCTTTGTTTCCTTCTCCATCCCTCTTTTGCTTTCGTACGCAGCTCTATCTTTTGTTAAAATCTCTTTGTTTGAAACCTTCCATACCAATCAACTATGTAATTTTAAAACAATAAATTAAGGCCTCGTTTGGGAATAGGTTAATTTAGTAATTTTTTGGCTATTTGGCTAAAATATGAGCAAAAAAAACTAGTATGTTTGGAATGATTTTTTGACTTTTTACGAAAAGATGTGCAAAAAGTAGAGAGAAAAGAAAATCTTTGACTTTTTTGTATGAATTGTTAGCTTTTTGACTTTTTTAGTAACTTTTTGGCTTTTTGGCTAAATGTGAGGGTTCCCAAACAGGACCTAAGTAATTTTTTTTTTAAGGATAATGTTAGGAATCATAAAAATAATCATAATTTTTTTTAATATTTAAATTATACATATAATAAAATATCACCCTCTAATCAAAAAAGAAAAAATCTTTATAATTTATTTTTATAATCCCTAATATTACTCATTTTTTAATTCGCATTCACACTCTTTATTTTAGTGAGCAAGAAATATAGAACACAAGAAGTCAAATTCACCACCCTTTTTTTTTTTTTTTTGTTTGTGGTCGGTTTGAATAAATTCACTCTTCATCTACTTCTCCACTCCACACACACAGAAACACAGAGAAAAGGAGAAGAAAAAAATAAAGGGAAAAAGAGAGATGGAGACCTGGTTCATCATCGTAACTACCCTATGTATCTCTGCTCTCATCAAATCTCTCTTCAATCTAATCCTCTCCCCATCTTCTTCCTCATCCTACAAGAACCTCCCTCCGGGCCCGGCCACTGTACCAGTGATTGGAAACTTCCTATGGCTTCGCAAATCATTTTCGGAGATTGAACAAGGTCTCCGAGACCTCTGGGGCAAGTACGGCCCCATCATCACCCTCCGGATAGGGCATCGTCCCGCCATCTTCGTCAGCAGCCACTCCATCGCCCACCATGCCCTTATTCAAAACGGTGCCCACTTCTCAGATCGCCCCAAGCCCCTCGCCACCGTCAAGATTTTCAGCAGCAACCAACACACTATCAGCTCCGCCGCCTACGGCCCCACCTGGCGCCTCCTCCGCCGCAACCTCACCTCCGAGATCCTCCACCCCTCCCGCGTGAAATCTTATACCCACGCCCGCCAATGGGTCCTTGGAATTCTGATCCACCGTCTTCTCGATTCCGCCGAGGACTCTTCGGCGGAAGCCGTGAAGGTGGTGCATCATTTCCAATACGCTATGTTTTGCTTGTTAGTACTCATGTGTTTTGGTGATAGGCTTGATGAGAAGCAAATTACGCAAATCGAGACGGTGCAGCGCGCGATGCTGTTGAAGTCTAGTCGCTTCAATATGCTCAACTATTGGCCCAAATTAGGGAAGATTGTGTTTCACAACAGCTGGAATGAGCTCCTGCGGATGCGCCGGGATCAAGAGGAAGTGTTGATTCCTCTTATAGAAGCCCGAGTCAACGTTGTGAAACAACGACGACAAGGGAACCAAGAAGAAGAATCGAGCGTGGTGGCATATGTGGATACGTTGGTGGATCTTGTGCTGCCCGACGAGAAGAGAAAGCTCAACAACGATGAGATGGTGAGCCTATGCGGCGAGTTTCTCAACGGGGGCACTGATACTACATCGACTGCTTTGCAGTGGATCATGGCTAACCTGGTGAAGTACCCTCGCGTTGAGTCCAAGTTGTACGAAGAGATTATTGGGGTAGTGGGCCCACCACCGCCCCTGTCCGGAGGAGGAGAGAAAAAAGAAAAGGGAATCCTCCTCGTAATAAATGAGGAGGATTTACATGAGATGTTGTACTTAAAAGCTGTAGTATTGGAAGGGTTGAGGCGTTATCCACCTGCACACTTCGCACTGCCCCACACGGTGACTAAAGATGTGGAGTTGGAAGGCTATGAGGTGCCCAAGGGTACAATGATAAATTTCATGTTGGCGGAGATGGGGTGGGATCCGAAGGTATGGGATGAGCCCATGGAGTTCAAGCCCGAGAGGTTCTTGATAAATAGCGGTGGCAATGGAGAAGGGGAAGGGGAAGGGGAAGCGACAGTGGTGTTCGATATAACAGGGAACAAGGAGATCAAGATGATGCCATTTGGGGCCGGGAGGAGGATTTGTCCGGCGAGTGGTTTGGCTCTGCTTCACTTGGAATATTTTGTGGCCAATTTGGTTTGGTATTTTGAATGGACGGCTGCGGATGGAAATGATGGGGATGTTGATTTATCAGAGAAACACGAATTCACTGTTGTGATGAAGAATCCACTACGGGCCCACATCTCCCCTAGACTAGAGGCTAAGGGATAAACAAATAAATGCACAGTAGTAATATTATATATGCCAGGCCAAGGATTTGTGGGTTGTCCATCCTCCTACTTTAAATTCACAATGTAATATATATGTATTTTTGTAACGTACACACCCACCTATACCTTGAACCACTTTTAGAGTAAGATAGAAGATAATAAGTAATCTTTTTTTTTTTTTTTTGGTTTTTGCTTTGATCTTTTCCATGATTTTGTTGTATATAATTGTCGAAGAAGGGCAATCGTGGCTAACCCTGACGGGTAGCCTAGTTGTTCATTGGGTTTGTTTCGTAAATGATCGATTCAGTTTCACCTTTTATTGGCTCATTCGGTTTACTTGAATTATGAAATTAGGGTTGTCACTTAATTTTTAGATTTATGTTCCTAGAATAGGGTCAAAAATAGTTGCATTGGACATAATTCTGGTTACACAAAAACATAAATAAAAATCAGGTACATGAATTTCATTCCATATCCAATAAATAAAAAGATCCCAGATTTGGTTTTTGTTTATTACATAAATTAATAGATATTTATTTCGTGATCAATTTGTGAAAAAAATCACATATCTGCCACATTAACATATTTAAAATTACAAATTTGATGGTGATTTTTAATTTGAAATGAGATAATCACAAACAATTATATAATTCGAAGACTTATGGAAGGGTGGTAGTTGCTAATATGGTTTCATATGGGGAGGGTGGCTAGTTTGGTTAAGAGATTTATGGAAGATATTTGGAAGAACATTCATAATGGACTTGATCACAATATTACATAATGTATTCATTTTTAATCACTTCATTGCGATATCAAACATGGTCTAAGTTTAGGATATTTGAAGTCAAGTCATTATGTCGTGCTTTTTAGGATAGCTCTGGTGTTTCTTTTTCTTGGAAAGGGATTTAGAGCTCTAAACCCCTTCTATGGTCTTGTTTTTTTTATTTTTTATTTTTTATTTTTTTTTAGACAACCGCTTGGGAAAAATTTTATGTATAATTTTGTCCATCCAAATGTTGTGGCTTGGTATTGGTGTTGTACGTGCAAAGATGTGCATGATATTGAAAAGAGTGGTTATAGAGATGTGGGCTTTGATTTTGTTATTTTGCTATGTTTTGAGTTTTCTGTGAAGAGTAATAGAGTTTATATATTGTTAAAATGTTATTTAGGGATTTTACAGTAGCCTTGCACATAAATTTGGGACATTTACAGAGGTCTCACTATCATTCATGAGGAAGGATACAACCAAACAGAAATTGAAACAAACTTAGAGAAAGCTTACGCCCAATCCACTCTCCTTCTTTTCAAGGAAATAGTGAACGAGTGCAGAGCTTTAAGGAGAAGATGTAACTGTGTAATCAATCAAGCATATCTGCAAGGAAGGAAATCAATGGGCAGATAGATTAAGCTAGTATCGAAACTGTTCAAGATGAACCCCTGGTTGTTCTAGATCAGCCCCTAACATATGGGGGTCTATTGTTAGTTGACCTCTCTGGGGTCTCTTTTGTTAGGGCTTAGTCCCCTTCTAATTCCTTTGAATTAAAAAAAAAAAATGTCATTTGCCACTCTTTTGTTAAGATCCTACTAAAGGACACATGATGCTGCTTTGTTTTGTATCATAGTTAAGCTTCCTAAGAATTTCAGCATTCCCAATTAATCAACTGTGGGGTAATTATAGAAAAAACTCAAGTTTTGACTTTTCTAATAAAATAAATCTTAAGTTTTTAATTTTATCAATCTAAATTTTAAACCTTTAATTTGTTTTCAATTTAAATCATCAATCTATTTCTGTTAAGTAATACTGACGAAAAAAAATAACATTTTAGTTGTTAAACTCAACGAGACGGCTATTTCAAACATTTTATGTACATTTACATTTAATTTAAAGACGAAAATATCTTTTTCTTGTTGGTTTTGCTTAACAAAAATAAGTTGATAGTTTAGATTGAAAACAAATCAAAAGTTAAGGATTTAAATTGATAAAATTAAAAATTAAATATTTATTATTTTGTTACAAATGTCAAATTTATTATTTTGTTACAAATGTCAATTTTTTTTTTTTTTTTTTTCTATAATTACCCCCATCAACTTATAGGCCCTGTTTGGCAAGTTGGGTTTTAGATTTTTTTGCAAAAAGATAAAATAAGTTAAAATAACTAATAAGATAAAATGTCACATCAAATTTATAATCATTTCGCTTTTTATCTCACAAATATCATATTCAACTACAAAAATATCTAATCATATTCCCAAACACAAAAATTTTAATCTATTAAAATAGCTCAAAACCAAAATAGTTTACTAAAATAACTAACTTCCCAAACCAGACCATAAATTGTTCTAACTTTCTAGTTTAATCTTTGGCATGTCCTTAAAGCTTATATTCTTATAAGGTTTGTGGTTGCTACCGTGAGTTAAGGATGCAGGGTAGCTAGAAATAAATCGTCCATTTTAGAACAGTTAAGAAAGATATTTTTAAAAATAAATTATTCTTTTTTTCAATTTTTTTGGAAAACAAATTTGATGAAATTATGTAATCATGATTATTAGATCAATCTGAATTTCTTTCATAAATAATTTACATGCATAATCCAACAAAATGAACAATTCAAATTGAGTAGAGATCATTAATAGGTTAGTTCGGGCCTATCCAAGCCGCAACTAATGTGCCCAAGTCCCATATATGGGGCATTTTATTTGAACCCAAAAAATATCTCAATACACTCAATTTAAATTTATAAATTTTTATTCATGTTATATCCTAATATGAATTTACTAATAAGAATAAATCATATTAAATCCTAAAATAATTTTTTTTTTCCTCATGGTAGACCCTAATCTATTATTCCTATTCAAATCCTTGCATTTTCTTCCCCAAGACATCAAAGTTAGTTTGTCTTCTTCTTCCTCACTCCAAAACTTTGATCCACCTTATCAAAACTCACCATTATCATTAACATCATTGTTTTTTTTATTATTTTGAAACTCTAAACCCTAGAAAAAAGTTTGAACAATCAAACAATGAAGGAAAGTGATAATCAAGATAATATTTTAAAGCAACCCATCTAAGAGAAGGTGAGTATTCATATAAAAATCAAACCATCTACATTATCATTATAAATAAAGAAATAACTTTACATTAAAATACAGATGAAACAAATTCCACTAAAGAAAAAAAATAAACAGAAATATGTGAGAGCTCCAACATACTAAAAACCCAATGTGTAATAGTGTTTTCTCATTCAAGCATTTTTTCAAACACTGAGTAATCAACAAATTAAAATAGCAAATCAGTAATAGAATTGTCAAATACATAGTAATCGACAAATTGTTATAGCAAAAGAGCAAGAGAAAAAAGAGATACAAAAAAAGAGAGGCAAAGAGATGAAATTTGTCAATGGTGACTCTGATTATGGAGTCTTTCCCAGGTGCCTCCTGTGCATCAGGTTGAAAATTTTTCAAATACTTTTTTTTTTTTTTTTTTTTATTATTTATTATTTATTATTTGAGTTTATTGAGGGTAACTTAGGAAAAATAATAGGGTGTACTTAGAATAATATAAAATTTTAAATAAATGAAAAGTGTGTACTTAGAAATAGGGAGTCTTTAATGATTTTTTGGGGATAAATAGAATCTCCCCCTATAATATAAGGGTAAACTATCAATAGGTCCTACTTTGGAGACTTATTACCCATTAAGTCCTATTGATAAATTTATTAAATGATAAAGATAAATTTATCAGTCTTTTATTTTTATGAATAAATTTATAGTGATATATTTATCAGTCTCTTTGTTTTTATAAATAAATTTATAGTGATAAATTTATCAATCTCTTATTTTTATAGTGTTAAATTTATTCGTTAGGACCTGTAAGTAAATAAGTCTAGTTAATAGGACCTACACGTAAGTACCCCATATATAAAGGTCTTCTGGGCTTTAATTTCAAAAAATTAAAATTAAAACCATAGTCTACTCAAGTTTTGTTTGGGAAGAAGGATTGGGTTGGGTTGGGTTGGATTGGATTTGGAGTTATTTTAGCCACAAAAAAACAAAAATAGATTTTTTAGTTGAATAAGATAAAATATCACATTCAATCCATAATCATTACATTATTTCTATCACAAAAAGTCAAAAAAGCCAAACATTATAAAGGCTTTTTTTTTTGGAGAAAATTGGGAATCCATCAAATGTGCTCCCTCCTGGAACTGTGATAGCTGCTGCAAAAACTACTGTGCCAATGAGTGACGCTGCAACCGTGCACGATATTGCCATGCCCATCATCCATTGCCCTTCATATACCATCAATTCCTTGTGTATTCAGAAAGCCAATGGGGTATGGTGCGGCGATAAAACGCTAAAGGTGAAACAGGCGGAGTTTGACAAGGACCGAACATCCTCAAGAATAGTAGACCCCAAACCAGTGGGGGTAATGAGATCTAAGGTTGCTGGGCTTGGTGAGAGACGCTCTTACGCTGAGGTTCTGAAATGGGGGAAGTCTGGTAGTGGTAATAACACCAGAATTACGGCGGATGAATATGACATTGGTTGGTTGTTATTAAGTGCGGTGATTAAATTTAAACCTTACCACAGCTTCACTAATTTCAAAATAGAATGCAGTAATAGAGGACTGAAGGAAATTCAACTTAGAGAAGGTGGAGGGAGAACCGCGTTTATAACTTTCCAGTCTAAGGAAGATATGAAGCATCTGATGAGTAGCTTTGGGGACTGGACTATGGAGTGGTGCGAGTCAATCACTGAATGGTGCAAAGGTATGAGGTTGGATAATGATAGAATTGTTTGGTTAAACTGCCTTGGTATGCCCCCCAATCTCTGGAATGTTAATAATTTCCGAAAAATTGGTGAAGTTTGTGGTGAAGTTATTGAGTTCGATCATAATGTTCTAACTATGGAGTCTTTGAAGAGCGGGAAAGTTAGAATCTGCACATCTCACCTGGAACGTATTGATATGTTGGTCATCCTTGAAAGAGATGGGTGTAGCTATCCCGTCCGTGTAGTTGAGGATACGGACTGGCCAGCAAACTCCATGGGAGGTGGAGATCATTGCTCTGTAATGTACCATGAAAGGAGGAATGACGACGATGACGTGGGAAACTTAGTGGCTGATGTGGCGAAAAATCATGATTCGGCAAGCAGTAAGCAAAGCAATGTTGCGATGGTGGGGGAAGGGAATGATCACACGTGTAATTCAGCCTCTGTATCTATGGTAAACGAGACAGGCGTGCCGGTGGGAATTTGTAATCACGCTGAGGCAAACCCATTTCACAAGGTCAGTTTGCAGTCACCTTTATCAAAGGTGGTGGAGGGGATTGGAGGACTAACTGGCGTGGTAGTGGAGAATTCAAATGGGCCTAATGGGCTAATGAGAAGTTTGAGTGAAAGAGATCTTATTCAGCCCAATATCTCTCTTGAAGTGGTGTTGGAAGCAGCCCAAGCTGTTGGATATAATAAGGGGTCCAAAAATGATCAGGCTATTCTAGAGGGAAAGGAAAGCCCAAGTGAAAAAGTTGGGGATAGTGAAGATGAGATCAGCCCAAGTGAAGAAGAAGGAGAAGTGCCTCAATCTGGTACACTGATTTGGGCAAATAAAATAGAGACCCGTAGTGGTAAGGAGAAGACTAACAACAGTGGAGCGCAGGGAAAAAACTGTAGTAGAAAGGGGAGAATCGGGGCATCACTTAAACATGGATTCCAAAGAGGTGCCCTTGTTCGAGCTGCAGCATTGGCTACCTCATCATCACTTTCTATTAGCAATCCTGGTTGCAAGGATAAGAAAATCAGAAAAGAAGTAGAGGCCACACATTCAGGTGGGCACCAAGTTGGGTTTGGTACTAATGGGGATGAAGCTGAAGTTGTGGATAGAATAATTCTGATGGAAAATGAGGACATTGACAGAGCAAAAGCACAAGGGGTGGGATTAGGTGCTTAATTTTAGCACTTGATAAGGGGTTTATGGTGAATAATTTTGTATTCATGAAGATTCTATCCTGGAATGTTAGAGGGCTTGGCAAGGTAGATTGGAGATCAAGGGTAAAGGAATTACTGAGGCTAAAAAGGGTTGATATGGTGTTGCTCCAAGAAACAAAACGCTCAAGTATTGATGTCAGTATTGTTAGATCTCTATGGCCTATTGATTTGGTAGAGTTCATGGCAGTGGACGTAGATGGCAGCTCTGGTGGGCTTCTTTGTATCTGGAATCCAGAGGTGTTCTCATTACAGGAGTGTTGTTGCTCCAGAAGCTTCATCCTTCTAGCAGGTATTATGCAGTCTTCTTTTAACTGTATAGTTGGTAATATTTATGCACCAAATGATGTTCTGAAGAGGAGGCGATTGTGGGGTACTTTATCTAATTTGAAGTCTAGTTTCCCTGACCCATGGTGTTTAGGAGGGGATTTTAATGAAGTTAAAAATGTTAGTGAAAGGAAAGGGTGTATTAGGAGGGACAGAGGTATGGGCGAGTTTGGTAATTTCATTAGTAATCTTGAACTGATCGATATCCCCATGTTGGGTAGGAAATACACTTGGGGAAACTCTCAGAGCTGGAGTAGGATTGACCGTTTTTTGGTTAACCCCGAGTGGTTGGAATGGCATAAATATAAAGTTTGGGGCTTACCTAGGCTATGTTCTGATCATAGACCCATTTTGTTGACGGAGGATGCTAGAAATTGGGGGCCAAAACCCTTCAAGTTCATCAATGCCTGGGTCCTTCACCCCAAATTTATTGATGAAGTAAAAAGAGTTTGGGAATCAACAGTGGTTCCTGGATGGGCATGCTCCACCATCATGGCTAAGTTGAGAGCTTTAAAAGTTGCTTTAAAAAGATGGAATGTGGATGTGTTTGGTCTTGTGGATTCCAACTTGCAAGTCGCTGAATCTGAATTACACTCCCTGGACTTACAATCTGAGTCAAGAGAGCTGGATGCGGTGGAACAAGGCAGACAAAAGGAGGTCAGGGGTATCATCTGGAAACTGAGGAAAAGGAAAGAGTGGATATGGGTGCAAAAATCTAGGTTGGACTGGGCCCTTAAGGGGGACAGAAACACTAAATTCTTCCATATTATGGCTACTAAAAGGCATAACAGAAACGCGATCGCATCTATTGAGGTGAATGGGGCTGAGGTTATAGAACCTTGTGAGGTCAAACAAGCAGTTTGTCACCATTTCCAGAATTTATTTTCTGAACAATGGAGGTTTAGGCCAAGCATTGGAGGCGAGTTCAAGAAGATTGAGGATAACCAAGCAGTTGACAATCTGGAGAGAGAATTCACTGAGGAAGAAGTTTGGGCTGCCATAAAAGAATGTGATGGTAACAAAGCCCCAGGCCCTGATGGATTCAATATGCTATTTTTCCAAAAAAGCTAGAAGATTATGAAAGGTGATATCATGAAGTTCATGAAGGAGTTTTACAGTAATAGTAAGTTAGGTTTTGGGGTAAATTGCTCTTTTGTCACTCTTATCCCCAAGAAGGATAGTCCTAACTCTTTATTTGACTACCGTCCGATCAGCTTGATAAATTCTCCCTATAAAGTGTTATCCAAAGTTTTGGCCAATAGAATCAAGCTAGCCTTACCGAATGTGATTGATAAGGTTCAGTCTGCTTTTGTGGGGGGAAGAAATATTATGGATGGAGTGTTGATAGCAAATGAGGTAGTGGACTGGTGGAAAAAATCAAAGAAGAAGGGCCTCATTCTCAAATTGGATTTTCAGAAAGCATATGACACTGTTAACTGGAATTGTCTGTTGCAGATGTTGGCTAGTTTTGGGTTTGGATCAAGATGGATTGGCTGGATGCAAGAATGCTTGGAATCTGCTAGAATCTCTGTCTTGGTCAATGGCTCACCATCCGCTGAATTTTGTCCTCAAAAAGGGTTAAGACAGGGTGATCCCCTTTCCCCGTTCTTGTTTAATGTTGTTGCAGAAGGGCTGAACATATTGTTGAAAAGAGCTAAGGAAAAGGGAATCCTAAAAGGAGTGCTAGTGGGTGCTAGGGAGGTCAACATATCTCACCTCCAGTTTGCTGACGACATTATTTTATTTTGCGAGGCTGAATGGGCCGACGTTGTGGCTGTGAAACGTATTTTGAGATGTTTTGAAGTGATCTCGGGGTTGAAGATAAATTTTCATAAAAGCATGATTTGTGGTGTGGGTGTGGATGATGGGTTGGTTGAAGAGTTTGCAGCCAAACTCAACTGCCTAAGTCATAAGCTTCCATTAAAGTATCTTGGGATGCCTCTTGGTGCCAACCCAGGTAAGAAACAAACCTGGCAGCCCGTGGTGGATAGATTTAAAAAGAAACTATCTGGTTGGAAGAGAAGATTGCTCTCTTATGCGGGAAGAGTGACTTTGATTAAATCTGTCCTGTCCTCCTTACCTATATACTATATGTCTTTATTTAAGATACCCGAGTGTGTTGCTAGAGAAATAGACAAGATTCAAGCTAGATTCTTATGGGGAGGGGATGAAGCTAAAAGGAAGATCCACTTGGTCAAATGGAAAGAGGTGCAACTAAATAAAATCAAGGGGGTCTTGGAATTAGAGACATTAGAGTGACTAATGAGTGCTTGCTACTTAAGTGGTGGTGGAGATATGCTTTGGAAGATGAGGCTTTGTGGAAATCTGTGATATGTGCCAAATATGGTGTCTTTGGGGGCCAATGGTTCCCTACATTAAATGATCTTCATCATGTTTCTGCTATCTGGAGAGATGTGATCGCTGTTTCAAACTCCAATCCTAGGTTGTATAACTTCTATGTGGAAAATGTGGAGATTAGGATTGGTGATGGTAATAGGGTGAAGTTTTGGAAAGATGTTTGGATGGGATCATCAAGCCTTAAATCCCAATTCCCTAGGCTGTATCAGCTGATTGTAGATAAAGAGATCACACTTAAAATGCAGATCTCCAGAGAAAATTTTACAAACAGATGGGTTTTAACTTTAGAAGGCCTCTATTTGGTTGGGAAGAGAATGAGGTGTTAAGGATGCAAAACCTGTTGGGAGCAGGGCCTTGCCTTCACCTGGATCAAAAGGACTTAGTAAGGTGGAAAGCTGAGCAGCCAGGGGTTTTTACAGTTGCTGGTGTATATAACTGGTATAAGCAAAGTGTTGTCCCTAACCTCAGCTCATCACATCTGGTTTGGCATAACTTTGCCCCTCCTAAGGCTAAATTTATCACTTGGCTTGCTTGGAAAGGTAGGCTTAAAACATCTGCCTTCCTTAGTAGTATTGGAGTGGTGTCTGCTTCTGGGATGCTGCCCTGTGTGCTGTGCAAAGCTAAGGAGGAATCTTATAATCACCTCCTTTTGTCTTGTCCTTTTGTGTGGCTTGTTTGGTCTAATATTATGGATTGGTGGGGTATGCAATGGGTGATACCGGGATCTTTTGAAGAGCTTATGCAATGGTGGCTGGGGTGGAAAGTTAGGAAAAAGGTAAAGCTAGTCTGGAGAGCTGTTTTCATTTCCTGTTTTTGGTCCTTGTGGACTTATAGAAATGACTGCATATTTAATAATACTCAACCTGCTGTGGTAGATTTGTGTGAGTTAATAAAAAGTAGAGTGGCAATGTGGTTGAAGTCCTATGGCATGGGGTGCTTTTACTCCATTCATGAGTTAGTTTCAAATATAAAATGGGTGAGTCAAAACCTATAAGGTTAGGCTGAAGATTGATTGATCTGAGCTGAAAATGGAGGTTGATTCTAAGCTGCTGCTCTCTGCTGGGCCCTGCATCAGATGTTGTTGTCTGTGTGCCCTATCTGCTATGCTGCTTGTTGCTATGTTCAAATACAGTCTTGATGTGTTGTTGTTTGATGTATGTTGCTGCTTTGTGGTCTGCTGAATGTATGCTGCTAATGTATAATGCTGTTGGTAGTTTTGGGAGGCAGGGGAGCTGTATGGTTTGTTGTTTGTTGTTTGATAAGCAGGGGAGCTGTTTGGTTGTCTTTGAGGTCTGCTGGTGGTCTTGCTGAATCAGTTGCTCTGGTGCTATGATCAGCAAAGCTTCTGGTTGGTCTTTGTGGGCTGTTGTGCTGATGTATGGTAGTCTGTTTGCTGGTCTATTTTTGCCTTTGAAATGGTGGCTAAGCTAGAGTGGAGCTGTCTGAAATGGTGGCTGATGTAAATGGTCTGCTATGCTGAGGTGCTAGCAAATAGCAATTGGTGGGTGGCTGTTGGTCTGAGTTTGGGTGGCTTCTTAGCTTTTTGATCCTGATTTAATGGCTGAATAAGTTTAGAAGTCAACAACTTGTGGACCAAAGAGAGTGGTTTATGGGAATGGGATAACTTGGTGAGCTATGCTGCTGGTATGCTATATGTTGCTGCTGTGCTATTGTGTTGGACTCTGGTGTGGTTGGTTGTTTCATCTGTTTTGCTGGGTTGTGTTGTTCAGCATTGGTAGTGGTTCAGTGGGATGAGCTGTTGATGTGGTTCAGTGGGTTTAGCAGCAGTAGTAACTCAGCTAGCTATGGTGTTTTGGTTTTCTTCTTGTGTTGGTTTCTCACCAACTCTGGGGCACTACAAGAAAATACACTTTTGGCGATTAAATTTTTAGTCGCCAAATGTCGATTTTTCACTTTTCCCGACTAAAAATTTTAGTCGCCGGTGTTGTCGCCAATAGGTGGTCGTGAATAGCTTTGGCGACTAAAAAACTGTTAGTCGCCAATAGACAGGTATTCAGCGACTAAAAAATTTGTCGCCAATAGTCAATTTCATTTTTGGAAATTATACCTTTGGCGACTAAACTGTTAGTCGCCAAAAGTTATTTTTTTTTTATTATTTATACATTTCCCGACTAAACTTGTTCGTCGCCAATAGCATTTTTTATTATTTAATTTTTGGAAGTTATACCTTTGGCGACTAATAACTTTAGTCGCTGAAAGCATTTTCAGAAATTTTTTTTTTTGCCTCCGCTACTACCAAGTTTCGAACCTATGACCACATACTTCCCAACATTCACAACTTTACCAACACTCTCTGCCCACTACGCACTATAACCTCACGTGAATATTAATGCAACATATATTATTTATATACTATATTCGCTGGTATTAATACAAAACTATATATATATAAATAATTATTTTTATTTAATATAGTTATGTAAAAATAAATTATTTACTAAAAAAAAATGGATAGCATTTTTGGCGACTAAATTTGAATTTTAGTCGCCAATTATACATTTTTTGGCTACTAATTTCTTTTCTGTCGCTAAAACAATGAAATCCGGCCTAAGGATACCACATTTGGCGACAAAACTGAATTTTAGTTGCCAAAACTTCTCCTTTGGGCGACTAAAGTATTTTAGTCGGCAATTCTTGACCTTTAGCTACTAATTTTGTTTTTGTAGCCAAAAACCTTCATCTTTCAGCGACTAAATTGGTTTTTGTCGGCAAAACAGCTATAATCGGCGACTAAACTGTTTTTTGTCGCCAAAAGCATCACTTTTGGCTACTAAATCATATTTAGTCGCCAAAAACAGTGACTTTTGGCTACTAAACAACCTGCAGTTGGTAAAAGCCCTACATTCGGCGACTAAAGTTCCTTTTAGTCGCTAAAACCCACACCTTTGGCGACTAAACTCTTTTAGTCGGCAATTCTGATCAGTTTTGGCGACTAATTCTATTTTAGTCGCCAAAAGCCCTACTTTCAGCGACGAAAAATTTAATTTTAGTCGCCAAAAGTGCTTTTTTTTGTAGTAGGGGTGCTAGCAAATGATAGAATGAGCTTTTTGGTACCAACCTAGTTGGGATGATTTAGCTTATTGTGATACTTTTGCACTTCCCTTCTCTTTATTGGTGTTATGTATTTTGTAATTCGTACTTGATACTTACATTAATAAAATCTTTTCTTTTGCCGATCAAAAAAAATATTTGCAATGGTGTCTTCCCATCACAGTTCTTGGATTTTCTTTCTTGAGGTAGCACAAACTTCTCCACTACCTGTATTAGTTCAGTTGACCATGGAATCATAGAGTAAGCTTGATATGTTTTGGGGTACATATGTTGGCGGAAAGCTAACAATTACGGGCTTTAAACCTGAGTGTTGAGTTTAGCAGACCCCTGGGTTTGGTGCTTTTCGACAACTATTTTTTGTTTTTAATTGGTTTGATCTGGGTAGGCTGGTGGATCTTTGTCTTTCCTACAAAAATCTAAGTGTCCTAATGATGATTTAAGGTTTCCACTAGATTTTTTCTCACCCGAATAATATAATCTATTTAGCTATTGTTGTACAAGGTCACTGCAAAAAATAATATCAATCCACCATGGATCATGCTTTAGATGTTTGATGTATCAGGAACTTAAAACGCAATCTGAACAAAATGGATGAATGTTCCACTCTTTTTGTCAATACAATTTCTTATGTGAAAAGAGTGGCTTGACTGTTATTTTTGTTTGGTTGAGTTTTCAAAACTTGTTTTTTAAAATCTTTAACATATTAAAAAAAAAAAGTTTGAAAAAAAATAAATACCAAAACATATAATATTGAATTTTCAAAAAATTATTTCCTCTCAAAAAAAAAAGGAAGTCATATGAAAATAATGAGTGTTTTTTTAAAAAAATTTTTTTTATTATTTTTTTTTAATAAATTTTTTACAAAACTAATTTTTAAATTTAAAAAAACAAACAAACTGCTAGGTGAAGGATGGTAGGTGGTGGTGGGTACTATTCTTGTGCCTGTATTTATGTTTGACCCAATTAACTAAAAGCAAACTTTGGAAAAATGAAGAAATATGGTAATTTCTAGGTCGATTTTTGAAAGAGATTTATTACCTTAAACCATTGTAATTCACGCTGCATTTGTAGAACTGCCCCAGAAGAGAAATCCAGGCGTTGTTGGCGAGCCTCATATCCAACCAAATGGAGCATATTATTTCTATCATTGTCTGGTAACAAAGATAATAACAATTTATATTGCCCGCTTCGCTGATGCATGATCTTGAAAACTTTTTCATGACGATACATAACTGCGAGATGGAATGAAGTATGGTTTTCTTCATCTATGAACGTAATTGCATCGGGAAATGAGTCCAAAATTTCTTTGACAATTTCATGAATCCCATACTGTGCTGCTAAAAGGAATGGCAATCTAAGTATGGAGGACGCTTTTGTGTTGTCTAGACCTATGACTTCCCTGCATATTCTTTTGACAAGATGAATTGCTTGATGATGCATCAATTTTGTCTGACCAATTCGCTTGATTGCTGGCACTGCAATTATAATGAACTCTTTTTTTTGTCAGTCAGTAGGACATTATTTATAAGGGAAAGGTTAAGGATCATGAAAAAATTTTCATGAAAATGATCATAAAAGATTTATGATTCTTGAATTACCTTGATTAGTATGTGATGCTTTATTCTAAGTATAATCCAAGGGTCACAAAACTTTCATGATTATTTTCATGAAAAGATTTTCATGATACTTAATATTGCTGTATTTATAAATATGAGATTATAATGTTTTGATCAAATCATGTGAGCATTTAAGTGGTTGCTTTATCTATCCTTACCTGATGTTTCAAGGACTTTCCATAGAACTACATGGAATTTTTGGCACACTACAAACAACAAAACCAAGTCAGGTAAAATTGATCGATACATACTGAACTGCGGTTACCTATTGGGTTTTTTTCGAAAAATGGTTATGAAATCAAAATCATTGAGTTGCAAATGAGTAAAAAAAAATGATTCCACATACCAAAATATTTACTTGAATGTGACAAATTGAGTTTGAGAGAGTCAAAAAATGCATATATCATTAGAGCAATTGATAGTGATTTTTTAAAATTCACTGACTACGACACTCAATTCCCAATGATTGATACTCCAATACTGCTTAGACTCCGTAACTAGTTCTTTTTGTAATCTCTTATTTTTAGTTAATAAAAGGGTAATTTCAAATCCAACAATGATAGAGACCCTTTTTGGAGGATCCCCACAACCCCCACAGTGATCAACACCGTTCATGATATGGGCCTCAAACATATATGAGTGGGCTCCACACATCATGAGTGATGTGGATTACTTTGGGGGTTGTGGGGTTCTCCAAAAAAGGGTCTCACTCATTTTTCTTTTAAGTAAGTGATTGTTTGGAAATATATTTTCAAATTAATGGTAAACTTATAAATATTAGAAAGTAAAATTATAAAATTGTAAATAGTTCTTGCAGATACCTCTGGGGTGTAAATTTCCCTTAATAAAATCTTTTCTTTGCATGATCCCTAACTTTTTTTTTTTTTTTTTTTTCGATATATGTGAAAATGTAAGTATGCATGGTACAACCTTCCTCGGCCAACTCAAAATCTCAATTGAGATCTGGAGGGAGAAAGCTGAGATGAATAAAACCATAGCGAGAAATTTGAACCAATATTGGGCTAGATTTTTGCCAAATCTAAGCAGTTCTAACTTATTTCTCAAATCCATGCCGTTTTGTGATGTGAAACAACTTGAAGAAACACGACTTGAAGAAACAACGTGGATTCGGGTGCATGAGAACAGTTTCTGTCTAAAAAGGTTGCAAAATTTGGTGTAAGAGAGGAGGAAGTATTCTTCACAAACCTGATATTAATTGCTTACATCCAAAAATTGGAGCACAACAGCGCCTATGGTGTTGCAAATAATCTACTTTTCAAAGTAAGGCCTTGTTTGGCATCTACTATATAATCCATCTTTTTATCTTTTTATCTTTTTTCCATCACATCACCTCTCTACTTTTCTGCACATCTTTTCGTAAAAAGACAAAAAATGCACTTTTTTAGGACACCTCAAACCAACCCTAAATTTTGTGCGTCTTTTCTCCAAAAATAAACGGTAGCTGTTAACATCATAAAAAAGAATAGCCAAAGGCTTCTCTACAGTCCATAAGTGGATTGAGGGTGTTGTTGGCCCATGATGGGTCTAGATTAGAGTCTAGTTTGATAATCCAAATTGTTGAATGTGTAGGGTCTATTGAATATATCATTATCGTAAAAAAATTATATTGATCGGATATCGACAGCCAATTGATCAGATCCCATTTGTATTTACAGTTTATTTTTAAAATCATACTTGTTGTTGACACAAATATAATCTGATCAAGTGACTATCGATATCCGATCAGTATGATTTTTTTGCAAGAACAATGTACTCGACAAACCCTGTATATTAAATAGTTTAGATTATCGAGATTGACTTAGAATAGAGCTCACCATATGCCAATGGCACCTTTCAATCCCATTACGGACTATACCGAGCCAAACTAAGATTAGTGACTCCGGTTTTTTTTTTTTTTTCCCTTTTACAAAACAATATTTTTAGTAAACAATATGTTCTTATATTTAATTGTGATTTTGAAACTTATGTGTTAATAATTATATTAGTAATGGAGTTAGTGGTGGTGATGTGGTATAGGTAGTGGTGGTCACGTTCAGGGGTGGCCCAACCGTTTTGGTGGCCGAAGGCAATATATTAAAGTGAGGCCTTTTTAATATTTAAAAATTAATAATAATTTTTAATATTTTATTTTATTTAAATTAAATTTCATTTTTTTCTGATGCAAATTATTAAAAAAATATATTGTAATATGCATTTTTTTTTCGTTTGATAAAATGAACTAATCCATAGTCTTTGTTGTGACCTAATTGATCTTAAATACGATTAGATAAGATTTTGGAAAATTTCTTTCGGCAATGGTATTGTTAATAATATTTTACAAAAATGTATGTATTAAAAAAAGATCTATATATATATATAAATATAAGCAAATACGTAATTAGATATTTGACGCTTGAAGTGCAATCCTTTTGTTTTTCATTTTTTTGATTTTTATAATTTTCAAAATACAAATGTCAATCTTACAATTAATCTAAAATCTAATTGTTAGTTTTTTATAATTGACAATCCCGTTTAACAAAACTCCTTTAAGTGAGAATGTAAGTTCTTAGATGCGAATCCAACTCGAATTGTGCTTATGCAGAAGAGTTTGTGATCTTGATCATTTCATGTTTGCCACTTCGCCCCGAAGAAAAAAGTAAAAATTTAGTCGAAGTTGTTTAACTACTCGAGCGGTCATTTGTGCGCTTGAGCGGAGAAAAGGATCGCCTAGTATTTTTGCAAAGCGTCTGAACTTCTGGGAAGCAAGTTTTACCGCTCGAGCGGTGAATGTTGCGCTCGAGCGGTCAGCCTATATGTTTTGTACCGTCTTTTCTCATATCGCTTGAGTGGTGAAGTGTATACTCGAGCGGTTTTCGTGATCCACATTACTATAAAGTGCGTTGTTTGTATGTTTTAGGGTTTGAGCTGTCCAAATTTTCTGAGAGGAAGAAAAAACAAAGCGTTTTATAGTAAAGCGTGCTTTATGAGTGTTTTCTTGGTGGTTTAAGAGTGATTCATGAATCCATGAATTTTATATCAACATCATCAAGGGATTTATTTGTTTTCTTTTATTCACAAAAGAAGGAGTTGTTTTTTGGTGAATTTTGGGAAACGTGAGCCTGAAACTTTGGTGGATTTCAAAGTGACTTATTGTCGTGGATTCGACATTAGCGTTGTGGATTTAACGTTGGGCAAGACAATTCCGAGGTGAAGACGGTGAGAGGCACATCGGAGTCAGTTCAATTCGGGCGTGGATTTACTAGGCAATTGAAAGTACATATGTGTAATTTTTTTGTCTTCTTATTGGATATTGTTTTGTAACTTTGGCCCGTAATTTTTTTTTATCACAATTGGAGGCGCTTCAATTGTGATTTTTTCATATCAAATCGTTGTGTCGATTTGTCTTTGATTGTTTGATTGAGATTATTATTCATTGTTTAAAATTGAAACATAATTACAAATCAATATCTCGGAGAATTTATTTATTTTCCACTAATTTAAGTAAATTAAATAATATAATAGTAGTTATGGAATTACAATTACTTAATATACCATAATAGAATCAATAATTAAGGACACGACAGAGACTTAATTTAAAAGACTTTCCAATTTCTCTCAATTTTTCTGAATTTGTAATTTTTATAATTTTTAGGGAGACTTACGTATAGGTCATAATAGGTAAACTTATTGTTCAATAGGTCCTATGATAATTAATGGTATTTTTTTTATCAAGACTATTAAAAAAGTAACCGATTGTTAATTTTCAGTGACAATTTGAAAATTGTCACAAAAATGTCACTAATTATAAGTTTTAGCGACAGTTTAAAAAAATTGTCACAAATTTTTTTTTTTCTAATTTTCAATTTTCAACGATAGTTTGAAAAATTCATTATAAAAAAAGTCACTAATTGTAAGTTTTAGTGACAATTTATAAAAAAATCATGACCAAAAAAGTCACTAATTGTTAATTTTTGGCGACATGTGTAAAAAATGGTCAAAAAAAATTATTTTTTGCAACTATTTTACTATGACTTATTTTCAATAGGACTTGATAAGAATTAAGTCCAACTATTAAGACCTATTGACAGTTTATCTTAATTTTTAAAATACACGTGTCATCTTACAATTGGTCTAAAAATTAATTTAGCTAAATTAAAATAACATTTAAATGCTCCTAATGAATTCCAATAGAATAACAATAGTTATGAAATCACAATCACTTACTATCATAATAGAATCAATAATTATGAAAATGATAAAGACTTAATTCAAAAGATTTTTCATTACCTTAAATGCTCACATGTTTTTCCTCTACCTTTGTAGAGGGTCAGAAATTAAACCCCAAATTATGTATGGGTCTAAGTGCCGAGGTCGTCCTTCTGAGGCGACTAGGAATGAAAAAGGAGCATGGGCTAAAGCCCAAGGGAAGTGGGCCAACAGTGGGACGAAGCAGGTCCGACCCGCCAAGGGTCCAAACAGACTCCAAGAAGAAAAAAGCCTAGGTCAAGTTGCAGAGGCAACACATGCAACGATCAAGTTGTTGAGGCAACACATGCAGCGGTCAAGTTGCTGAGGCACTTTGCCTCAGCACCGCCATTCATAATATTGTCAGTTCCGCCGCCCTCTGAAGTTGCTGAGGGAAAGAGAAAACTGAAGCAACTAAGTTGCAGAGGCAGCACTTGCGACGGCCAAATTGCAGAGGCACTTTATTTCAACGCTGCCATTTCAAGTATTGTCGGTACCGCAGCCATCTGAAGTTGCTGAGGGAAGGAGAAAGCTGAAACAACTAAGTTGCAGAGGTAGTACTTGCAGCGCTCAAGTTGCAGAGGTATTTTTTCGGCGCTGCCATTTCTAATATTCTTAGTTCTACCATTTGAACCTACCACGGGAAACGATTGTCGCAGCAACTACAGCGGCCGTAACTAACATGTAGAGAGAACATCCCACCAAGGTGATAGCAGCCTTTAGGAGAAGCATCTCCTCTGCAAGTAGAGGCTAACGCTAGGTGCTGATAGCAGGCCCCAAGGCATTACTAGCCCAGGGCTAATAGATGGCCCAAAGTTCATTAACTTGGCGCTGATAGCAGGCCCTAAGACTTACTGGTTGGAGTGATAGTAGGCCCAAAGATATTAGTTTACCGCGGCGATCTCGCGAAGATGGGAGCTGGGCAGCTCGAGTGTAAGGGACTCCTTTTCCATTACCCAGGTCATGGACCTACCTCAGTCTCATACGCAGGACTAAGGAAGCCCCATTGGGCTTGGTACTAAGGCACAGCATGGCTAATAGCAGGTCTGGTTGTGGCCTTTGCCCTGGGAAGCTGGGGAGCTTGTGGTTAGGTGGCTAAGGGTGGACGTTTCGCTGAGGTAAACACGAACATAGCCGATAGCAGGCTAATAGAGTCTTAAGAATGCATGTACTGGATAAATAGAACAGAGAAGGCAAGTGAAGCAGCATAGTTTACTGCTGCAAGTGCACTTGTTGAGGTTCGACTGAGAAGGCAAGCGCAACAGCAAACACTCCTGCCGTAACTGTACTTGTTGAGGCTCAAAATGGGAATTGTAGTGCCAAACACTCCCGTCTCAACTACACTTGCTGAGGCTCAAAAAGGTAGTTACGGAGGCAAACAGATAGTACACAGTACATGCAGAGGGAAACGTGCACCTTTAGCCTGGTGGCTCAAGTCAGAATATTCTGTGTGATCTTAGGGACACCTGTCTTCTCTCTATTTGGCCACTTGGTGTCCTCTTGATACAAGGAAAAGCCTATAAATAGGACCCATTGCCTAAGGTCCAAAGAGAGGAATTTTGAGGATTTGGGGGAGACGTTGCCCATTTTGGCACTGCCATTGTCATCTTCTTGAGTTACTTGCTTCACCCTCACCCAGCTGCACACTCTCTAACTACCCAGACAGTTACTGCTGCTCATCTTTCAACCATTCCACCACTTTTGGACTATTAACATAGTTTTGACTCTCTAATCATCTTTCCTAACCTCGAACCCCCCTACATTTTTGGTGACTCTGCTGGGGAGGCTGCTTTGTTAATGGTTCATACCACAGTGGTTTACACACTTCACTAGAAAAAATGGCAGAGGATGAAGTTCAGCAACCCCCACGGCAGCAAGGCTCTTCTAATGGCAGAGCAGCACATGCTGAGGACCATGATCACAGTGTTGTGGTTGAGGCGGTCCAGTCACTTCAGGATACGCAAAGGGAGATCCTTATAGCATTGCAAACTCTCACTGAGGCTATTATGGCCATGGCTTCCAGGCCAGCTCCAGTAAGCACCTCCACTTGTAGTAGTCCCAAACCCAGTACCTAATTTGTTCCTTGGGAATAGGCTCTGATCCAGGTTCCTCTAGTGGTACCCAGGCGAATGGTACAGCTGCTGGTTCCGCTACCCAAAAGTAGACTGGACCATTCCAGCCCACTCACTTTGTCACTCTAGCCGATGTACAAGCTATGCTCGAGCAAGAGCGTAGCAAGAAGCAACTACCATCTCTCCTCGACCCAGATGTGAAGCCCCCCATACTCTCAGGAGATATTGGTCATGCCATACCCAACTGGGTATACAGTACCCAAGTTTATCAAGTTTGATGGGAAGCAAGGCAATGCCAGAGAACATGTGGTGAGGTTCATTAAAACTATTGGTGTCCATGGTAGTGACCACTTTCTGCGCCTTTGGGAGTTCTCGAAATCACTCACTGAAAGGGCTTACAGCTGGTATGTGAACTTGGCCCCCAACTCGATCAAGAGTTGGGAGAAGATGGTGAACAAGTTCCATATGAAGTTCTTCCAAGTCCAAGAGAAAGTTACAACCCTCACACTTGGGCGAGATGTCCAAAAAGAAGGTGAAGATATATTGAACTATGTCAAGCGGTTCCAAGATAAGGCTATTGACTGTTATGAATAAGTGGATGAGGCCCACTTAGTCAGCATATATGCGGAGGGAGCCATACGCAACTATAAAATTTTCTTAGTGAACCATAATCTGCCTACCTTTTTAGCCTTGATTGAGGCAGTTAGGAATCTCAGTACCACAGTCCTTTGCATAGATCTCGTGACAGTCACCGCTACTTTCGTAGCAGCAGAGTTATTGCGTAACCTTGTAGGAGGGAGCCACTCGCAAGGGGAGGCATCATCATCTTGGAAGAGGAAGAGTTATGAGGATATAAATCCATATCCTTGCAGCCTTGAGAATGTTAAAGCCTTGGTTAAACAATGGGTCACCGATGGTGAACTTACTTTGCCTCCGGCTGATGTTCCCCCAACCAATAAGGACAAAGAAAGCCAGATTATTGTATCTATCACAGAGCCACCAGACATCCTACTAGGGACTATTGGACCTTGAAAAGTATCTTCAAGAAGAAACTTATAGCGAATAAGCTGAAGTTCAAAGATGCCGGTAATCGTGATGTAAGGATGGACCCTTATCCTAACCACAAGGAGAAGGGGAAGAATATACATATGATTGGCTATCTTGGGCCTGTGAGCGATCAAGTGCACATGGCGTTCTACTATGATGAGTTAGAAGAAATCAGAACTGGCCAGCTCCTTGAAACAGTACCTGTGGAGGCAAAACTCGTAAAGGATACTCATGCCCAGGCCTTGCAAAAACTTTGTCAAGTTTCGTACCTTCTTTGACTAGCTGGGGCTGAGCTAAGCTGCCAGGTTGGAAGCAACGAAGGCCTTCATCAATATTTTTGAAGTGCATCATACTGAAGTTGACTGAGGCTAAAGAGTATATACCTCGGCGTATCCAGGAGGAATATGGAGCCATTACTTTTTCAAAGGCAGACATAGCATACCCATTTCCCCATAACCGTCCTCTCTTTGTCACAGCTTACATCAATGATGTGGAGTTCAAGCGTGCTTTCCTTGACGGCGAAGCGTCCATAAACATCATCATTACAGACACCTTTGCGAAGGCCGGTATCCCTAGAGTCCAGGATGGTTTGCCAACCCATTACTGTGACAGGTTTTGGTGTGAGAAAAAAAATAACTAAGGGCCATGTTATAGTAGACTTAGCAGTTCGCGAGATCCGCTCTGCACCTAAGTTTCATGTGATTGAAGCGGACACAAATTACCACATGATACTTGGCAGAAATTGGATGCACTGATATGGAGCTATCTCGTCAAGTTATCACCAATGCGTAAAGACAAAGTTGGGAAAGCACACAGTGACCATAAATGCATCTGACAAGCCATTTGGAGTGGAGGAGGCACACTATTCTGATGCAGTTTTCTTTACTGAGCTGTCAACGGATGAAACTCCGAGGATTGGTAAAGTTACAGGGTAAAGTTGCCGAAGTAGGAAGACATTTGAGATGCAAAGGCTGCTCCAGAAAGTAGTGGACACAAGAGGAGCAAGAAGTCCATAAGTCCTCCGCCCAAGAATGTTAAGGTGCATGAGGGCGGCAAGACAGTTTACTACCTATGATGGTCTGGGGGCCAGACTTCATACCCTTAGAGGATGGCCCCGAGACCAACAAGTGTAATGGCGACGAATCCCAAGAATGGCTGGTGGAGACTCCTGAACCCAAACCTGAGTGCATGCAAGATAGACCTAAACTGCAGCAGGAAGTACTTGCTGAGGTAAACCTTAGCGACTTACCCGGACAGAGCAGGCCCGTGTTTATCAGTGATACAATGGCCCCAGCAACTAAGGCAGAATTGATAACATTACTGAAGCAATACAGTGACGTCTTTGCTTGGACATACGACGAGATGCTTGGTCTTGACCTATCCCTTGTCACCCATCACCTTGACACTTTTCCCAACTCTAAGCCAATAAAGTAGCATGCTCGAAAGTATCACCCTGACCTTGAGGCAAGATTAAGGAAGAGGTAGAGAAGTTGCAAAGGGCCAAGTTCATTGAGCTTATACAGTACCCAACTTGGCTAGCAAATATTATGCCTGTGAAAAAGAAGAACGGTCAGATCAGGGTCTGCGTAGACTTTCATGACCTGAACAAGGCTTGCCTGAAAGATGAGTTACATTGCCCCATGTTGACACACTTGTCGATTCTACTACAGGCCATCAGATGTTCTCCTTCATGGACGAGTTCAGTGGTTATAACCAGATCAAAATGGCACTAGAAGACGCAGAAAAGACAGCTTTCAAAATGCCCTTGGGAAATTTTTTCTATATTGTGATGCCCTTCGATTTAAAAAACGCGGGGGCAACCTATCAACGCGCTATGGCTGTAGTGTTCCATGACATGTTACACCACGAAGTTGAAGTGTATGTGGATGACCTGGTGGTAAAGTCTACCAAAGCAAATCGGCACTTCTACGACTTGAAAAAAGTTTTTCAGCGTTGTCAAAAATTCTGCTTAAAAATGAACCCTCTCAAGTGTGCCATCGGCATTGCTGCAGGCAAGTTCCTTAGCTTTCTGGTACACCAACGGGGGATTGAAGTAGATGGGGATAAGATCAAGTTAATCATGGAGATGCCACCGCCATACTCTCAAAAAGCCTTGAAGAAATTGCTAGGCAAAGTGTCATACTTCAGGAGGTTCATCCCAACCCTTGCTGAGATAACCTTTCCCTTTGGGACACTACTAAAAGGGAATCACAAGTTTGAATGGTTGCAAGAACAGCAATAGGAATTCGATATGGTGAAGCAAGCACTTACTTCTCCGCTTACAATGATTGCCCTATAACCTGAAAAGCCTTTGCTACTATACCTCACTTCTACACCTCGATTTATTGGAGCTCTACTTTGTCCAAGACATAGACGGCATTGAGAAACCAGTCTATTATATCAGCTGTAAAGTCAATGGTGCCAAATCACGATATACCCCAATCGAGTGCCATTGCTTAGCTTGAATATTCACCACACAGAAGTTGTGCCATTATTTTTTGGCGCACCTGATCCAGGTTGTGACCAGGAGCAACCGAGTCCGCTACTTACTGAGTAAGTGCGCTCTGACCGGAAAAATGGCAAGATGGCTTTTGGCTTTAGTAGAATATGACATAACATGTGTTACTCCTAAGGCTATCAAGAGCCAAGCACTTGCAGACTTGCTAGCACATTTCCCATCTGGTGAACATGAACTTGCAGAGATATCCCTACTTGGTGAGGTTCGTGTCTCAACAACAGCGGTTGAGACTTATTGGGATTTAAAGTTTAATGGAGCCTTTGGGGCTAGGAAAGGTGGAGCTGGCATAACACTCACTAGTCAAGAGAGGGAGAAGTTCCATTTGTCATATAAGCTTGAATTTGCATGTTCAAACAACGAGGTTGAATATGAGGTGTTAATACTGGGTCTGATTGTTGCTCAAAAGAAAGGCCTCCGCAAGCTGAAAATTTAGAGTGATTCCAAGTTAGTTGTCAAGCAAACAATGGATGATTTCATCTTGAAAGAGCCCTTGTTGGCCCCGTATCGCACCATAGTTCAAAAGTTGCTCACTCAGTTTGATGATATCCAAATCCAGCACACCCCTCGAACACACAACCGTTTCCCCAATGCCTTGGCTACACTAGGGGCAAAGGTGGATATACCAGATGATAGTATAGCCATTGTCATTGAGAAAAAAACAATACCAGTAGTGTTAGCCGAAGGACATACAGAGCAAGATGCTGAGGGATGGAGAACAGACATAATCCAACAACTGAAAACACGCCAATGAACGATCAGACTAGCAGAACTTGTATCATTCCTGCTCTTCAGATGAGAGTTGTATTTTCATGGTCCCAATAACCTGTTAGCAAGGTGCGTCGGCAGACAAGAAGCAACTTACAGACTTAAGCAGATCCATGCTAAGTCCTGTGGAGATGAAGATATCAGTCTGTGCTGACAGGTGTAGAAGCAAGGGTATTACTGGTCAGAGATGGAAAAAGAAAGTACTAAGTTGCAGAGGTAATGTGTAAAATGTCAGTCCCATCCTAAAGAAGAAGAAGCCCATTTCTTAAGCAGTGAGGAATAGAGGCAACCATATATTAACTACCTTGGAGGTGGCACACTGTCCGAGAACAAAGCTGATGCAATCAGAGTTAAGAGGCGAGCCTTTCGCTTTTTCTTTGACCAAGGCAAGTTGTACTGCAGAAGCTTCGAGGGGGAACCTTTGGTGTGTTTATTAAAGGATGAGGCAAATGAAGTGCTAAGGAAAGCCCACAAGGCAAAGCATCAAGGAGCGCAACGATTATATGGACACCTTATTCACCTCGGCTACTACTGACTAACAATGGAATAAGATGCTTAAAACTTTGTAAGGAGATGCCAATCCTGTCAGAAGTTTGGAAACCTGACACATACACCGGCAGTTGAACTGCACAACATCAAGACCCCTTATCCATTTTATACTTGGCCATTCGACCTAGTAGGTCCTATAGCGCAACAATCCAAAGGCCACAGATGGATACTTGCAGCGACTAAAGTTAGTACCAAGTGGGTAGAGGCTACACCGACGAGGAAGACAGATGGGGCAAGAGTGGCCAATTCATCAAGGAAAACATAATCTGTAGGTTTGGCATACCTAAGGTGATGTTGTCTAATAATGGGACCCCCTTTGTGAATTGCCATGTGGGTAGATTGTTGGACACCTACCAGATCAAGCACCATAAGTCTACCTCGTACTATCCTTAAGGGAACAGACAAGCTGAGGCAACCAACAAAACCCTCATCGAATACTGAGTAAAATGATCGATGAAGCAGGGGCACATGGTCCGAACAACTCCCCGTAGCACTTTAGGCATATAGAACATCAAAAAGAAAGCCAACTTAGACAACCCTATTTTCCCTAGTATATGGATCTGAAGCTATGTTACCAGTTGAGTTGGTAGTACCCTTAGCAAAAATGGCTATGTCAGCACATTCCAGACAGCAGGAAGAATGACATAAAGGCAGCCGAAGATATAAGAGATCGGGCCTCGCGAGCAATGGAAAAGTATCATCAGTCCATAGCTCGCGCCTAAAATCAATCTGTTCAACACGAAGAGTTCAATGAATGGGACTTGGTATGGAAGTGGACGCAATCATGCGGGGCAACCAATCCCCAAGTTCTTGCCAAGATAGGAAGGCCCCTACAAAGTTGCTGAGCAAGCAGTAGCAGGTATTACAAGTTGACAAGAGTAGATGATGGGTTCAGAATTGGCCCCATCAATGCTAAGTATGTAAAGGAGTATTTTCCTTGATTTCTTTTGTCCAGAAAAAGAGTTGTAAAGTTTCTCTGTTAATACTTCCAAAAACAAAGTGTAAGAAAATGTCATACACTTAGCAAACCTGTCACGACCCAAACCCGCCCTTATAGGTTTAAGCATCGCAACTGGCCAGTAATCCGTGATTACCAAAGGCCTGCTTAACAGTATGACAGAAATACAGAGTAAGGGGCTGGCGGAAGCCAAAACAGTAAATAAAATATGTCTAATGAGCTGTGACAATCTGAATGTGAAAAGACTTTCATAAACAAGCCACATTCATAATCAAAAACATATATACAATCAGATACATAAAAACCTTCAGGTTAGGGACCTAATCCCTTCACCATAACTGTACAGTGCAAGTCCACAACGTTATTTACAAACAGAGACAGAAAGGTGAAGCTGGGACACCCCAAAACAGCCTTTGCTTGAGACGACTTGAAACCTCGTAGTGAGGCACAATGGTTGGCTTGACAAAATGAGAGCTAACCCGACGCTCCTAGCATCGATCCAATGCCTGAACACCTACATATAAATATAAACAGTAAGCTAAAGCCCAGTGAATAACAAATGCGTAAAGGGGGTTAAGAATGAATGTCCTTTCAGTCATTAAGCAGTCATATCAGTCATTTAGAAACCATAGCAGTTATATGTGGTACATCCAATAACAAACAGTACAGTAGGTCTTAACAGACCGAACAATTAGTTGATGGCCATCATAACAGTAACAGTAGTGGTTCCAAACATGGGAACCGACAGAGATCTCTATGACAGTCGCAGTAATAGTACAGTAACAGTAAGTTGCTAAGGATGCCACGAATTCAGTTTACAATAGGACAAACATTCGTTCATTAAACAATAACGTTTCAGTAAACAGAACAGTTGATCATTCAGAAAGTATTAATAATTGAACATATCTTTACAACATCGTTACTCACAGAGCACTAGGCTATAGACAAGCTAATGAGCGTCCACGGATGCCAACCCTACACAATTACAGAATGAACACACACTAAGTTACACACTTTGGATAGACAAAACTAGCCCCTTAACTTGACTTGGTGTGTCCTACATCAATATCCTCATTAAGATGCCATAAACTAGGTAGGAAGCTAGATGAAATGAGGATGCAAAGATGTACTTTAAAACACTTTTCAAAATGTTCAGAAAACAGGGGTCGCGCTCGAGCTGTTTTCTTCGCTCGACAGGTTGTCAAAACAGTGGCGTCGCTCGAGCGTGGACTTCCTCGCTCGAGTGGTCTGTAAAAAATGCACAAAGTGCTGATGTTGAAAATCCCCGCTCGACGCTCGCTCGAGCGTGAGACACATCCTGCTCGAGCGTAGGTTCTCTCGCTCAAGCGTGCGTTTACGTGCACCAAAAACCTGAGAGCTTGCAATCTACGCTCAAGCCAGCATTCCGTCGCTCAAGCAGAGCTCTGAACAAGGGATGGTCGCTCGAGCGTGGAATCCTTCGCTCGAGCGCGAAAGGCAAAATCTGGGTTTCCAGATTTGCCTCCAAAGCTCAAACTAAGAATTCAACACCTTAAACTCAACCTCTTGGGCCCATTTCTGGAAAACACTTGGAAACCAACTATGACATGTTTTCAAGATCAATTGAAAATCCAAGCCCAAAAGTGAGACAATTGAACACAATTTCAACTCAAAATTCAAGAACCAAACATAAACACAACATGTAAGAGCTCCTTTAAATTCCAAAACTTCAATCAGATTAAATTGGCAATTGTGATGGAAAACATGATGAATCCATGGACTTCAACCAAAAAGTAAACATGCATGTAGGAATTTCCATGAAAACAACCTCAAGACTTCAATATAAGTACATGCATGCATGAATTAGCTCACAATTCAACCCTCTAAACCATAATTTGACTCTAACCTCCAATAATCCCATGAACCAAGTGAGAACAACTCAAATGTACAAATAAGAAGATGAATTCTCTACCTTATGTCTTGAATTCTAGATGTAGAAGCTCAAATATGCAAATTCTATTCGATTCTTCTAAGCCTCCAAGCTAAATTCTCAATGAAACCAATGTTCTCCCAATTCACTCTCTCTCTCTCACGTTTTGCTCTAGGAGATGGAGAAATGGTGTAACAAATATGAACAAGGCTCCAGACATGTAATAACAAAGTGGCCCACTCAATGGTAATTTGGTAAATAACTTGAACTAATGCGATTTAACATTATTTAATCTAATTTAATCATTCCAAATCAAAATGAAATTAAATCCACCATAAAATCACATAAATTCTAATTAGCATAAACCACTAATCAATTTCAGATTCGGCCGCCGATAAGGCCTTCAATTTACAGTTCGAAACTTAAAACATGAACAGATCAATCAAATGACAAACAGATATAAATGCATTTAAAACAATACACTCATGCAATCAGTTCAAAATTTCAGTCAAATCAGTTACTTATCATTCTCAGTCATAGTTTAGCAGTAATCAGAGGTGAGGGTTGTCACAAAACCTTTACTCTTGTATACACTTAGTGTAAAGGAAGTTTTTCATACTTAGTGAAATTTTATCCTTGTAAAAACTTAGTCATGGCGAAGTTCTGTTCATAGCAAGAATTTTGTTCATCCTTAGAAGATATGTAAAGACAATGAAAGAAAGGCAATGAAGTAAGACTCAATATCTTTGCTTCTCATAAACATCAAAGTTTTCCATAGCATGATTACAATGTTCAAAAGGAAAAGAAGAAAGAAAAAAGATAGCAAAAGTACAAAAAAAGAGCCATAACAAAGCCATAATACATCAAATCATGACTTTCATGAGGGAATTCATCAGGGTCACATCCCGAGGCAACTAAGCAACCAGCGCAGAGTCCTTTTCTTTAAACTGAGCTAGGTTCTGCCGATGCTGCTCCAAGGCACCCTCACACTCTTTGATAGTCTCCTCCAAGTATGCAATCATCACCACATTGTCTGCATGCTCAAGGAAGCCATCGATTGCCTGAAGCCTATCTCTCATCCATGATAGGTCCAAACCATTCCTCTCAAAGCCGCTCAGATTGGCCTCAGCACTCTCCACAAACTTGCTGGAGTTGTTAGAATCTTCTTAGTAGCAAGGTCGCAAATGAAACTGGCAAGTGACTCCAGTAGCACTGTCTGCACCATAGAGCCAAGAACGTTAAAAGTAGTAAAGGTGTCAAGGTGCAGCGCCTGGATGTGAGCAAGAGTGGGAGCAACTTCGGAGGAGACTTAATAACTTAGAAAAAAAACTTTTCCTGAGGACTGAGGGGACTCTCTCACACCACTGCAAGCTTCAATTACTTGAGGTAGATGCTAGGTGGTGACTGGGCAAACTGATTTCGCGAGAAAGGCCAAAGCTGCCTGCACCATCATGTTGCTCCGAAAAGAGGTTGTTCATAGGGTAGTCCTTAATATTTAGATCTGGCACAACAGTGGTGTCCATGCCCACATAAAAGTCTTGTGATCCCCCAAGATTAGCTGGCACCTCAGGGAAGTGAGTGGGGTATAGATCAGCAAGCTGGTTAGAAGTTGTTGAGGCAACTGGGTCAGAAGTATCAATAACAGTAGTGGTACCATGAGTGGCCACATTGACAGTTACCTTTGTGAGTTGGGCCAAATTTGGAGGGCCTATAGCAGGAACAGCCGCTATATTTGCACCTCTCTCAACAACTTGAACATTGGGAAGTGGGGTCTATAAAACCAGTGGAGATTCAGTAGACTAGGAAGAACCCCCAGATACAGCTCCCAAGGGGGGTGGTGCAACTTCCAGTGGCTATCTTACTCCACGCTCCTCTCTCGAAGTCTCTAGAACAAAATCATCCCCATTTATAGAAGACCGGTCAGAATGAACTAAATCAACAGGGTTTGGGGGCTTTGCACCCTCAATAACTACACCACCCGCTGCAATTTCCATAGTAGGGGGGACTTGTTCGTTTTCAGCAAGGGGGGTATCATAACCCCCTTCCATGTCTGCAGCCTCAACAACTTGTTCGGCCTCAACAACTTGCTCAGCCTCAACAACTAGCTTAACCTCAGTAGTTGGTTCGGCCTCAACACTTGGTTATTCTTCAACATCTGGAAGTACCAATCTGTGGGTTTTGAGTCTTGTGACCCTTGAAGCAATGGGAAGGTCGTCGTCGTTGTCTGAATTTGAGGAAATTCCAATGGCAGTAGAAGAACCTCCAAGGCCCGAAGGTGGTATGGCCGATGGGCCCTGAAAAGGAAAAAGATCATGTGATTACTAAAGTAAAGATAAAAAGCCCAAAGAAGTATGAAAAAAAAAACATAGAATATTTTCTAAGTGTGAATACCTTCCGGTGTTTCTTCTTACTTAGTGAGGCACGGGCCTCAACAATTGATGTTGCTGCCTCCTAGATTGCCCTCAGGCGGGACCGGGTCACGCGCATTGTTGTACCGATTGGGGAGAGAGCAACTTGCAGAGGTCGGATGGACATTGCTCCAGACGGATGAGGATCCTCTACTGTAGGTAAGGACAAAAGCTTGAAACAGCAGAATACACTGATCTGCTTCCGCGACCAGAGGGGAGACGAAGGATAAGTCAAGTTGCGGAATAGGTTCTACTGCAAGAGTGACTAGGTCACTGTTGCAAAAATTGAAGAAGGAGTTGAGGTTGTGGTGCCAGAATAGCCTGTTGCTAGGGGTGAAGATGCTTTCTCTTCCAAGCGAGGGTAGCTCCATGAGGCCTAAACCCTCCACAAGTAAAGCGGTGTAATCACGAGCAAACCGCTAGAAGCACTGATGAAAATTTGTCTGAAGTGGAGGGGCTTGTGGGACACCCTGATCCATACCAAACTGTCTAAGGACCTTGTTCGGTCGATAGACGACGCTGCACATGCCTTCCTTGTTCCATACGGGCAGAAACCCGAGGTGTATCATAGCAGCGATAAGAAGGGAGTTGGCCTAGACATTGTCAAGAGAAAAATCAACATGGCGAGCCTCAAAAAAATAGAACGGAACAACAGAGATGCTTAGAAGAAACTGGGTAAAAAGGCAGAACACGTACTCCTCCATGCGGTCAATGTAGTCCACAAAAGGTCTATTGGTGCAAACACTAGACCACCTAGAGATGCAAGGGAGGGAGTGGCGCACTTGTCTTGTGACGGGCCGTCCTTTTGCATCTAGGACAGGATGACCCTTTGCATCAAGGACTTCATCAGTAAAAAATGGCTCATGCTTTTTAGGGACGAGATTATGGTAGGAAACCGCTCGTAGAAGAAAGCGTTCAGGAACTGGGTGTAAACAAAGCTCCATACGTCATAGTGGCCCATAGATCTCTCCATGTTCGAATGAATGAGGTCTAAATGAAAGTATAAATTCCCCAAGAAGAGGGGAGCCAAAAGGATCTGACTGCCACTGTAAAGTTTGACAATGAGAGGGAATACCAAGGGATTGATGCTCTTAGCAGGGTTACTGGGAAGGACAAAAAAGAAGATGAAATAACTAACAAAGGTGGCCAGGTACAAGTTACATCGGTAACCTGACCCAACTATGGACTCGGGACTGTCTTCGGTAATGTCATCCACAACTGGTTGCATGTCCTTGAAAAAGTGTTTCAACTAGGAGAGATAAGTGGTCTTGTCCCTCTTGGGCCTCTCTTGAAGTAGTTCCTTGGTCTTAAGATCGTACCAAGAGCCATAGAGCAGTAATAGCAGTCTGTTCTGCAGCAGTCAGGGATGCGGGATCAAAGGGGTAGTCCCTACAGGTGCTCAGGTGAAGGAGAACAACAACCTTTTCAAGAGTTGGGGTTATCTCCCCCCAAGCCAGGACGAAAGTGTGAGTGTCGCAGCTCTAGCGGGAAACAATCGTGTCAGTATTGGTTTGAACCTTGCGCACGGACAACTCCCTTGAAATCAAAATGGCGTTGAAGAGACAAATGTCCCTCAAGCGCAGATCGAAACCATCATCCGCAAGGATATCATCAACCCAAAGAGACCAGTCCGCTAAAAGGCCCGAGTGAGTGTGGTAATAGATATACGAGTGGAGAAAATCACCGTGCTCTACATGAAACCACAGCACAGAGACTGGGTTTACCATGTCAGCGTTATCTAGAGAGGCCTCACCAAAAAGAAGTAAAGGCTCTTCTAGAGAAGGGGCGTCAAGAATAAAGGAGTCATCGGCCTTCCAGAACGGGTCAGCAAGCCCACCAAAGTATGGGGCCCTCCTCCACTCAATACTGGATGGGATAGCTCTGTCAAGTAAAAACTTTGTGGCAGCCATGAAGAAGAATAAAGAAAGAGAAGAAAACTTTGGAAGGTAGAGGGGTAGAGAGAGAAGAAGACAAGGAGACAATGAAGTGTATTATGGCGGAAGTGGGGGACCAGTGGGCCCAAAAGGCACTATTTATAGAGAAAGTAGCAAAAAGATGCCAACACGCTTCCCTAGGCCCATTATGACTGTCAGTCAAAAGGCACCTTTTCAGAGCCATCATGACTCTGCAGAAAATCGATGCAACTTCTGACCCAACTGACGCAACCCTTGGGTTACTTACTGACGTCATGTACGCGCGGGAAACAAGGAGCTTGTCCCCCACGCGCGCAGGGGTCAAATAAAGGCTCAGAAATTAAACCCCAAATTAAGTATGGGCCTAAGTACTGAAGTCGCCCTTCTGAGGTGACTAGGAATGAAAAAGGAGCATGGGCTAAAGCCCAAGGGAAGTGGGCTAACGGTGGGCCGAAGCAGGTTCGACCCGCCAAAGGTCCAAACAGACTCCATGAAGAAAAATGCCTAAGTCAAGTTGCAGAGGCAACACATATAACGATCAAGTTGCAGAGGCAACACATGCAGCGGTCAAGTTGCTGAGGCACTTTGTCTTAGTGCTGCCATTCACAATATTGTCGGTTTCGCCGCCCTCTGAAGTTGTTGAGGGAAAGAGAAAGCCGAAGCAACTAAGTTACGAAGGCAACACTTGCAATGGCCAAATTGCAGAGGCACTTTATCTTGGTGCCACAATTTCAAGTATTGTCGGTACCGTCGCCATTCGAAATATTGTCGGTACTACAGCCATCTGGAGTTGCTGAGGGAAGGAGAAAACCGAAGCAACTAAGTTGCAGAGGTAGTACTTGCTGTGCCCAAGTTGCGGAGGTATTTTGTTGGCACCGCCGTTTCTAATATTGTCAGTTCTACCATTTGAACTTACCACGGGAAACGACTGCCGCAGCAACTACAGCCACCGCAACTAACATGTAGAGGGAACATTCCGCCAAGGCGATAGCAGCCTTTGGAAGAAGCTTCCCCTCTGCAAGTAGAGGCTAATGCTGGGCGCGGATAGCAGGCCCCAAGGCATTATTAGCCCAGGGCTGATAGCAAGCCCCAAAGTTCATTAACTTGGCACTGATAGCAGGCCCCAAGACTTACTGGTTGGAGCTGATAGCAGGCCCAGAGATATTAGTTTACCACAACGATCTCACGAAGATGGGAATAGGGCAACCCGAGTGTAAGGGACTCCATTTCCATTACCCAGGTCATGGACCTGCCTTAGTCGCACAAACAGGACTAAGGAAGCCCCCTTGGGCTTGGTACTAAGGCACAACATGACTGATAGCAGGCCTGGTTGTGGCCTTCGCCTTTGGAAGCTGGGGAGCTCGTGGTTAGGTGGCTAAGAGTGGTGGTTTAGCTGAGGTGAACATGAACATAGCCAATAGTAGACTAATGGAGTCTTGAGAATGCATGTACTGGCTAAATAGAACAGAGAAGGCAAGTGAAGCAGCAAAGTTTACCGCTACAAGTGCACTTGTTAAGGTTCGAGCTGAAAATGCAAGTGCAGTGGCAAACACTCCCGTTGCAACTGCACTTGTTGAGGCTTAAAAAGGGAATTGCAATGCCAAACACTCCCGTCGCAACTACACTTGTTGAGGCTTAAAAAGGTAGTTACGAAGGCAAACAAATAGTACATAGTACATGCAGAGGAACACGTGGCACCTTCAGCCTCGTGGTTCAAGGCAGAATATTCTATGTGATCCTTAAGACACTTGTCTTCTCTTTATTTGGCCATTTGGTGTCCTCTTGATACCAATGAAAAGGCTATAAATAGGACCCATTTCCCAAGGTCCAAAGAGATGAATATTGGGGATTTGAGGGAGATACTGCCCATTTTGGCACTGCCATTGTTTTCTTCTTGAGCTACTTACTTCACCTTTACCCAGCTGCACACTCTCCAACTGCCCAGACAGTTACTGCTTCTCAACACCAAATTTCTGTTAACACCAAAGAATAGAAATACGTTGTCATCAAAGAAATTTCTGGAAAGGAATTATGGAAGTAACTGGAAGAGAAATACATGACGAAGAGTGTAGAAAATCAGCTCTACTTGAAGAAGCAATTCTTTTGTTTCCAGTACAAAAGAGGTACTTCAATGATAGACCATCTAAATGGTTTCAATAAAATTCTTGCTAATTTATTGAATCTAGATGTTGAAATTGAAGATGAAGATAAAGATAAAGCATTGTTGTTGTTAAATTCCTTGTTTGACATGTACGATCACCTGGACAACCACATTACTATATGGAAAGGAGAAAATTAGTTTGTGGAGGCTTCAAATGCCTTAGTTAATAATGAGTACATGAAGAAGGATAAAGAGACCTGCTGTGACACTTCTAGTGAAGCTTTGACAGTAAGAGGTGGACCCTGTTCAAAGTTGGCAAGAGCTTCAACTGATAGATTTGATCCCACGAAGGATCAGTGTGGCTATTGTCACAAAAAGGGGCATTGAAAGAAGGATTGTCTAGCTTTGAAGAAGAAAGAAAAAGATGATTTCAATTCCAATGTAGCACATGATGATTTCGATGATTCTGAATTTTAGGTGACCTTTGGTCACTTGTTTGATCATGAAAGATTCGCATTTGTTGATATGGAGAAGATCATGTGGAAATCTACTTCAGATCTTGATGGAGCTTTGGCAACATTTTGCAGCTTCTTGGAGGCATTGTCTTTTGGTGATCTTCCCTAGATCCTTGGTGACTTCTTTGAAGTCTTGTTTTTGACTTATGATTGTTTCTTTCCTTGTGGATTTGCATCATTTGCATTGTTCTTTTGCTCCATATTCGAAGACACCAATAGTGGTTGTTGAAGATTGGAGAGAAGATTGTTGAGGAGAAACTTGAAGATGATGATTCTGAATCTCATCATTGAAGAAGGACAGCTTTGGAAACTTTGCTTGTAGCCTTCTTGTTGTATTTGGATCGATCTCTTAATCTGCTGTTAGATTTGGAGGAGATAGATCATTTGCAAACTCAATGGAGTTAATTTGAAATTTAAAGTTTGAATTTGGTATCGCTTTCGGATTTGCTTAGAAGGAGAATTTGAAGCCTCCCATTGTTTTGGATTAGTCTCCTCAGCATCAGATCGAGAGCTTTGTACATCATGGTTTGTTTGAAATTGTTGAAGTTGACTTGTTTGGCGTTTGGAACTTAGCACCATGATGGTGTTTTGAATTTGGTTCCTTATTGCAGAATAATTTGAAGAATTGGTTCGATTCATTCTGCAATTTGTCTTAGATAGGCTCAATGCATCTTAGGCATTCACTTGGTTCATTTGGCCTTTGTTTTGTGCTCACTCTGAAGCACTTGTTTAGATTGGTATCTCGCCAATGTGGAGTTTTGTCCCCAAATTTTGGTGTGTAAATAGGGGTGCAAGTAGTGTACAAGAGCAGAGCAAGCAAGAGCATCTGAGAGCAAAGCAAAGTGTGAGTGAGTGTGAGTTGGGTTTGAGAGTCTCTTCCTCCTCCATTGTTGTATTTGTTTGTTCTCTTGAAATTAGTGAAATTCGCTCCTGTGGACATAGGCAATTTGTTGAACCACGTAAAACTTGTGTGGTTCTTGTTTGGTTACTTGTTTTGTATTTGTTTTTGAGTCCCGGGTACAACATTAACCGTGTATAGAACATGGATTATGCTAGTATATATAATATAATTCAATTGTCAATTAGTGTGTTTTTCTAACCTACTATTTGTATAAATTCTCTTAGAATTTTTAATTCAAAGAATAAATCTTGACGTTTGAAAATCCTTATGTTTCAAGAAATATCTTTAAGATTAATATTTTTTAAGATTATCACCGTTTAACAATTTTAACAATTTAAAATTAAAAGAGAGAGAAAAGAAGAAATTGGTAGTTTGAGAGGTGATTGAAACTATAAAAAAAAAACAGTAATGCTTGGTGACCAGAAAATTCATGGTTCGAATGTGTCAAAACAACGTCGTTTTGATACATTCGAACCATTCGGATCACCTAAATTTGGGCTACCAAGCATTTTTAAAAAAGAAAAATTGTTGACTTGACTAAAAACAAATATAGCAATTAAAAATTTTGATAGTAAAGTCAGAGGAATCAATGCTCCAGTTTTAAAAAAATTACATTGCGCTGATCGGAAGGCCTTTCAATTAATTATGTTACATACATATTATATGGAGTGATTGAAACTATAAAAGGAAAAATTGTTGACTCCACTAAAAATAAATATAGCTATTAAAAATTTTGATAGCAAAGCCAGATGAATCAATGCTCCAGTTTCAATTAATTATGTCACATACATTTTATATGGATTGAGCCTTTCAATTAATTATGTCAGATACATATTATATGGATTGAACCTTATGTTAGGATTGGGATTGGTGTTGTGCCTTGTGGCATAACACTCATGTTGTGAGGTCCCGTTGAAAGTATGTCCTGAGTATTTTTTTATTTTTTTAATTTGAACTGTTTATATTATATGATTTATTAAGCAAATTATTTATAAAAAATTTCTGGGTAATTGACATATGTAACACTATGATCAACCTTAATTATGTTTAAAAAATTATCAAAATTATACCAACCGTTTGTTTTTGTTTAAAACAAATGTAGTCTTGTTATGAGGTTAGATGTCTAATTAATCTTTTTATTTATTTATTATTTTTATATATGATTTACTTGACGAACCTTATAATATAAACAGTTCGAATCATAAAAATAGATTTAAAACATGCCTCGACGAGCTTCACAACAACCATACTATGGCAGCAGGCACAACACCTATTCCAAATCCACCTTACGTTAGTGAAAGAAAAATGTGATCTTCTTCAAGTTGGGTGCCATAATTTGGAGTGCAAGGCAATGGCTTTGCATTTGCGCCGGCCCTAGTCATGTTCGTAGTGGTGGTGGGATGATAGTCCTAATTGCAGTGGTAAGGTGGTGGTTGGGTGATATTGAAAGTCGTGGTTACGTTGATGATGGTGGTAGTGTTGGTAGTGGTGGGGTGGGGTTGAGATGGTAAAGTGGTACAGATGGTGGTCTTGGTTTTAGTGCGGAGATGGTAATGAAGTAGTGGTATTGATAAGATTTTATTTTAGAAAATATTTTTTCACTTTTCAAAGTAGAAAATATTTCAGTCCAAATAAGTTATGTTTTTCGTTGATTCTCGTTTCTGATTGTGTCAATCGCTAGAAAATATTTTTTGCTCAAATAAATTAGCCTAATGGTAATAAAGATTTGGGAACCTTTGATTCTCTCCATTACATATTCAATGACCATAAATTTGGAAAGCGAATTTATCATCATTCCAAATTAAAGAAAAGTCATTTTCATAACCGTTGAACACGGCCCTGGTATAGGCCCACCAGGCCATGGCTTAGGCCCCCCAAATAGACCTAAAACAGGGGCCCCTCCTATTATAGTTTAGTGTAATATATTAGGTATGTTTTAAGTCAAAAAAATAAAATTAAATGAAAGCCTAAACTAACTTAAAATAAATTGACCCATTAAAAAATTAAAAGGTCCATTCAAAATTAAAAAGGTCCATTCTCTCTCCCTATCTAATTCCTAACCCCAACTCTTAATTCAATTTTCCCAAAAATTTGAGAGGAGCAGCACAACAGAGCACTAACGAATTTCTCAAGAATTCAGTACAAGTATAATTGATTTATTTGCTTCTAAAAATGCAAGAAGAGCGATAATCAAGTGATACTTATTAGTTATTATAATGTAATGCTAAGTATTTTTTATGATTTTGACAAAAATCTTTTGTCATCATTTACCTTCAAAAAAAATTTCGTTGAATGAAAAAAAAAATATGTGAAGGGCCCCAAATGATCTAATGATATTTATCAGTTGATTATCAATTTTGGACCCGAAAATCTCAAGGCCGGGCCTGCCGTTGAATTATGTGATGGAGAACTTTCATTGTAATGGAGAGGATAATAATTCAACCTGATTTTGTCCAATAACAATTACCATTACTACCTCCCACCAGAAAAATAAATGAATAAAAATTAAAGAAAAGAAAGAGAGAGAGAGAGATGGGTGAAGAAACTAACTAGTATTGATGAAGCACTTCCAGATGTTGAAGCATGTACCGCTTGGGAAAGCAGAATGCTCTTGAGCCATCACTTCTAGAGGAGAAAAATCTTTCCATGCCAGCTTAGGGTTGCGGCCGAGAAGATCCAAAGCCAGGTCTAATAAAAGCATCAATTATACAGATCCGATATTAATCAATAATAATATTACTTGTACAAAAACAAAATACATAATTATGAACATAAAATTTACATATGATTTCGATTCATTCTAAATGTAGTAGAGACGTACTCACAAATTGTGTTTCAGAACAAATAACATAATACATTAATCAAAATATTGATTTCATGTTCTTAATTTCTTGATCAAATGGCTATTTCATGGAGATCACAGACAATAATCACAAAGTCATGCTCAGCTCATGTGAGTTGCAATTTAATTCAACAACCCTTTTGTTTAGGAGAAAATATACTAAAAAAAAACCTATATAACAAAAGGACATTTTTAGGATGTGTTCCGCCAAGTCAAACGGAGGGTAAGTACTGCCAATACTCACCATAGAATCCAACATTTATAGCAAAACGCATGAGCGTTGCACCTGCTTCGCCTTCATACGGTTTCGATTCCTCGTCATCTCTGGTGACAGACAGCAAGAACAGAGTCATCTTCCTCTGACCATGCATGGCAGCCAAGTGGAGAGGCAGAGAGCCATCATTGTTCCAGATATTAGGCAAGTCTGGGTTTTTCTCCACAATCAACTTGGCTTCAATAATATTGCCAAGCACTGCAACTGCATGAAGTGCTGTATTGCCAAAGTAGTCAGTCAAAGTCAGTGCCTCCGGCTGCATCAACTCCACTAGTTTCCTGACAAACAGGATCCCCTGCCTTGCCTTAACCGCCACGAGAAGAGGCGTCTCCGGGAGGGCGGTGAGACGGGCTGTGATCGCGTTGGGGTCATTTTCAAAAATTTTACTGGCATTCTCCCAGTTGCCTTGGAGTATGGCTATGTGGAGTGGCAGGTAACAACTTATGTCTCTCTCTGCTGCTGCTGAAAATTAACGAGAACAAAATAACAGGGATTACTTTCTTTCTTTCTTTTTTTTGGGGAACTTTTGATTTTGGGGTCATGAGTGTTGTGATCTTACCAGGGATGTCATGATCAAAGTTAGGGATATTAATGCTTGTTAGTGCATACTCCACTCATCCACTAGATAGCTTTAAATATATAGGTTAGTGTATGCTTTCGGTTCCACTAGATCCACTAGATAGATTTTTATGTATGTGTATGCTTTGTATGATTCCAGCTGTATGCCTTTGTTCCCTTTAATCTCCTATATTGAAGAAGTTCTTACAGCATCAGCATCCAGTTCATCTACTTCAACTACATCACAGCCTTCATCACAGCTCTCATCACAGCTCTGTAAAGCTAGTGTTCCACTGCCATATTATCAGGGCATTGGTTGTGGTGGTTAGATATTAGTTTGTTAGTTTGTTAAGTTTGTTACAGAGTTAGTTTAGATATTTTGAGAGTTAGTTTCAATAGTTAGTTTCAGGCTCTTAGTATATAACAAGATGTAATCCACAGTTCTCAATATCAATACAGAAAATCAGTTTTCAAGATTCTCAATATGGTATCAGAGCATTGAGCTCTCGTGAGCAAGATCCTTAGTCTTCAATGGCAGATACTTCGTTACCTCCAAATCTCAGTTCACTAATTTCAAATTTCCATTCTCTTATCACAGTAAAGCTTGAGTCAAACAATTTCATCATATGGAAATCACAGATGACAAATGTACTTCGAGCATCTGGATTTCTTGATCTCATCCATGTCCATCTTCAGAAATCATTGATGCTTCTGGAAAAACTACTCCAAATCCGAGTTATGAAAAATGGCAATTGATTGATGCACATCTGCTCACTTTTCTGACTGCAACTTTATCTTCATCCGTTTATTCCTCAGTTCTTCATCTGACTCAGAGTGATCAGGTATGGCAGTTTTTAGAGAAGCAATTTACTTCAGTCTCACGTTCTCATGTTCATCAGCTCAAAACCAAACTTCACACAATCTGTAAGAAGTCATCTTCAATGGAGGCATACCTGTCTCAAATTAAAGATATAGCTGCTCAGCTAGCTTTGGCATCTGCAAAGGTTGATGATGAAGATCTGGTATTTCTAACCTTGAATGGTTTACCAGAGGAATATGAAGCCTTCAAAACCTCTATTCGCACTAGATCTGAACCTGTCAAAATGGACCAGTTGTGTTCATTCTTATGTTCTGAGTCCATTCACATGGAACAAAAACTTAAACAGTCTACTAGTACAGAGCTTCATGTTGCTTACTCTGCCTCACGAGGATCTTCCTCTTTCTCTCAGACAGGCTATGATTCTTCACATGCTTCAAATCGAGGTTTTCATTCTCCAAGAGGCAGATCTTCATATCGTGGTTCTAGAGGAGGTAGATATAATAACTTTAGAGGAGGCAGATTCAATACTCGGTATAATAATAGATCCAGAGGCACTTTTTCCTCTGGCTGTCAGATTTGTGGTGGTCTAAGTCATAATGCCTTTGACTGTTGGCATAGACTTGATCCAACTTTTCAACAATTCACTCCTAACACCTCTTCTCAGTCTTCTCTGCCAAAAGCTTATACTGCTGCAGTACCACAACCAATGGTACCACAGCCTTCTGCTGATCCTACTATACCTCCTTGGTATGTTGACTCCGCTGCTACCAATCATCTGACAAATGACTTGGCTCATTTTCAACAATTTCAGCCTTATCAAGGACAGGAGCAGGTTCAAATTGGTAATGGTTCTGCTTTGCAAATTAGTCATACTGGTAAAGGTATCTTGCCTACACCACATCATGTTTTTCAGCTCTCAAATCTACTCCATGTTCCTGCCATTTCTTCAAATCTTTTATCTGTCCATCAACTAACCAAAGATCACAATTGTTTGGTTATTTTTGATGCTAATACTTTTGTCATTCAGGACAAATGCACGAACAAGATTCTGCATAAAGGTGTTAATATCAATGGTCTCTACCAATTCATTCCATCATCTCAGCCATTCTCTTCTCCTCCTCAAGTTTTTCAGTCCAAAACTACTGCTCCTGTGTCTGCTAGCAGTCCAGCTCCTGTGTCTGACATGCTTTGGCATCAAAGACTAGGCCATCCATCTTCTTTAAAGCTTCAACATATGGCTGGCTTCTTACCAGATCAAAATAAAATGTTTTTGAATAAAGCTTTGTCTTGCTTGGATTGTAATGTGTCTAAATCTCACAGACTTCCTTTTTCTTTGTCTAATGCTTCTGTCAATTGTCCTTTTGCCTTAGTTCATAGTGATGTTTGGGGGCCCTTTACAGTGGATAATGCCCCTTTTCGATTCTATGTTTTGTTTGTAGATGATTACAGTAGATTTACTTGGGTGTATCCTTTGGCTTACAAGAGTGAGGTGTATGATAAATTGCTTATGTTCAAAGCCTATATTGACACTCAATTTCAGACTTCTCTTAAAATTCTTAGGACTGATTGTGGAACTGAATTTGTAAATAAAAGAGTTGATACTTTGTTGTCTTCTCATGGTATTGTTCATCAAAGTAGTTGTCCATATACTCAAGCTCAAAATGGCATCGCTGAACGCAAACACAGACATATTATTGAAACTGCCATCACCTTGCTTCATCACTCCTCTGTTCCAATCATGTTTTGGTTTGATGCCATTGCTACAGCTACATTTCTCATTAATAGAATGTCTTCTAGCATTTTACATAATAAGACTCCTTTTGAAAAATTGTTTCATCTCATACCTGATTATTCCCTTTTTAAAGTGTTTGGTTGCCAATGCTTCCCTTGGTTGCAGCCTTATGCTTCTCACAAGTTAGCACCAAAATCTATCTCTTGTGTTTTTCTAGGCTATCATCCTACCATTAAAGGTTATAGATGTCTTGAACCTATTTCTGGAAAAATCTACATTTCTAGACATGTTATTTTTAATGAAACATGTTTCCCTTTTTCTCAACAGCAAGCCTCTATGTCTGCTCCTTCATCTTCAGATTTGATTACACTTACTTCATTTTTCTGGCCTTCTTCTTTTAGCACTGCCTCTCCTCCCACATCTGTACCTTCAGCATCTTCTCTATCTGTTTCATCCCCTTCTTCTTCTTCTAAGCCTTCTTCTTCATCTTCTTTTCCTCCTCCTACTCCTCAGTCCAATACACACCCTATTCCTATTTCTTCTATTACTATTGATCTACCACCTCCTTCTCTTCCTTCTTCTGTTGGTAACACCCATCCCATGATTACTAGGTCCAAACATAAACTGCCACAGTGTTTTTCTGCTACCTGTTTCTCTTCTTGAAACTGAGCCTACCACTGTTCAAGCTGCTCTTCAATCTCCAGTATGGCTTCAGGCTATGAAGGAGGAATATCAAGCTCTTCAACAACAGGGCACTTGGGATCTTGTTATCCTTCCTCCTCATAAGCTTGCCATTGGGTGCAAATGGGTTTTTCGCATAAAAAGGGATTCAAATGGTACCATTGCCCGTTATAAAGCTAGATTGGTGGCCAAGGGGTTCTTGCAAAAAGAAGGCATTGATTTCCATGAGACCTTTAGTCCAGTGGCCAAACAACCTACCATTCGAATTTTCTTAAGTGTTGCTCTTCAATCTCAATGGGCTATAAAACAACTTGATATTTCCAATGCCTTCCTTCATGGGACTCTTCAAGAAGAAGTGTATATGTTACAGCCTCCAGGATTTGAACAGTCTTCTTCTCATGTTTGCAAACTCAAGAAGGCCTTGTATGGTCTTAAACAAGCCCCTAGGGCTTGGTACTCCACCTTCTCTGCTTTCTTGATTTCTCAAGGATTCATCAACAGCCTGTCTGATGCCTCTCTTTTTATCAGAAAAACTGCTACTAGCATTACTTTGTTATTGGTGTATGTTGATGACATCTTACTAACAGGAAATGATGCTGCTTTTATTACCCTGCTACTGCAGCACATGCACAAGGCATTCTCCATGAAAGAACTCGGTTCTTTATCTTATTTTCTGGGCATCTCAGTACAGTCTGATCAGCATGGTTATTTTTTATCCCAAGCAAAATATGCTGCTGCCTTATTACATAAAGCTGGCTTGGCAGATTGCAAGCCATGTTCATCTCCTATGGTCATTAAACCTCTGTGTTCTGCCACTGATTCACTACCCTTTGCTCAGCCCTCACTCTATCGCAGTTTAGTTGGTGGACTGCAATACTTGACTATCACTAGACCAGATATCTCATATGCTGTTAATCAAGCTTGTCAATTTATGCATTGTCCCACCAATGCCCACTTTCAGGCTGTTAAACGGCTCCTTCGCTATGTCAAAGGAACTCTGCATCATGGCCTTTCTTTCACACCTGGTCCATGTGAGCTTTCTGCCTTCTCAGACTCTAACTGGGCTAGTGATCCTCTTGATCGCAAATCCACCTCTGGTTATTGCGTCTTTCTTGGTTCAAACCTGATTTCATGGTCAGCTAAAAAGCAACCAACTGTTGCTCGCTCATCCACTGAAGCTGAGTATCGAGCCTTAGCTCATACCACAGCTGAGCTCACTTGGATTCAGCAAGTACTTAAGGATTTCTGTGTTTTCCCATCTCATATTCCTGTCATCTGGTGTGACAGTTTATCTGCCATGGCATTAGCCTCAAATCCTGTTTTCCATGCTCGATCCAAACATATAGATATCGATTGCCATTTTATTCGGGAGAAAGTGGTTGCCAAGCAAATTGACCTTAAGTATATTCCTACCATGGATCAAGTAGCTGATATTTTTACTAAGCCCCTGTCTCCTTCTCGGTTTCATTATCTACGAGACAAGCTGTTAGTGTCTACTTGCCCTATCAGCTTGAGGGGGGCTGAAGAAGTTCTTACAGCATCAGCATCCAGTTCATCTACTTCAACTACATCACAGCCTTCATCACAGCTCTCATCACAGCTCTGTAAAGCTAGTGTTCCACTGCCATATTATCAGGGCATTGGTTGTGGTGGTTAGATATTAGTTTGTTAGTTTGTTAAGTTTGTTACAGAGTTAGTTTAGATATTTTGAGAGTTAGTTTCAATAGTTAGTTTCAGGCTCTTAGTATATAACAAGATGTAATCCACAGTTCTCAATATCAATACAGAAAATCAGTTTTCAAGATTCTCAATATATATAATGGAGACAAATCAACACATTCAAATAATCAATATACATACAATTCTCTTTTTCTATTTCTCTATACAGTTATCTTACATGGTATCAGAGCTAGGTTAACATCCTAGTAATTCCGCTTCACCGGCGGGCGGCAGCCTTGCCTTGGCCGCCCGCCGGACCGCTACACATACCTTTAATCTATGAAGTTCTTGGGTCACATCCCCACGGGTCTCCTCCCAAAGGGCATAACCAATTTCAATCCAATGCAATCTCAATAACCCAAATTTGTTTTCCAAAACCCATCAAAACCCAGCAATGGTTCGGCCAATCTACCACTGACGCAATCTACACCCTCTCACACTTCTCTGAAGCGCCGGACTACCGTAACAACGATGAGTGTCTTCTCTTGTCCAATAAGAGACTAGTATCGTCCAGCGACCAATCTCTCGTCCACATGGCCATGACCCTCGACTCTAAATACCTCCGTGGCTCCATCGCCGCTGTACACTCCATCCTCCGCCACGCCTCATGCCCACAACACATTTTCTTCCACTTCATCGCCACCACTTCATCGCCGCCGCGTTCAACCCAACGACTCCTCGGATTCTAAGCCAACTCGTCTGCAAAAGTCTGATGATGAATGTGGTAGGAGAAAGAGACTCGATCAACCACCACTTCCCGATCTCCGGCCACCATGCCCCCCCACACCTCCACCTCTCCCTCTGGTCATCACTCTCAACTGCATCGACGACATCGGCCTCGAACACGATTGCCTCGCCGGCATCGCCGTCGTGGAACACGTCCCCCTCAGCCGTCTCGGGGCAGCGCAGCTCGAGTCCGCCGCTACCATCCTCTTCCACTGCCTCGCCTTCCTCCCACGCGCCGCCCAGCGCCGCCTCCGCCCCTGGCCATTCGTCCTTTGCCTCGGCTCCTCTGACTGCTCCGTTGATGGCGGCATTTTGTTCTCCTCTGCCAACTCGATGATAAAGCAACAGATTACTACACCTCTCTCTCTCTCTCTCTCTCTCTCTCTCTCTCTCTTTGTGCCTTTCTCCCATTCAACAACCCACGTCTCTCTTCTGTACAAAAAAAAAAAAAAACAAAAAAAACAAAAAAAAAAAAAAACAGAAACAACAACAACATTGTGCATTTCCACCACATGTAGCCATATGAAAGACAGTGATGCCTCCGTGTTTATTCATTATCTGAAGGAGTGCACCCCAACCCATTCTTCTTTTCCTTTTTCCTTTTTCTTTCTTTTTCATTCTTTCCACACACTCATGTTCCCCCTACCTTCCCACTACCACCATACCTACCTTTTTAATACTCCGTTCAAATACCACTCCACCAAACCAAAACCATGGGCTGGTTTTAACAAACCCACAAATTTTCATAACAAACATACCAATTTCTGCAAGCCATACAGATTTGCACAACCAACTCGTTTTTATTAATATCAGGGATCCACCCCGATCACGGTTCTACACCAAAAAAAAAAAAAAAAAAAAAAACAACAACAACAACAACAAAAAAACGAAACAAATTCTCCAACCACAACCCACAACCACCACAAAAATCGGCCTTACTTTTTTGCCTCTTCAGCTGTTCTCTTCTTCTTGCCTCGGTCTTGGGCGTCCCTTGACGGCACTGCCTCCGTGTTTCCCACGCCGCCGAGCACGTTCACTTCCCGTTGCTCCTCAAATGCCACATATGGTGGACCTCCGAATCTGAGCATCACGGTGGCCTTCCACTTCAGCTCCTTGTTTTCCGCCTTGAGCACACATATCTCTGCTCGCGCATCCTTATACATGCCTTGGAGCAGAGCCAGTTGGGCGTTTAACTGCTGCACCTCATTTGTCCTACTCTGAAGCCGGTGCGACAAGTTTGTGACCGCAGTCATGGTCTCAACACATGACTTCAATATATAATAATTTGCCTCAATATCCGATTGTGCAGCCATTCTTTGCTCCACAGACAGAATCGGAAAGTTCAACGGCGCAAAACCAGGGGCGCTTAGTCTAGGGGCGCTTGGTTGAGGTTCAAGGGCAACTGCCCCGGTTATCTCTCTTGTGGACTCGTTGAGGTTGGGAAAGAGAGTGAGCAAACCACGGGAAGAAGAGGCCATGTTCTGGGTAGCTGAACGGGAAGAAGAGGCCATATTCTGGGTTGCAGAGTGTCTCAGCGAATCAGAGCTTTCAGACTGGTAATGTCAGAAAGGGTCGATTGCAGAAGACGGGTTGGTTGTAGAGTGTTTGCAAATGAAGTGGTTCTCAGCAGGTGTTTTGCCTCAGCCTTAGCCTCAGTCTTGGTTTAAATAGCCAAGGCAGACACGCGCATCGCGCGCCTCTCGACGCCAGATGACAAACCGAGCGCACAAGCCAAGGCGGGCACGTGCCTCGCCGCGTGTTCGGCGCGCCTTTTGATGGCACGCCTTTTTATGGATTGGGCACGACTTTTGAGGCATATACACGAACATACAGTGTATTCTCCAACGGTCTGACACAACCACACAGTGTCTGCTACATCGGTCCGGCATGACCCCGTAAACTGTCACAACATTGTTCGCTACAACGGTCCGACATGACCCCATAAACTGTCCCGACATTGATTCCGGTCAGCCTCTACAACAACGGTCTGACACGACCACACAGTGTCTTCTACATCGGTCCGACATGACCCCATAAACTGTTCCGACATTGATTCCGGTCAGCTTCTACAACAATGGTCTGACACGACCACACAGTGTCTGCTACATCGGTCCATCATGACCTCGTAAACTGTCTCGATATTGATTCCGATTAGCTCCTACAACGGTCCGACACGACCATACAGTGTCTTCTCCAACGGTCTGACATGACCATACAGTGTCTCCTATCCTATTTTATTTTTTAATTTATTTTCCCATTTTGTTACTCTCTCCAAACTCAAGTTGGTTAATGTTTATCCTTCTTGAGTTTGAGGGGGGCTGTTAGTGTATACTCCACTCATCCACTAGATAGCTTTAAATATATAGGTTAGTGTATGCTTTCGGTTCCACTAGATCCACTAGATAGATTTTTATGTATGTGCATGCTTTGTATGATTCCAGCTGTATGCCTTTGTTCCCTTTAATCTCCTATTTAATGGAGACAAATCAACACATTCAAATAATCAATATACATACAATTCTCTTTTTCTATTTCTCTATACAGTTATCTTACAATGCTATTCATCCCTGATTGTGTTATTGAAGGCAAAGCCATCCTTGATGGAACAAAGATAGACCACAGGCTCTCTGTTTTGAGCAAATCAAAATCCAGTTTTCATCAGTTTTAGCATGACACTTAAGGCTCGGCTTGGCTGACTTTTCTTCCCTGTGGCATCTTTGAGTTGTTCAATTCATTAGATGTTAATTAATTTAATCATCCCATATTCACTCTTCTTAACAAAAAACAAAATGATTGACTTTTAAGTTCTTGACTCATTCTCTCTCTCTCTCTCTCTCTCTCTCTCTCTCTCTCTCTCTAAGAAACCCACAGATTGTTTTCAAAACTAAAACTGCATCAAGATTGCAGCAATGATTAAGCAAGGAATTTTTCATTCACGTTATGCCACTCTTTTACATATTTAATTATCATTTTGGTTTTAAAATTGCTATTGGATGACAACATTTTTGTGAATTTGATTTGTTGTTGTCGGTAGTCTAGGTCCTTGTCTCTATACTTGGAAAAGAAGTAAGAAATATGTATATTTATGGGTGATTCTATTTATACCCAAATAATAAGTTAGTACGCTTAATTAAAGTTTTAAAATTTTAGTTCTTATTATACTCTAATGTAAATTTACTAATAAGGACAATTCACATTGAACTTTAAAATAATAATAATAATAATTATTATTATTATTATTTTTCATGATACACCTATAGGTGTTCTTCATATTCAACTTTCTTTATCTTTTTCCAAAATTTCAATTATCTTCTCTTTATCTTTTTTCTCACTCCAAAACTCAAATTCACCCTGCCAAAACTCTATCCAAGATCAGTTTAATGGTTTTCCTTAACTTGTGCAGTGAAAATTTGAGACCAATCAAAATATCTTTTAGAAGCCAAAGACAGTTTGAGGAATGCCGCAACAACTACTTTGTGATCAAAACTTGAGACTCTCTTGCCAAAAAAAAAAAAAAAACACTTGAGACTAAGTACTGTTAGCTATTTACCATGACCAAGTCTCTTTCGATTATATTTTCACCTCTGTGCCTCTGTTTCACTTCTTTATTTCTGCATATTCCTAGGAAGTCCCTCTTTTCTCTATTGCATTTTTTTTCACCAACCTCAAGAAATCCCCAGTACAAGAATAAGTTGAAACATCAATGGCTACAAGTCATAACATAAATGAAAATACAATAAATTATCTCCCCGGATAACTGAAAATGACCAATTAAAACAAGCATAAAAAGGGTTTTTGAAAGAGTTTTGCAAAGTGGTGTATTTTAGGGTTTGATTTATTTATTATTTGGGTATATATCGGAGGTGGTAATTGATGTGGTGGCGGCAATGGTGACGACAATGTAATTATGGTAATGGTAATGGCTATGACAAAGGTAGTGAAAAATCTAGAAATCCACTAGATATTGATTTGTGATTATGTATCAATTTTAAGCAGTAAATAACAATTCCAATCAAACAATCAAAACAAACTGACACAACGATTTAACGTGAAAAAACTACAATTGAAGCACCTCCAATTGTGATAAAAAAAAACCACGGCAAAAGTCACAAAACAATCCACTAAGAAGACAAAAGAAATTACACAAGTGTACTTTCAATTACCTAGCGAGTCCACGCCCGAATTGAACTGACCCCTATATGCCTTTTCCATCACGGTACTTACCTGGGAATCGTCTTACCCAACGTTGAATCCACAATGCTGATGTCAAATCCACGATGATGAGCCACTCTAGAATCCACCAAAGCTTCAGGCCCAAATTCTACAGAATCCACCAAAGAACAACTCTTTTTTTTTTTTTTATAATAAACCAAACTAAACAAACCCTTTGATATAATTCACTCAATTCATGATTAAACTCCCATAGATATCAAAAGAAACAAGCAAAGAAGCCCCAGATGAAAACCCTAATATCCAAGAAGAAGATCTGAAGCTGTATCCTAAAATCGTACTGAAATACATATTTATAGAAAACAAATCCGCGATCTCCGCTCGAACGCAAGAATGGCCGCTCGAGCATATATACGCTCGAGCGCAACTACGCTTAAGTGCAGGAAAGGCTGCTCGAGCGGAAAAAAACAACTCCCAGGTAGTGATGGTGGCAAACATGATAGGATTAAGATCACAAACTCCCCTGCTTAGGCACAATTCAAGTTGGGTTCCTTTCTAAAACTCATAACCTCACTGAAATAAAAGAACGAATACAATTACAACTGAAAGGAGCTTTGTCAAACGGGATTGCCAAGAATAAAAACCTAACAGGTAGCGATGGTGGTGGAGGAGTTGGAGAATTGTGGTAGTTGTGGTGGTGGTGGAGAGGTGGTTGCAGTAACAAATGGTGATTGGTTTGGTGTTGTGGTAGTGGTCGTGAAATGATGGTGGTATTTGTGACAATAGTGGTAATGATGATAGTAGTAATGATGATGGTGATGATAGTAATGGAGGTAGTGGTCATGAAATAATGGTGGTATTTGTGACAATAGTGGTAATGATGATAGTAGTGATGATAATTGTACGAGAACGAGATAATCGTCTCGTATGATCCTGTTGATCAAGTTTGCACTCCTCCAAACATCGTCGTTTTAATACCTGAAAACACAAACGTGAGCTAGCTGGCGGGTGTGTGCCGAAAACCCCTCCGATGCCTAAGTCAGCAACTAGACAATAGACAATAAGCTCTGTGTATTCTAGAGTAAGAATTGGGATACCTGTACATAGGTCTGGTCATGAGCTTTTATAGACTTTACTTGGCACAATCCTAGTAGGATTCCAACTCTCCTTATAAGAGTCCTTCTAGGAATCACACACTCTACTCACTACCAACCAAGTGAGATGGTTTGCACAATCCCAGTAGTACTTTACTCTCCTTAGCAGAGTCCTCGTAGGAGTCACACTCCTACTCACTACCAACCAAGTGAGATGGTTTTGCACAATCCTAGTAGGACTCTACTCTCCTTAGCAGAGTCCTCCTAGGAGTCTCAAGCCCAAGGATAATGATTATCCCTAAAACACCTTCATCACTGCAAGCCAAGTGAGATGGTTGAACCCTTACCTCGGCTGACATTGCGGTCAACCGTGCTCACACAGCTCGGTGATACTTTAAGCACCACTGTCAGTCTTGACTCTAAGATGACGCCTTGCAGAGCTATCCTTTAGCTCGGTTCTCCCTCCACTGATACCTCAGTCCAGGATAGCTAGGTCAGGTCACTGGTAGCCCATCTCTGACCGACCCAATGTTTAGATGATCAAGGATTGTGCTACATAAATAATTACCTCGGCCCATAGTTCGGCCCAAACCCAAAATATGAGATGTCTTCTTGGCCTAAGACCGAGCTACACCAGTCCTTATCTCAGCCCATTACGCGGCCTAACTCCCAAAGAAGACTCTTCCTAGCTCGGCCCAATTTGTTTACAAATTACCCTCTCAATTGCCCCTTAATTCCATCTGCGTAGCATGATTGAGATTATTTTTCCTCCAGCCGAGCTAAGAACGCCCCACTCTGCCGAGCTAAAAAGTAGTTCGGTTTCATAGCTCGTTCGGTCCCAATAAGCCTTTTCAGTTGCCCAACACATCCTTCCATTAATCTGGCATGTTTGATACGACGTCATTCCCAAGATACGTGGCGTGCCCCCATTATCCTTGTTCTCTTGTTACAACTGTTATGTACCTGCAAAAATTTGAACAGCCCCGCCTTTTTGCCTTCAACATTTATATCCTTCAAGTTTGCAATCGCACTAGAAGACGTTCTTTCTGTGTAATCGGACTATATGTCCCACCTTTTGTAATGAAAAATTCCGATCTCTTTGCTCGGTTACTGTGTTTCTTTTTCAATGTTTTGCATCATTCCGACCGCATGCCTAGCCAAAGTAATTAGCTTGGCCTTACCTGATCCTGCCAACCTTCTTTGGCCGAGATACGCATCTTGGCTGAAGAATCCAAAAAAATTGTTGGTCAAACCTGCCAACCTACTTTGGCCGAGGTAACTGTCATCCCGGCCAAAGAGTGCAAAAGTTTTGTTGGTCATACCTACCAACTTCCTGCAGCCTAGATCCTTATCTCGGCTTAGGAGAGCTAAATGTTGGTTATTCCTACCAACCTTCTTCAGCCTAGATCCTTATCTCGGCTGAAGAGAGCTAAATGTTGGTCATACCTGCCAACTTCCTGCAGCCTAGATCCTTATCTCGGCTTAGGAGAGCTAAATGTTGGTTATTCTTGCCAACTTTCTTCAGTCTAGATCCTTATCTCGGCTGAAGAGAGCTAAATGTTGGTCATACCTACCAACTTCCTGTAGCCTAGATCCTTATCTCAGCTTAGGAGTGAAAAAAGTGTTGGTCAAACCTGCCAACCTTTTTTGTTGCCCCCCAGTCAGGCAAAGACTTATTTAGAAAGAGTTGGTCAAACCTGCAAACCCATTTTGCCCCTAGTTGGGCAAAGACTTTTGCGTGGTTAGTCCTACTTGTCAACCGTGTTAACTCTCGCCAAAGGCTTTTTGTCTGGTATCACTATTGCGCCGGACCTGCCTTGGTGCATGCCCCATCTTCCTCTACCCGGATATGTTGGTGCACTCTCTCCATTAGGGCTTCCATAGTAAGGGGTGACATCATTGTCATTGAATCCCTCAACTTATTGCTAGCCGGCAAACCTTATTTGTACTATGCGATAGCTAGGTTTGTAGGGCAATCTCCAATCTGATTAAAGGTCTCCTAATACCGGTTATTGTAAGACCTCAATGTTTCTTTCTCGCCCATGTCTATGGAGAGAAGCTGGTCAATCTCCACTGGTGTCTTCGTGTTCGTTCTGAATCTGGTCACAAATGCCTCCGTTAGTTGCGCCCACGAAGCTATGCTACATTCTGGCAACCTTTCAAACCACGTTAAACCCAGGTCACCAAGGCTGGAAGGAAACAGGATACACATTAGAGCCTCGTTTCGCCGATACACGACCATAACCTGGTAAAAGTGGCTCAAGTGCATGTAGGGGTCCAACTTTCCCTCATAAGTAGTGAATTTGGGCTGGTGGAAGCCTGAGGGTAATGGTGCGTTCTCTATTGTTGGAATGAATGGTGAGCTTTGCAACCTTGATAACACTTTGTCTACTGGTTCATAGGCAAGACATGGCTCTGGAATTCTAACCTCGACACTTCCATGTGTTCTAGGAGCCAATCGTTGTAGTGCGGAGACTCTGCGGGGGTCGCGAGCCTGAGTGTCTTCTCTCCTTCGAGCCCTTTCAGTCCTCATTCTCTCAGGCCTAGAGTAGCGTGCCCTGGAAGTCTTTGATTGTGTATCGCTCGACCTGAGGTTTCTACTTTCAGTTTGTGATGGTGTGACTTGTCTGTCACGATCTTCTGAGTGGCAAGAGTGTGTGTTGCCTTTTCGCCCCTCTTTTGCTGCCACCCCTTTGCCTTTTATTTGGCTCTTCATAGACTCTATGTTAGCCGCCATTCTTCTTATTACTTCGTCTTGCTCCCTTATGTGATCTTCGAGAACTTGAGGATCCATCTTCCGCCTCTGTCTATCAGGGCTTTGAGAGCAGTGTGGACTTGAGCCCTGTCTTTCTCTCGCTTCTCTCCGCGGATTCCTTCGCTGGGGATCTAATTCCGCCATGGGTGGGATAGAAGGTAAACCTTCGTGCCTCCCACCCCCTTCCAGGGTTTGCCCATCTATAGCAGATTGCGGAAAATCTTCGTTGTGCGCCATTGATTTCAACTAGAGAGGAAAACTCGATCAAAAGGTTTTATTCTATGTGTAATTCCCACAGACGGCGCCAATTGTACGAGCACGAAATAATCGTCTCGTATGATCCTGTTGATCAAGTTGCACTCCTTCAAACGTCGTCGCTTTAATACTTGAAAACACAAACATGAGCTAGCCGGCGGGTGTGTGCCGGAAACCCCTCTGATGCCTAAGTCAGCAACTAGACAATAGACAATAAGCTCTGTGTATTCTAGAGTAAGAATTTGGATACTTGTACATAGGTCTGGTCATGAGCTTTTATAGACTTTACTTGGCACAATCCTAGCAGAATTCTAGCTCTCTTTATAAGAGTCCTTCTAGGAATCACACACCTTACTCACTACCAACCAAATGAGATGGTTTGCACAATTCCAGTAGGACTTTACTCTCCTTAGCAGAGTCCTCCTAGGAGTTATACTCCTACTCACTACCAACTAAGTGAGATGGTTTTGCACAATCCTAGTAGGACTCTACTCTCCTTAGCAGAGTCCTCCTAGGAGCCTCAAGCCCAAGGATAATGATTATCCCTAAAAACCCTTATCACTTCAAGCCAAGTGAGATGGCTGAACCCTTACCTCGGCTGACATTGCGGTCAACCGTGCTCACACAGCTCGGTGATACTTTAAGCACCACTGTCAATCTTGACTCTGAGATAACGCCCTGCAGAGCTATCCTTTAGCTCGGTTCTCCCTCCACTGATACCTCAGTCTAGGATAGCTAGGTCAGGTCACTGGTAGCCCATCTCTGACCAACCCAATGTTTAGATGATCAAGGACCGTGCTACATAAATAATTACCTCGGCCCATAGTTCGGTGCAAACCCGAAATATGAGATGTCTTCTTAGTCTAAGACCGAGCTACACCAGCCCTTATCTCGGCCCATCACGCGGCCTAACTCCCAAAGAAGACTCTTCTTAGCTCGGCCCAATTTGTTTACAAATTACCCTCTCAAGTGGTAATGATGATAGTAGTGATGATAATGGTGATGCTAGTAGTGATGATGATGGTGATGATAGTAATGATAGTCGTTGGGTGTGATGGTGATGGAGGCAGTGCTGCATACGATAGTGAGATCATAACAAGCTTATACATATAAATAAGTTCAATAAGTTTCTTGTTACTTCAAAAAAAAAATTTTAACTATATTTTAAGAGCTTCTTTTACCAAACACGTAATTAATTTCAATATATATTCAATTTTAAGTACTAAACTTAATTATCAAATACTAATTGTGTCAATATCACAAATGATATTAAGTAATCAACGATATTACATGTCTGAAAAATTATTCCCAAAACTCCTATAAAAGTAATTACCAAATCCACTATTCAAGTTATGAGGCTACAACTAAATCCCAGGAGATAGTAGAGCAATGAAACAATTTCACTACCCCTCTATATGGTTGTATCCCATGCCCTACTAATGCATGCTTCATTATTGCCATATCTATTCACCGCAGGAAAATTGATATTTAGCGGCGTTTTTGAGCCTGAAAAACGCTATCATAAGTTATAGCGACATTTAATATTTTCTTCGCTAATACAGCCGCCGTAATAGCTTTATAACATTTTGATTGTTACTAAAAACATTAGGCAGCATTTTAAAAAATGGCACAAAAACTTTGACGCTCGCTAACATTTCCGTCACAAAATAACGTATGACATCATGATGACGTCATTTAGTAGCATTTTTTTGAAAAATGTAATTTTTTTTTTCCTGATTCTGAAATATAGCATAACACGGCCAAAGAATTTAACTAAAATATAGCATAACACAGGGCCAAAGAATTTAACTAAGAAGAAAGCTTGAGAATTTAACTACCTGTATACAAGAGCAATAACATGTACAATCTATGATTTGGCAAAAACAATCACTAAGAATTCAATCTCAAACCACACTCTTGAAGCTGCTCTCACCAAAAATTAAAAGAACAAAGAAATCAAAGAAAATAACAAGGTATGAGGCTCTTGGAATAGTTCTTCAGCTCTTCCTCCAGTATGCTCATATCACAATGACATCCTATTGCCATTTCAGTGTCTCGTTGCCCATCCATGGATTGCTGGTTCACTTTTGCAGATCTTGTCAACATGTATGTGATAAACATATATGATAATCATAATCAGAGTGCCTATATGATAAACACATCCAGGTCCACCAATGCTGCATCTTATAATCTATTATCAATTAGAATAAACCTTTAGATCATCTATTTTCATATGTTGTCCAAAATATGACATCAACTCAGGTGTTTCAGTATTTTGATACCCAAAGTGTTGCTGATCATTTTGTGTTCAAGTGCGCTGAGATGTGTTAGTATGCAACCAACATTATTCTTACAATTTTAGGATTTTTTGATATTGATGGGTGTGTCCTTCGTATATCAAATTCACTCGTTACATTAGGACGTTAATAGTTCACTTATCTTCCTGCATCAACATCAGCTTAAGACCTCACAAGAAAAACCAATAACACAAATAGACATACTGTCGTAATCCGCCCAACACAACACATCTACTTACATGGCCATTGCACAATCACAAACCCAACAACAAGAAGAACATTGTACCGCGCCTACCCAGCATCAACATCCACACCATGTTCACAATTCAAAATTACATCAATCAAACAAATTATACTAATATCTACCATGAACCACACCCCCAAAATCACATTCCTACCACCCACACACAATAAAAAAAAACCACAGAAACAAGCCCAACAACATGAAGACATTACCAATCCACCATTACCGAAAATTGACATCAACCCAAAGCCCATATTTCCCCATCACATAATATAGATAAGACCAATTACATTAACATTACAGTTCATTAATTCAATGAACACAACATCGAACTATTTGTCCACTAGGAACCATGAAAATGTTGTGTTTGATTTCAGTACAAAATAACATCAAGAAAACATGAAAAAATACCACCATTTCACACATAACACAACCACAATGTTGTACAAACCACACACGAACAAAGCAACATCAAACATTTCCATACCTTTCGCCATCGCAAAACAACAACCACACAAACGCCGATTCACAAATGATGTTAGCTCATCGATGTTTCAGTCTCACTGATGATCACAAATCCAGAATCCTCAGTGCCCATGCCGACTCGTCTCTGCCAATGTGCTAGAAGGGGGTTTTTGTGGGTGGTGTTCAACATTATTTGGGAAATGAATATTCTAGTTCCAACATTGCCAAATCCGATGCTTCAATCACCCAAGATGAGGATCCAATCACTAACATGGGAATAAAAACCCAGAAATTTTGTATTCTATCTCGTCCGTTTTGTTCGGGATGGAGGGAAACAATAAAAAGCTATGGTACACTTTTGGGCATTTTTGTAACTACAACATCACCAAAAACCCTCATTTACCCCTACTCAAGCCAAGCCAAGTGATAATTTCATGGGCTTTTACGTAACTAACATTCACATAGGACTTTTCAATCTACAAAATAAAACATAGGACTAAATGGTTCAACACATCCAAATTTGGGATTTATTGATGCGTTACCCTACATATTATATGTATTGAACCTTATGTTGGGATTGGGGTTGGTATTGTGCCTTGTGGCACAACACTCATGTTGTAAGGCCCCCATTCAAAGTATGTTCTAAGTTTTTTTATGATAATTTTAATTGTTCATATTGTATGATTTATTAAGCATATTATTCATAAAAAATTTTAGGGTAATTGGACATATGTAACATTATGATCAACCTTAATTATATTTAAAAAAATTATCAAAATTATGCCAACCGTTTATTTTTGTTTAAAGCAAATGTGGTTTTGTTATGGAGTTACAGATGTCCAATTAATCTTATTTTTTTAATATTATTTTTATGTATGATTTACTTGACGAACCTTATATAAATAGTTAGAATCATAAAAATAGATTTAGAACATGCTTGACAGGGGCTTCACAAACATATCCAGGCAGTACTTACGATAGAAACATCAATAATTCGGTTAAAATGGGGTCTTCTTCAAGTTGGGTGCCATTGTTTGAGGCCCAAGGCAATGGCTTTGCATTTGCGCCGGTCCTAGTCAGTTCATAGTGGTGGTGGTGGTGGTGGTGGTGGTGGTGGGGTGATAGTCATAATAGCAGTGGTAAGGTAATGGTTTGGTGATATTGAAAGTCGTGGTTACACTGACATGGAGTGAAGGGCACACTGCCGTGGGGTTTGAGGCTTGTGATCTACCAAGGTAGGGACTGGGGGATGTGATGATTGCTCTCATGATATTTTTGGCTATGTATTGGTTTGTTGTTGAGGGGCTATCGTTTTTAGCTACAACTCCCGAGACTGTCGATTATGGTGACTGATCTTGTGAGCTTCATGTGACTCTGTCGGGATTTCTCGTGGGGTAGATTTTTTCCTCTGTTACGGCTTTGGTTAGTGGCTTGGATGTCACGGCTGTGAGGAGTGGGATGCTTATTGGATTCCATGGGTTTATTTGCAATGGAGACTGAGGGCATGTGGGGTTGGTTATCATTTTTTATTTGGTTTGCAGGTTGCTGCTTTGTGAGTTTGTCTGTTGTGTTTATAAGCTTTGTGGTGTTTACTTGTACCTTTGCCCATATATTCACCCAAGTTTCCATCTACTGTCTCTGATGGTAGGGGTTACTTGGGACAAAAGAATATAAGGGCAAAGTCGGGCTTTTGGTTTTCTGTTTCTTGTTCCCTCCCCCTTTCTTAGGGGGGAGGGGGGGTGCAGTGGTTAGTTATGCTTGGTTAGGTTATCGTTTTTTTATTTGTCGTTGGGCATGTCTGGGGTATGCCGCTTGTAAACTTGTAAATTTCATTGTTTTTATTTTATGACTTACTCACCAAAA